>LR812541.1:54738937-54808937 GCA_903798195.1 Danio kyathit
GGACTAATAATAGCCACACCCTAAAAGACTAATAGCCACACCCTAAAGGACTGATAGCCACACCACGCCCTAAAGGACTGATAGCAACACCATAAAGGACTGAAAGCCACACCACACCTTAAAGGACTAATAGCCACACCCTAAGGACTGATAGCCACACCCTAAAGGACTGAAAGCCACACCACGCCCTAAAGGACTAATAGCCACGCCCTAAAGGACTGATAGCCACACCCTAAAGGACTGATAGCCACGCCCTAAAGGACTAATAGCCACACCCTAAAGGACTAATAGCCACACCCTAAAGGACTGATAGCCACACCACGCCCTAAAGGACTGATAGCCACACCACGCCCTAAAGGACTGATAGCCACACCACGCCCTAAAGGACTGATAGCCACACCACGCCCTAAAGGACTGATAGCAACGCCCTAAAGGACTAATAGCCACACCCTAAAGGACTGATAGCCACACCCTAAAGGACTGAAAGCCACACCACGCCCTAAAGGACTAATAGCCACACCACGCCCTAAAGGACTAATAGCCACACCACGCCCTAAAGGACTGATAGCCACACCCTAAAGGACTGATAGCCACACCACGCCCTAAAGGACTGATAGCCACACCCTAAAGGGCTGATAGCGACACCACGCCCTAAAGGACTAATAGCCACGCCCTAAAGGACTAATAGCCACGCCCTACAGGACTGATAGCCACACCACGCCCTAAAGGACTGATAGCCACGCCCTAAAGGACTAATAGGCACACCATGCCCTAAAGGACTAATAGCCACGCCCTAAAGGACTGATAGCCACACCACGCCCTAAAGGACTAATAGCCACGCCCTAAAAGACTAATAGCCAAAGCCTAAAGGACTGATAGCCACACCACGCCCTAAAGGACTGATAGCCACGCCCTAAAGTACTAATAGCCACGCCTTAAAGAACTAATAGCCACGCCCTAAAGGACTGATAGCCACGCCCTAAAGGACTAATAGCCACGCCTTAAAGAACTAATAGCCACGCCCTAATGGACTAATAACCACGCCCTAAAGGACTGATAGCCACGCCATAAAGGACTAATAGCCACGCCTTAAAGAACTAATAGCCACGCCCTAATGGACTAATAACCACACCCTAAAGGACTAATAGCCACACCTTAAAGAACTAATAGCCACGCCCAAATGGACTAATAACCACACTCTAAAGGACTAATAGCCACACCTTAAAGAACTTATAGCCACGCCCTAAAGGACTGATAGCCACGCCCTAAAGGACTGATAGCCACGCCATGTTACCATGCTAATAGGGCAGTGGTGTGTGTGTGTGTGTTACCATGCTAATAGGCAGTGGTGTGTGTGTTTGTGTGTGAGTGTTACCATGCTAATAGAGCAATGGTGTGTATGTGTGTGTGTGTGTGTGTGTGTGTGTGTGTGTGTGTGTGTGTGTGTGTGTGTGTTCCCATGGTAATAGGGCAGTGGTGTGTGTGTGTGTGTGTGTGTGTGTTCCCATGCTAATAGAGCAATGGTATGTATGTGTGTGTGTGTGTGTGTTCCCATGGTAATAGGGCAGTGGTGTGTGTGTGTGTTACCATGCTAATAGGGCAGTGGTGTGTGTGTGTGTGTGTGTGTGTGTGTGTGTGTGTGTGTGTGTGTGTGTGGTGTGTGTGTGTGGGTGTGTGGTGTGTGTGTGTGTGTGTGTGTGTGTGTGTGTGTGTGTGTGTGTGTTACCATGCTAATAGGGCAGTGGTGTGGCTCCTGAATCATCTCTCTGTAAATGTTTCTCTTCTTCGGTGTCCTCTGTTCAGCGTCACACACGACGTCCAACAACCGTCCAGCAACTACACACACGCGCTCAGGTCGCACCCACCGCGGACTCAACCTGAGACACACACATACACACACACATACACAAATCAAATCTGTGATAGCATGTAAACAGGTTTTGGCCTAATATATGGATAATACCATAACTCAGGGGTTTTCAAACTGTGAGGCGCCACCACCTACTAAGGGAGGCTCGAGAATTTGAGGCGTGCACGCGAGTAAATTATGATGACGATTTTTATGCAGTTCACTAGAGTGAATCTGATTAATGTGAGCTCCACATCTAACTATCAGGCACCTGCAGAGTTTATGCGTTCCAGTAAAACATATACAAATTAAATGGAGCGGCTGCTTTTTAAAATGAATGACGGTGAATGAAAGTCAAACCGGTGAGCCGTCTGACAAAAAAGTGCCCTTCTGAATCAAATTAAAGTACACATGAAATAAAAACTAACCATATGTTGTTGTTAGCTCACATTGCTAGTTTTGTGGTGAACACACACACACACACACACAGATGTACACACAAAACACGCACACACAAACAAGCATGAATACACACACATACATACGCACAAGACACACAGACACACACACACACAAGACATGCACGCACACACACACACACACACACACACACACAGATGTACACACAAGACATGCACATGCAAAGGACTAATAGCCACGCCCTAAAGGACTGATAGCCACACCACGCCCTAAATGACTGATAGCCACACCACGCCCTAAATGACTGATAGCCACACCCTAAAGGACTGATAGCCACACCCTAAAGGACTGATAGCCACACCATGCCCTAAATGACTGATAGCCACACTATGCCCTAAATGACTGATAGCCACACCACGCCCTAAATGACTGATAGCCACACCACGCCCTAAATGACTGATAGCCACACCCTAAAGGACTGATAGCCACACCACGCCCTAAATGACTGATAGCCACACCACGCCCTAAATGACTGATAGCCACACCACGCCCTAAATGACTGATAGCCACACCACGCCCTAAATGACTGATAGCCACACCACGCCCTAAATGACTGATAGCCACACCACGCCCTAAAGGACTGATAGCCACACCACGCCCTAAATGACTGATAGCCACACCCTAAAGGACTGATAGCCACACCACGCCCTAAATGACTGATAGCCACACCACGCCCTAAATGACTGATAGCCACACCCTAAAGGACTGATAGCCACACCACGCCCTAAATGACTGATAGCCACACCTAAAGGACTGATAGCCACACCATGCCCTAAAGCAGGGGTTCCCAAACTTTTCAGCCCGCGACCCCCAAAATAACAATGCCAATGACTCGCGACCCCCAATATCCTCTGAGGTTGTTATAAATACAGAAACCTTGCATGCAATGGCGCACACACACCAAAAGACCCAAGTCTATTCTTCGTTTAACTTTTTTTAATGTATGTCAGTGCTGTAAATGTGCCAGAAAGTTTAACCTGGTGTCATAAAATCAATCTGCTGCATCTGACACTATTACTGTGTCTTTAATATAATGTAATTACCCCAGGGGTCGCAATCCAATAGAACTAGTAACTATAAGCTACTATAGTAGCTATACAGTATATAGTAACTATAAACGACTATTTTTTAGTCGTCAATAGGTTATGGATAAAATGTGGTAATTCTTATGGCTTAATAAAAATAAATAGATTTTTGGAAATCACCAGGCGACCGCCCTTCATTGTCCCGCGACCCCTCAGGGGGTCCCGACCCCCACTTTGAGAACCACTGCCCTAAAGGACTGATAGCCACACCCTAAAGGACTGATTTTGCTAGTTTTGTGGTGAACAATTTTTCATCTGCAGGGTTTGGAGAGAAACTGCACAGAAGGACTTACTTCAAATATTGACGATAATAAGCAAAAATAAAGTAACACGAGCTTAAAGTGCTCAAAGACATTTGGAGCAGAAGATGGAGCTGGTCCAGAGGAGGAGGCTGAGGGTCTGCTGCTGTTTGTCCAATCACGTTTTTTTCTTCCATCAAATAAAAATATCATGCTACCTCAAATCAATCGCTCCACAGGAAATATGCATTTAATTAATGCTCCGCTGTTATTATTATTTCACAAAACCTCTGTCAACATTTTTATTAAAAGTCATTAGATTAAAGATTATGTCTTATGATTATGACTTATTTCCTCTGTCTCACTCGCGGTTCATGTGTGCGCGCGCTGCGTATGATGAAGGAAAATGACAATGAACCTCTCATATGTTGACTTTTTGTATAACAATTTTGCTGTTTACATATGATATTGCATTAATTTGCATACATGTATTATCAGCTGTAAAGTGAAAGCCTCAGTTTGGTTGTGGAGTTATCATTATGCAAAAATCTAGAAAATCTTTGGATTTGTTTGATTGGTAGATTAGGTAGGCTATTTTAAAAACTGATATTATATAAGAACTCTTAATAACTGTAATGTTCCAAATGGAGAAAGGTTGGTTTGTTGGTTGTACACTAAATCATCAATAGCCTGTTTGTTAAGTTTATGACGTGGCTTGATGCAGCACAGAGGCGATCAGCATCGGCGCTGGCTTATGTCAACTCATCGTGTCAAACTGTGACCAGAAATATCCTTCTTTCATTTTTCTTCTTTGGCTAAATGCGTTTGTAGACACGCGTGTTTGCACGTGTTACTGTCCCACAAGCTAACAAATATGTGTTGCACATTTAGGGGCCGATCACAAAGAGCACGCCTTTCCATTCCAAAAACGCGAGGCGCACCACACTGCCTTTATGTTGACAAGAAAAAAGAAGTGCGGTGCTCTTTTGTATGTCACTAGTGTAAGAGTCTAAGGCCCTGTTTACACTAATGCATTTTCGTTTTAAAGTTTTGCTACGGTTACGCCATCCGTCCACACTACGCCGGAGTTTTCGAGCCCCAAAAACGGAGCGTTTTGAAAGCGCTGGAGAGGCCGTTTTCCTTCTAAAACGCTGCTGCCTCATCTCAGTGTGGATGGGGGAAAACGGAGACATCTGAAAACGGAGGCGTGGCTGCTGAGATTCGCTACCTGAATGGAGCTTTTGGGTCATTGCGTATCCTTCCCTTATTTGTCAAGCCCCTATCACATGACTATAACTCTACTGGAAGACGGCAGCCCAGCCTTCACTGTAAACAACAACATGGACACAGAAATGGAAGCATTGTTTGCACTATTGTCCGTTTTAGGCGCCATTGTGCAGTTAAACTCTGCCTTTTTTACTACAGCAGCTGCATATATTCACAAGAGGCAAGCTATTGTTCGATAGATGTTTTGTACTGCGTGCGCCCGCAAAGACGCAAGCGCGTTGCCCTGCTTGTGCGCGCATATTGTCATATATTCTTACATTAGAAACAACAAACTTCCAAGCGGAAAAGACATGATATGGGAACGGCCGCTGCGTTAATCCGGTGTGCGGGCGTATTAGCCTCAGTGTACATACTTGGAACTTTAAACTAGGGCACAGTTGGCAACTTGGCATAACTTTGTTTAACTGCAGCACTTTCGTTTTGTTCAGTGCAACAGAAATGCGGCTTAGAGAAGCCTTTACGATTATTTGTGACGAATTAAAGGGCAGTTAATAGTGAAATCGGCTAATCGTTGCATCCCTATTGACGTTATCAGTGCGTAGTACAAAAGGCCTTTTCTACAAACATATCCAAATATTTTTGGCTGCCCGCGCTACTCCCTGAATGTCAGGTGACTCATGTTCTGCGCAGCTTGCAGCTCATGCTGTATTGAACAGGCGCACCTCACTTCATAACTATAGCGGCCGTTTTTCGCCTGAACTTAATTTATTCTTGATGTCTTGGTCACACTATTTGGAGGGCCGGAACAAATTGCCTCGGGGGCCGGGTTTGGCCCGCGGGCCGCCAATTGAATAGCCCTGCACTAGATGAAACACTAGTGTGGACGCGGATCGTTTTTGATCTAAAATGCAGTTTCAAAACAAAAATGCATTAGTGTAAACGGGGCCTTAATGATCATAAGCATTTGTTTATATGGCAAAACATGTCTTTTTCACTAAAGAAAGTCCATGCTGACTCCAAAAGCAGATACTGATAAGATCAGGGCCTGGTGTGTGGTGTGTGGGGTTTTAAGATGTGGTTACATGTTGATTGGTCAGTTTGAATGTCTCAGCATTTGGGCTTTGGTCACATGGTCAAGAAAGAAACAAAATAGCTGGTAAAACTTTGCTCTGCCTCTTTTCCTGGTCTGCTTCTCTCCTTCTCTGGAGGTTATCTTCTCAGGCTCTACTGCTTTCAGCCTCTTTGAGGCCTACTTGCTCTCTTTGTCTCTCTCTCTCCCTCCCCCCGTCTCTCTCTTTCTTAGGTAACTTTAAATTTACATTTAAGCTGGGTACAATTTATATCATATGTTTTTATCATTTCATGTTTTATCATTTTATACAGTTATTTTATAACTAATTCAGCTGTAATCATCGAGAATTATTGTCATTAAATCATTTCATTTCAAGTATTTGTGAATTACTTTTGATTTAATATCAACACTTAATTGCTCCATATTGCAATACAATACAATCACATAATATCAACGCTCTCCCACATTTATAGCTATTAATACTGCCCTTACTTCCGTTTTTGGTATTAGATTGCAGAGGAATGGTTTGACTAGAATGTACAGTTTTTTACCATCATGCTGATAACTTTTTAGTCGCTTGGCAGAACTACAGTTCGAACCGCTGTGGTCAAAATACCATTCTACACTAGGAAACGACTGAATCAGCTGAGCCGTATTGTGCACGAGTCGTGTTGCTGTCAATGTTATAATTGTATTTTTTAATAATATTGTGATATTCAAGATCTGTAAAGTAATGCAGCTCTGGATAACTCGAAAGAGCGACCACAAGTCTCTCCTTTATCGTTAAAAGTTCGTCGTAGTCGCCTTGACAACACAAACCCATTTGTCACCTCAACAGAAACCCTGCAGTGCTTTCATTTGACTGAAGAATGAAAATGACGCGACTGACGTAACACGCTTTTTCCGCTCGAGCACACAGCGCGCAACGGCAAAACGTGAAGCGGCCAGGGCACATAAGCAGCGCGTAAAATACTCGCGGCCGTTAGTAAAACCATTCAACAGATGCGCCTCTCAACGCAAAATGCACAGGCTCTAAAGTTTATTTAATTTTTACCCTCAAGCCCGCACGCCAGAGATCCGGCACGGTGCTGGAATACTTTAAGCCCTGCATCTGTGCATGACATTAAGGAAAAAAAAATTGTTTGCCCTTGTAATCTTTAATTGAAATCTGCAAATGCACTTCCTGTTTGTTTTGAGTTAAATTCTTAGATTTGGTCTGCCTGAGCTAACAAAACGCCTTTCCAGCTGTCAGTTTTGACAACAAAAAAAAATGGTGAGGAGGAGGAGTCTATTAGGTTGTAATAACTCTCCCCAAACCCTTTTCCCCTGAATAAAACGCCAACTTCACCACATCCAATCAGCCTGCAGTAGAAAAAACAAGCCACACCCACTGTTATTTCATTTAATATTCTGTTTCTCTAGGAACTACGTCACAATATGTAAAAATCGGTCGCAGCTTGGACTGTAACATTGTAAATGCAGTAATTACAGTGTGTATGTGCTGACCTCTCTGCGATGGCTTTCTGACAGTAGCAGAGCCACAGGTACTGCGATGGCCCCAGATTCCTCTCCAGCAGGAGGCGCTGCAGGGCCCCGTGAGGCTCCAAAACCCGCAGCTCCGAACACAGGTGGCTGAAGGCTGTGATCTGAACACTGGAACGCAAACATGCACACAGAACCACCCGCGGAGCAAACGGGGACGCCTGGTACGTGAAATGGACATTGTGAAGCTGAAGAACAAAAAAACATGTGTTCACATTTTATTTTAAGGTACAATTCTAGCTATTATTAAGCTGTTAACTATGTCTTTTAGCTCAATAAACTTCTAAGTTGCTGCTTAGTAATTGTTATATAGGTAGTAGTCCTAGGTACTGGTTAGGATTAGGGATGTAAAATAAGATCGTGCAGAATATTTGCTTTATACGTACTAATGAACGCCCAATATCTTAATAATAGACAGGTCAGTACGATGCATCGTTTGGGAAAAGAACGATGTAGTGACGAGTGTTTCCCTGTAGTTTCTCTGTCGCAGATCCATCGTTTAAACCATGTTAGTTATAACGTAAAACGCCCATAATGATGCTCTAAACAGGGTGGAGGAACAACTTCTTTAGAGAAGAACCCCATAATTTCTTTGTGCAAATTATATTGTTTTACACAAATACGCATTTAAAATAAAATCCAATATTAGTTTTGGTAAAAAGATGCAGGAAAGAAAATGAAGAAAATCATACTTTAATAATAATATTAAGAATATTAATGATGATGACGAGTATTATTATTGTTATTATTATTAATGTAGGATATTGTTTATTTTAATTTTTTGAAAAGTCTACTTTTACAATTTGACACATGCAAACCACTACAGAAATGTTCTGACCAGCAGGCCCATGTCATATACAGTACAGATACTTAATAAATAAGCTACTATGAATTAAAAGCATTAGCGTATGCTGTGTTTTGTTTTTACAAGTTTTGGAGACGTAACGTAAATTCCGCTTTTAAATAATAGGTCACCTATAGCTTTCGCCATGAGCCACGGCTGTGTTCCAAATGGCATCAATGTTTTCAAAGTGCACTGCGAAGGGAGCGCAATTGTAAACATGAAGATCGCTAAAACTGAACTGTAAAAATACTTTGAAAGTAAATTACACCTAAGTGTGATGACTTTAATGCTTTTATTTTTAAATAATTCCAAGTTTAAATGTTAGAATGTTCTAAACGAATAGGATATAGGGGGGGATAAATGGGAATAGAACACAGCCAGGAATTATGCTTCTAACTACAGCTCCAGAGGTATAGTTGCAAGCTCGGAAGTTTGCGACGCAGTTTGCGAATGTTCGTTGGAACAACGGATTTGGGAAACGCCAAATCAACAAACTATGTTTGTAACGACACAACTTGCGACCTTAGTTGGCTAACGATGGTTTTGGGAAATGCACCCCTGGGCCGTATAAAATGTTCTTACGTCAGCTTCTCTCAGCGCTTTCTTCGTGCCACTTTCAATCCTTTAAGGCAGTGCGTAGACGTTTATGCTCAACTTCCATATGAATGAACAGAAAACCCTTACTACGCTACAAACCACTACAAACGGGCTAGTGGAAATGTGCTGTAAGGCTCGATCGTCAGGCACGTTTGTGCTATTTGTGTCCTCAATCTGGCAACATGCGTGTGCATTAAGTTGTTAGAGGAGGGGCTGAGTGGAAAAAAATTAAAAATTTGATTGAATCTGTTCATAAATGGTAGAGTCGTATCCTTTGGGCAGCTGCAGGATCAATTTGGTCTGTGTGCAAACAATGTCTTCAGATATATGCAGGTTAGGGATTATGTAAAAAAAATATGTACCCTGTTTAAACGGGGTCAATCCGGCTGGACTGGATGACCTATTAGGGCTTGGAGGTGAAGTCTGCCATGTGATTTCAGTCATTTATAACTCGCTGTTATTAAAGAAATTGGCTCTTATGGAGAGCCTAAAATCACAGTGGGAGCAGGAACTGGGAGATAAGTCTGGAGTTGTAAGATGATGCGTCAGAGGAAATCCATTCTTGTTCTGTTAACTCCAGACACGGTCACATTCAGTTTAAAATTAAACACCAGCTACATTAAACCAAGACAAAATTACATAAACTTTTTCCTGATACCTCTCCCTTCTGTGATAAATGCAAGACGGACTTAGCCACTCCCTTACATAGTGATGCCCGGTGTTCTCAACTGATCCCATTCTGGGCTGAAATATTTAAAACTCCATCCAAAATAACACTTAAAAATAGTAGAGCAACAGGGTTAGATAATACTCAAGTGCAGTTCCTCAAAGACTCGGCAGAATTTATCTCTCCAATGGTTACACATATTATTAATCTTTCTATTTGTCAAGGTGAAGTTCCTGATGAGCTGAAACAAGCAAGAGTTATTCCTCTTTTTAAGAAAGGTAGTAGGTTGGATGTCAATAATTATAGGCCGGTATCAATTTTGAGTTCTTTGCCTAAAGTGACAGATTATATAAAGAGAGATATGGATAAAGGGAAATTAAGTGGGATGGTTTTGTTAGACCTACAAAAAGCTTTCGATACAGTCGACCACAAGATATTGCTTTTAAAAGTAAAAGCAATGGGTTTTGGTAGTATGGCCTGTAAACGGATAAAATCTTACCTTGAAAACAGATGTCAAATTGTTGATTTATATGGAGTGTTATCAGATTATTCGCCCGTCGCTTATGGGGTTCCACAAGGCAGTGTTTTAGGTCCGTTGCTTTTTTTAATATACATCAATAATTTGAAAATGCTTGTTCAAATAAGCTTTTATTATATGCGGATGATGCAGCAATAATTGTGTCTCACGAGAGGAGGGAATTTATTGAAAATGAAATAAGTAAACAAATTGAGGAAGTCTCTAAATGGTTTTGCCTTAATAAATTGTCCTTGCATTTGGGTAAAACTGAATTTATTTTATTTGGTTCAGCTGCGAAACTAAGAAAATGTGTTGGGTCAGAGGTAAAAGTAGGGGATCAAATTATTACTCCAAAACATGAAGTTAAATATTTAGGTTGTATTTTAGACAGGTGAAAAGATGGCGGTTATAGTCAATTTAAAAATTTGTTCTAAAATTAAGTTTATAGCAAGACAGGCAGAGCTCCTAGATGCCCAAACTTTAAAAATATTAGATAGTGCATTAGTGCAGCCATACTTTGACTATGCTGCAGCTTTTTGGTACAGTGGTAGTTCTAATAAAATAAAAAATAAATTGCAGACGGCCCAAAATAAGTTGTGCAGAATTGTTTTGAAAGTACCTCCACTGACACATTTAAATAATGAACATTATAGTCGAAGTAATTTTTTAAAAGTTGATAAAAGGATAAAAAAAAATTAAATTAGTGATGGTGTTTAAGATTTTAAAGAAAATGGTCCCAAAATATTTTCTTAATTATTATGTTTTAGTTAGTGAGGTACACTGTCATTCAACAAGAGCGAGTAATAGGGATATTTACCCTTATAGATTTAAGAGTGAATCAGGCAGAAACTCTTTTTCGTGTACTAGCACTGTTGCTTGGAATGTTTTACCTACGAGTTTTAAAGAGATTCAAATTGAGAGTGTCTTAAAAGGGAAATTAAAAAGTGGTTGTTCTACAGTTGAAGTTGAGGATTCTGTTGTGCTGAGTTGCTGAGCTGATGATGTTTGCACTCCATTTAAGATTTGCTCGTTCATTTTTAAGAATATCGAGGACCACAATGGAAATAAGCCTGTGGCTTTTTTGTGTATTTTTATCCTCGACATGTTTTTTATTGTATATTCTTGTTAAAATCGTCAAATAAAATCAATCAATCAATCAATCAATCTAAAATTTTACATTGTGAATTAGTAATTCGGAATTTCAGACAACACTAGGTCACTCCAGGATTCCCCAAAACAACTGTTGTCTTACAGCCTTATTGTGGCAAAGAAGCTGGTGCAAAGGTTTTGGAAAACAACAGAATCCCCATCATTTAGATCTTAGCTGGAAGAGTTAACTAATTTAGCGCATTTGGAATTGATCAGATTTCTTTTGGCAAAGAAATTGAAGAAATTGGACAAGATTTGGTGTCCTCAACTCCTCTATCTTGAAAGCGTAGGTTGAATACCCAGATGGTAAAGGTCACACTAACAGCACTGCATAAGCTTAGTCCCAGGGGTGGGGTGGGTTTTAGGGGTTAAACGCTTTGTGTTTTTTGAAAGTGTATTCTGGGTCTATCCTAATTATCCCGCTTTTTTTATTTTTTTATGCGTGTTATTTAATTCGTTAAAATCATTTTTGCAAAAATAAAAACTAGAGATGTTTATTTGTTAATATTTGCTGTAATGCAGCAATGAATATCTCATAAATAAATAAATTAATTAATTAATAAAAAAATAAAAATAATAAAAAAAAAAAAAAAAAAAAAAAAAAAAAAAAAAAAAAAAAAAATCGATCTAATATTTTGAATTTGGAGAATGTGAGTGTATGGGTGTTTCCCAGAGATGTAAAAACAGGTAAAAACATATGCTGGATAAATTGGTGGTTCATTCCACTGTGGCGACCACTGATTAATAAAGGCACTAGACCGAAAATAAAATGAATGAATTTTGACTGCAATATCCTGTTGTCAATCCGACATATTGCTCCTTTAAAACTGTATTTATTCTGCTAAAGTGAATAAAACCTTATAAGAGTTTGTGATTCAGAGACATGTTGATTCTAGTGGCAATGACATCATCACACTCACCTGAATCTCCGCCCCCGGCCTCAAGCCGCCGCCCCATTTCTGAGTAGGCTGATAGGCCAGACAAAGCCCCACCTGTCCGTCAAGCTCATAAAGCCCCGCCTCTGCATTCAAGATCTTTGTGACAGTACCCTGTCAATCAGATTACATAGATTTGACAGATTACACGAGCTGGAATCACTGGTCAGATGCACTAGCAGCACACTGACTACACGTCTGCTGATTATAAGGCGGTAATGCAAAAAGAAATGTATAAACTATAAATAAAAACAGTTTATTATTGTTTGTCAGTGTGGATGCAAATATATTTATCATTGTTGTGCTTTGATGTGAGCAGGCCTTACACCGTGTCCTAACTACATGCCCTGCGAAATGTTTTAGTCGTTACCATCTGCAACAGTGACAACTCTATACACTGCTATAACAATGATCTTCTCAAGTAGAGATTATGTGCTTTATTCAGTGTTAAAAAGTGCTACTACAGGCAGTGCAGAATTATTAGGCAAATGAGTATTTTGAGCACATCATCCTCTTTATGCATGTTGTCTTACTCCAAGCTGTATAGGCTCGAAAGCCTACTACCAATTAAGCATATTAGGTGATGTGCATCTCTGTAATGAGAAGGGGTGTGGTCTAATGACATCAACACCCTATATCAGGTGTGCATAATTATTAGGCAACTTCCTTTCCTTTGGCAAAATGGGTCAAAAGAAGGACTTGACAGGCTCCGAAAAGTCAAAAATAGTGAGATATCTTGCAGAGGGATGCAGCACTCTTAAAATTGCCAAGCTTCTGAAGCGTGATCATCCAACAATCAAGCGTTTCATTCAAAATAGTCAACAGGGTCGCAAGAAGCGTCTGGAAAAACCAAAGTGCAAAATAAACTGCCTATGAACTGAGAAAAGTCAAGCGTGCAGCTGCCAAGATGCCACTTGCCACCAGTTTTGCCATATTTCAGAGCTGCAACATCACTGGAGTGCCCAAAAGCACAAGGTGTGCAATACTCAGAGACATGGCCAAGGTAAGAAAGGCTGAAAAACCACCACCACTGAACAAGACACACAAGCTGAAACGTCAAGACTGGGCCAAGAAATATCTCAAGACTGATTTTTCTAAGGTTTTATGGACTGATGAAATGAGAGTGAGTCTTGATGGGCCCGTGGCTGGATCGGTAAAGGGCAGAGAGCTCCAGTCCGACTCAGACGCCAGCAAGGTGGAGGTGGAGTACTGGTTTGGGCTGCTATCATCAAAGATGAGCTTGTGGGGCCTTTTCGGGTTGAGAAAGGAGTCAAGCTCAACTCCCAGTCCTACTGCCAGTTTCTGGAAGACACCTTCAAGCAGTGGTACAGGAAGAAGTCTGCATCCTTCAAGAAAAACATGATCTTCATGCAGGACAATGCTCCATCACACGCGTCCAAGTACTCCACAGGGTAGCTGGCAAGAAAGGGTCTACAAGAAGAAAAACTAATGACATGGCCTCCTTGTTCACCTGAGCTGAACCCCATAGAGAACCTGTGGTCCATCATCAAATGTGAGATTTACAAGGAGGGAAAACAGTACACCTCTCTGAACAGATATTTTCAGACTCTCTGAAAATAAATCATTGAAATGGGGATATATTTGTTTTTTGTTAAGTTGCCTAATAATTCTGCACAGTAATAGTCACCTGCACACACAGATATCCTCCTAAAATAGCTCAAACTAAAAACAAACTAAAAACTACTTCCACAAATATTCAGCTTTGATATTAATGAGTTTTTTGGGTTCATTGGGAACATGGTTGTTGTTCAATAATAAAATTAATCCTCAAAAATACAACTTGCCTAATAATTCTGCACTCCCTGTAATGCGAGTTTGATCAACAGTCCCTATAAAAAGTCACGACACAAGTTAAAGGCCTGATTCATGTTTGATGCAGGTGATATAGACCATTTTTTATACTTTAAACATTATTTTTGGCTTCATTTTAAGATGCTGATTAGCCTATTAAACCATTAACTATGATTTTACCTTAAACTCCTAATTTGCTGCTTATTAATAGTAAATAAGGCAGTAGTTGGGTTTAGGTAGTGATGTACAATAAGATCATACTTTATAAGTGCTAATAAAAACCACTTGTTAATAGTTTGAATTGGCACTTACATTAAAGTGTTACAATTTTTATTTCTTAAATGCAAGTTTGATTCCATCGAAACACACACACACACACACACACTTCTATACATAAGTTTTAATAACTCATTTCTAATAATTGATTTGTTTTATCTTTGCCATGATGACAGCACATAATATTTGACCAGATATTCTTCAAGATACTTGTATTCAGCCTAAAGGGTCACGAAACTCCAACATGTGTTGAGCTGTTGACAGTCATATCTGTGTCCCGCGCAGCTATAAACACTATTAGGACACATATAATCGCACTAAAAAGTGAAAATTGGTTGTTTTTGTGTTATTTCGAGCAAATTCGTTCTTCCGGTTTGAAAAGAAATGTTGAAGCTGCGTCACGGCCATGAGATCCTTGTGTACATTCCAGTGTGGAGACTGCATGTCTGTAGCGGCCAGTACAACGTGACACCTTTGAGTTTTCAGCATTAATTCATGAGAAAGACTTGGTTCAAACCAATCAGCGCGCTCTATTGTGAATGAGGTGCAACTTTAATATGCATGATAGCTTCAAGACTGTTTTTACCTGTTGCAGTGTTCAGACAACAGAGAGACGCATTTTGTGTTGCCAACTGTAATTAAAACAAGTAGAAGAACAAGAATTGTTTGGAGACACGGGTCATCAGTGTTGTGTTTATAAATGTGCTGCAATGAAGGTTTTGTTTTCATTTCCTGCTATGAGAGCGCTGCTGGACTTGTGTGGATTACAGTGGTCTGCTAACATGCGACAGAAATGCGTTTGTAAGGAACATTTTTCACCCGAGAGCTTTTTACATCTGGACATGGTGAAATCTGGATTTGCCTCTCGTCTCCTTTTAATAAAGAGGCGGTTCCAGTTGGTGTTGATTGTCCTGTCTACAGATTTGGTAAGTGTGTGTGATCAGTGCTCTTTGTTTATTTCTTTATGTTTATTAGGATGGCAAAGTTAGTTCGTATGGTCAGCAGTACTCTTACAGTTTTTAAAGACAGACCTTAGACAAAATGATTTAGTTACTCGGTTTCTCCTGTTGTTTTTCCGCACGTCACTCTCGCGTTTGTCAGTTTCTGACAGGATCAGGTTTCAAAAGCACGTCAATAATCAAGCGCACATTATTATCATTAGCTCAAGAAGTTTATTTCAAATATAGACGCGCGGCGAGCGCAAGCAAGAAAGCGAACCCGCTCGCACTTCAGACTAGCTCATAAAAAACTACGGGGCACAGGGTAAAATCTGCTCTTCTTTTTGGCTTTGTGGCTGTTCATCAAGACTACGACAAGGTTTGTTTGAACCCAGATCGAACAGGGCTCATTATTATATGTTATTATATGTATATATAGTCTCTCGGCTGTGTATGAAAACATGGCAGCTTCTTTGTTTTCATTCTGGCTTGTTGCGTGAGCTCGTGACGTATCTCTGTAAACCAATAGCGTTCAGCTGCACCTCTAGTTCCGCCTTTTGGTACCCTTTCTCGTGTTTGGTACCTGTGGAAATAATACATTTATATAATCTAGTTTCAAATGAACAATAGTCTACATTTAACTGAATAGTTATATTCTTTGGTTTTAATTACATCATTTCATTAACAGCCCAGCTATGAGAGACATTAAACCTTTGTCTTTCTGACTACTGGCTGAGCCAGTGATGCAAATGCTACGGGCAGGTTTTCAATGACTCTGCCTTTGTCTTAGGGTGATACTATCAGGCCTAAGAATCCCCTTTGTTGATTAACTTGTGTGGTCAGTAGCAGGGCAGCTTTTCTAGCACCTACATGCCGGTTATCATGCTGACATCAATGCTGAATTTGCATGGTTTGTTTAACCATCTCCCCTCCTCCTAAGAAGACAATAACAAAGGACATCTTTGTCTCAATTCAGAATTGTGATAAAACTAGCAGACTGCAGACCTCCAATAGGCTCCTGCAGACACATGGACTCTTGAAGATGCTGTATGACAGCAGATTAACCAACACGTCTCAATAAAGGAATTCTGCTTGTTTCGAGTCTCCTGGACTGGGTTCTCTTCTATTCATCATTTATTTGTTTACAACATACCCTTTTGAAAGGGTGCCGAAAAAGAGCACTTGCACTGCCTTTTGACAGTGGAAACGGCCATAAAAGTGTACCGAACCGTACCGTACCACTCAGTGGAAACAGGCCATAGGATACAAGGTACATTTTTTCATTGTGTGTGGGAGTGTGAGGAGGTACCAAACTTTTGAGTGGGGGTGACTCAATACATTTCACAATTTATATCCATTCCAATTCCTTTGTGTCCTGGATTATGTATATTGAATTTGTATGAAGACAGTTGTGCTTGTCTACTAAAGAAAGAAAATTGATTGATTTGTGTTTAATACAAGCAAGGCGTTGTATTGCTTTATGTTGGAAAAATGTTAATCGCCCCTCTATTGGACTTTAGTTGAGAAACCTAATAACATGTTTGGCTCTTGAAAAGCTCACTTATATAATAAGGAAAAAATCCTCTGAATTTTGTGATATCTGGGAGGTGTTTTTGAACTTTGTGAAAAATGGAGATATTGAAGAAGCTTTGGAAGTTGAATTAATTCATAACGAATTAATTATTTGTAGCCTACCGTTTCAACTACCTGACGCGCATGGTACCTCACGTCTGTGTCTGCTCTCTGTTAGACTCTCTCGCTCAATTTGGTGGAAGCTCTCCGATATAACCTGCTTCATTAGGACCTTATGCTCGTCTCCATTTCTTTGATGTTGTTACTACTGCCTGCTCTGAAGACAACATTATCTGTGAGAGACTACACCCCAAATCCGCTTCTCTAATGAACTTTAGCGTGGGTAAACTCGACGATTTCCTTGAGAGCTGCTCCATAGCGCTACCATTCCCTTCCCTTGATATCTGGTGAGATATCCATGAGAGTCTGAAGTTGTGGAATGTGAATTGGTGCTTGATTCGAATTTTTTATTTTAATTAATTTATTTTAATATTACTTTTATTTTTAATTATTTTTAATAAGAATTATTATTTAAAAAAAATTCCTAAGCCTGTCTGGTGTAAGTTTTGGGTATTGGGGTTTTAATTTTTGTAAAACCTTGAAAAAAAATCTAAATAAAGACATGTTATACAAATGAGAGGTTTCAGAAATCGTGTGACAAGAAAAGATTTTGTGCGTAAGCAGTTGGAAAAACTGTAAAGTACTCGAACGCTTGATTCTGATTGGCTGATGAGCACTCTCAAGTGTTTGGTTATTGTCAGATAAAAGCACAGCTAAAGTAGTTCCGGCAGGTTTAGAGTGCATTACAGCTACATATCACTCCGCTGAATGATTAGTTATTTCACAGCTACAACTGTCAGAAATCACATCAGAACACAACAGAAGGAGGAGGAGGAGGAGATGTGGAAGACACTAGTGCTACACACAGGAGACGCTTGAGGAGGACTAAAACTTGACAAATAAACTCTCAAACACAACAGTCTCTGTACAGTGGATTCAGCAGCTGTGACCAGAGGAGAAGAGCAATAATGCACTTCAGGATGTTGAACTATTATATAATAACACACACCATTAATTCCTCACATAATTAATGAACAGAAAGTCTCACCTTAAAGCTGATGATGGTGGATCGTTTCACTCTGACTGCAGGATCTGACGACAAGTGTGTGTCGTCTGCAGGTGCGTGTGTGGCTTCTGCTTGTGTGGCATCTGCAAGTGTGTGTGTGGTGTCTGCAGGAGTGTGTGTGTCGTCTGCAGTGGAGTGCGTGTCCTGCTCCTCT
Organism: Danio kyathit; assembly: GCA_903798195.1. Classification (NCBI taxonomy): domain Eukaryota; kingdom Metazoa; phylum Chordata; class Actinopteri; order Cypriniformes; family Danionidae; genus Danio; species Danio kyathit. The sequence continues at coordinate 54,757,019 of LR812541.1, forward strand.
GAGTTTTCCTGCAATGGTGTGTGTGGATGCAGGCGTGATTGACAGCTGTCAGTCAACACGCGACGTCCCTCCAGGCCCTGCAGCGCACACACACGCAGAGACGAGATCCACACACTCTGGCCGACACACACACACTGCCTCCAGTACTGATGCTTCGGCTCCTGAGACACACAACAGACACATAGACACACACACACACACGGATATTTACTGCTGTTACTTTTATACAAACACAGCTGATTATTTAGAGATGTTAGGGATGGGTGACATGGCCTAAAATCCATATTGCGATATACATTGCAGCCTCTTGCGTTAATGATATATATTGCGATATATAAATTATAATAGAACCATTTCAGAACAGGTTACATAGACCCTTAGGAAAGCCAAACTGCTATTTTTTTGTTAAAGAAATAAAGAAACTTTGCATGTCATTTTGAGAACATTTATTGTGCAAAAGCAAAACTGTAATTAAACAACACAATGTTGCAGATAATAAACTAAATGTAGTGCCTTTCAGAAAGAAAGACTTTTCTTTTAAGTCCTTGGTTCCTAAATGCCAAGTTACAGAGAACAAAAAAACTGGTGTTTAGTTAAGGAACTTACACTGTACTGAAAATACTTCCAGTATTAAAAAGTCAAATAAAATTGTGTATTGCAGATACTTTAAATAAAAACAAATTTCAAACCTGCAGCCTAAGGTAAAGCATTTGGTTTTTAAAAATTTTGATCTCCTAATGAAATTAAAACTGGTGTCAATTAATAAAGGAACGAACGCTGTGAATTAGGGCTATACTTCCAGTATTAGGCATGGCTATTTTAAATAAAGAAAATTCCTTCATTCTTTCCTTCTGCCCCAAAGTAACACCATCTTTTCTATATAACTTTAATGACCTTCAGCAACAGAATAATTTCTTATTGATTTCTTATTTAACAAACAAATTAATAAAAAAAAAAGTTTGTTTCTTTTCAGTGAGCACCACTGACAGGTCAAATCTGCTTTCTTTCTCTCCCTCTCCCTCTCCCTCTGTCTGCTGCAGTGTTGGTGCTGCTGAGAGATTGAGATGCACCAGACAAAGTTTGCGTATAAAGTAATGCAAAAATGAATACAATTAATATCGAGAGCAAAAGCAGAATCTCGGACATGTCCGGTTGGTAAAGTCTAGATTGGATAGGCGGCCGGCCGGAAACGCGGTATGCACATGAATACAGCGGCATTTTTATTTACTTTCACGTCAAGCGGTCTTTACATTGTTTTGTATACGTTGCTAAGCAATGCATGGCACCGAATGGGGTAAAGTCTAGATTGGATACGTGGCCGGCTTTGCTCTTACTTTCGCGGGTAGATTGCGTCATCAAACATGCATTATCGCGATAGTGCAATAGAATTAGAATCTCTATCGTAGGCCAATTTTGTATCGTTTATATCGCCCATTACTAATAGATGTGTGTATGTGTATGTGTGTCTGTGTGCGCGTGTGTTTGTAAAAATAATAAGAATTACTGTTGTTTAAGTTTGAAATCACAGAAGTGAATTGATGTTAATCGTATTTGGTGTAGATTATTAATTAGGGAGAAACTACTTTACTATATACTTAGATATAAAATACCATAGAATTAAGGTTGGGCGACCAATTTGGCATTGTACGATGTCTAATGTGAAACATTGCGATAGATGATGGCATCGTTGTCATTGGCATCAGTAAATTAATTATTTATGAATAATTAATGAATTCATAACGAATTAATTATTTGTAGCCTACCGTTTCAACTACCTGGCGCGCATGGTACCTCACTTCTGTGTCTGCTCTCTGTTAGACTCTCTCGCTCAATTTGGTGGAAGCTCTCCGATATAACCTGCTTCATTAGGACCTTATGCTCGTCTCCATTTCTTTGATGTTGTTACTACTGCCTGCTCTGAAAACAACATTATCTGTGAGAGACTACACCCCAAATCCGCTTCTCTGATGAACTTTACCGTGGGTAAACTCGATGATTTCCTTGAGAGCTGCTCCATAGCGCTACCATTCCCTTCCCTTGATATCTGGTGAGATATCCATGAGAGACTGCTATACGACGTTGGTTTACGAACGAACCTTTACCACTGTTGGCGTGTCGTATTCTGTTGTGGGCATCCTTGCCCTATTATATCTGGTGAGATCTATACCAGTTGTGACTCTTTTAATAAATCTTCTTGTTTTTACTTGCATTTGGGTTTCCTGTGTATACCTTTGTGACATATTTATTCTTCTGGAGAAAGTCTGGTTTGTTTTATTTCCACTAGAATAAAAGCAGTTTTAAATTTTTTAAACACCATTTTAAGGTCAATATTATTAGCCCCTTTAAGCTATTTTTTTTTCGATAGTCTACAGAACAAACCATCATTATACAATAACTTGCCTAATTCCCCTAACCTGCCTAGTTAACCTAATTAACCTAGTTAAGCCTTTAAATGTCACTTTAAGCTGTATAGAAGTGTCTTAAAAAATATGTAGTAAAATATTATTTACTGTCATCATGACAAAGAGAAAATAAATCAGTTATTAGAGATGAGTTATTAAAACTATTATGATTAGAAATGTGCTGAAGAAATCTGCTCTCTGTTAAACAGAAATATGGGAAAAAAATAAACAGGGGGCTAATAATTCTGACTTCAACTGTGTATATATATATATATATATATTGTAAATATTTTAACTAATTATTAAATCATTGCGTCGTAAAATTTTATTTTACATAATATTGACATAATAGTGATATTTCTTGTGTGGTTAATTATGGTATATTGAAATGAAAATTAGATTGTTTTTAATCATCGAGTGGCCGTAGCTAATGACGCAACGTGATTGATTGTGGGACAAAAGGGTGGAGTAAGAGGACTGTGTCACACACTGCGGAAGGCATTACACCGAAACGTTTGTGTTTAGTATCACCTGAAAAATGTAAAATACAAAATAGTACCAAGCAATTATTTAATGAGTGTGAATCATAACCTTTTGAACAATATTATTGACAAGATTAACGTTTATGTTATATGATTAATATGTTTAAGATTAATGTTTTTTTTGTTTTTTTTTATCACGAGCGCGCAGGGGAAACTTTATTACTCCAACTGATTATTGGAAAAATATTTATCATATTTTTAAAATGTATTTATTTTAAGATTTTAACAGATTATCTATATGCGTATTACGTGTGTGTGTTCATAATAATAATATTCAATCATTCATTTTCTTTTCGGCTTAGTCCCTTTATTAATCTGGGTTCGCCACAGCGGAATGAACCGCCAACTCATATGCAACACAAGCATATGTTTTACGTAGCGGATGCCCTTCCAGCTGCAACCCATCACTGGGAAACATCTATAGACACTCATTCACACATACAAACTATGGACAATTTAGGCCACCCAGTTCACCTGTACCACATGTGTTTGAACTTGTGGGGGAAACCGGAGCACCCGGAGGAAACCCACGCAAACACGGGGAGAACCTGCTAACTCCACACAGAAACGCCAACTGACCCAGCCAAGGCTCAAACCAGCTACCTTCTTGCTGTGAGGCGACAGCACTAACTACTGCGACACTGCGTCTCCTGAAATTTAAACAATTACAAAGTATTTTTATATTTGCAGATCTTCATATTTTTACCTGATTGTTCATTAATATGTATTTAATATTGTTTAAATGATTTATTGTACTGCAGTGTTTTCAGACTCACCCTGATGAAGAGCGCCACTGAAGACCCTCCATCACTGAGGACGAGGCAGAAGAAGCGTTTCCCACAGATGAACAGCAGAGGACCGACAACACACACCTGCCCACCCACACACACACACACCTGACCCTCACGGCTGACACACACACACACACAGTCATTATTTCTCTGATCATAACAGTCATAACACACAAGCACATACAAAAACACACACAGACAGACAGATAGACACACACATACTGTGTATAAGGGTGTATATGCACATGCGCACACACACAAACAGACATGCACACAGACATCCAAACAGACACATACACATATAGAGTATATACACATACAGTCACACACACATTTACATGAGCACACACAGAGACACGCATATATACACGTGCATGCACATGCACACACACAGACATACATACATACATACATACATACATACATACACACACACTGTGTATATCCACATGTGTATGCACCCCCCCTCCCACACACACACACACACACACACACACACACACAAATAGACATGCACACAGACATCCAGACACACATATATACAAAGAGAGAGAGACACATGCATACACACACAGACACACATTCTTCACCAGTTTGCAAGCAGCTCAGCTGCACGTCTCACACTCATGACCTCAGTCAGGGCTCCACCAGGGTCAAAGGTCATGGCTTCCAGGGTCACACACACTGGAGGGTCCACCAGCTCCAGGTAACCTGCTGCTCCAGGTGCATTCTGGGGGATGTAGTTCCATGTGGGAAACAGCATCAGCCTCCCCAGCCAGAGACAGGAGGACTTCAGCATCTGGACACACACACACACACACACACACATACACACTAAAGATGTCACATGGTCCCTCTTCCCAACAGAGGAAACCCGCAGCAATCCAGAATGCCTGATTATCTGCGGTCATGACTTTACAAACAATAAATGTGATTATGATGGAAGTCAATGAGGGAAAGACAGCACCGACATCACCAAAGGGAGTCAATCTGAACAGCACACAAGAGTTCATAAATATCATTTATAATTATAGAATTTATAGAGAATTTTATAGAGGCACTGTGGCCTCACAGTAAGAAGGTCGCTGGTTTGAGTCCCGTCTGGGTCAGTTGGCGTTTCTGTGTGGAGTTTGCATGCTCTCCTCGTGTTGGTGTGGGTTTCCTCCGGGTGCTCCGGTTTCCCCCACAGTCCAAACACATGCACTATAGGGGAATTGATTAACTAAATTGCCCATAGTGTATGAGTGTGTATGGGTGTTTTCCAGTACTGGGTTGCAGCTGGAAGGGCATCCGCTGTGTAAAACAAATGCTGGAATAGTCGGCGGTTCATTCTGCTGTGGTAAACCCTGATAAATAAGGAACTAAGCTGAAGGGAAATTCATGAATGAATAAAGAGTTTTTGGAATGTAGATTTATTCATGCTTACATCAACAAGGCCCCGCCCCCACCTGATGATGTTTCTACATTATTATTGTTATTTACCATACACGGGACGCTCCCTCCAGCGTCTCTCACTCGCCACTCTCCCTCACTCGTCCCATCAGCCCGTCCGTCACACAGAAAGCCAATCAGAAGCAGGTTGTCCCGCGGCAGTGCTTTATAATTGGGCAGCATTTGCTCCGCCTTCTTGGCCTGGTCCCGGTAGTGGGCGGAGCTCCAGCAGAGGCTGCTGCAGCAGGCGGTTCGCTGATCTCGAATCAGCTCTGACACAGACACAATCCTAACCACAAAAACAGGGATACATATATCTGAATATGCATGAGGACACAAACCTGAGCAGAGAAACTGGAATATGAATATTCAGGAGCACACAAACCTGACCGGAAATACATGTATACACATATTTGAATATTCATAAGCACACACACACCTGACCGGAAACACATGGATACACTCATTTGAATATTCATAAGCACACACACCTGACCGAAAATACATGGATACACTTATTTGAATATTCATAAGCACACACACCTGACCGGAAACACATGGATACACTCATTTGAATATTCATAAGCACACACACCTGACCGGAAATACATGGATACACTTATTTGAATATTCATAAGCACACACACCTGACCGGAAACGCATGAATACACTTATTTGAATATTCATAAGCACACACACCTGACCAAAAATACATGGATACACTTATTCGAATATTCATAAGCACACACAACTGACCGGAAATATATGAATACACTTATTTAAATATTCATAAGCACACACACCTGACCGGAAATACATGAATACACTTATTTAAATATGCATAAGCACACAAACCTGACCGAAAATACATGGATACACTTATTCGAATATTCATAAGCACACACACCTGACCGAAAATACATGGATACACTTATTCGAATATTCATAAGCACACACACCAGACCGGAAATACATGGATACACTTATTTGAATATTCATAAGCACACACACCTGACCGGAAATATATGAATACACTTATTTAAATATTCATAAGCACACACACCTGATCGGAAATACATGGATACACTTATTCGAATATTCATAAGCACACACAACTGACCGGAAATATATGAATACACTTATTTAAATATTCATAAGCACACACAACTGACCGGAAATACATGGATACACTTATTTAAATATGCATAAGCACACACACCTGACCGGAAACACATGGATACACTTATTTGAATATTCATAAGCACACACACACCTGACCGGAAATATATGAATACACTTATTCGAATATTCATAAGCACACACACCTGACCGGAAATATATGAATACACTTATTCAAATATGCATAAGCACACACACCTGACCGGAAATCCATGGATACACTTATTCGAATATTCATAAGCACACACACCTGACCGGAAATAGATGGATACACTTATTTGAATATTCATAAGCACACACACCAGACCGGAAATACATGAATACACTTATTTGAATATTCATAAGCACACACACCAGACCGGAAATACATGGATACACTTATTTAAATATTCATAAGCACACACAACTGACCGGAAATACATGGATACACTTATTTAAATATTCATAAGCACACACACCTGACCGGAAATATATGAATACACTTATTTAAATATTCATAAGAGTTAAGAAGTGCTTGAGTGTGAGTAAATGATGATGATCCTGCTCTTTAAATAGATGGTGGTGATGGTCGGACTCACCTGTAGCTCACAGGTAAATCAGCGCAGTCTGACCCGACAGCTCTCCGAACCTTCTCCACCACAGACTGAGCCAGACGAACCACAGAGAAACCATCAGAGACCAGGAGTGGAGAAAACTGCTGCTGTACTGCCTCAAACACTGCAGAGAGCCAGCGCTGATCCTGAACACACACACACACACACATTAGTGTTTACATCATTAAACCTTCTGCTGTACTGCCTCAAACACTGCAGAGAGGCAGCGCTGATCCTGAACACACACACATCAGTATGGCAGTGCATTATGTACATCGCTTTTATCATCGGTTTAAAATCCTACACACTCGTGCTTTCTTCCTGCTCATTTCTTTCCTCCAGTCTGAATCAATTCAAAGAATCAGTTCACTCGACTGTACTGTTCAATGAACCGGTTCTTGATTCAAGTCTATCAGTGATTCGGTGTCCAGGAATTTAACATCAGACTCGTTCTCATGATCATTACTTGAACAGTAAATAAAATGACAAAACTTTTCGATTTCCTGCTGGAGATGAACAGAGTCTATATGAACATGAGTCCTTACATCAAGTTGTTCTGGTGGGAATCAGTCTGATGAATCATTTACAAAAAAACTATTCAAAAGAATCACGAATCAGGTATCTGAACTTCCTATATAATCACACAAATAATCATCAACATCTCTCACTCTCTTTCTCTCTTTATTAAATTCAATAATTGCTTTAATGTCAAAAGTTACAAACGTATTGCCAAAGCTTTTATAAAGTTTACATTAAAAAGAACATGAAAAAACATAGTAAACAGTAAATAGTAGTTTAGTATTATAATATATAGTATGATAATAATGGGTGTCACTGTGGCGCAGTGGGTAGCACAATTGCCTCACAGCAAGAAGGTCGCTGGTTCGAGTCCCGGCTGGGTCAGTTGGCATTTCTTTGTTGAGTCTGCATGTTCTCCCCATGTTGGTGTGGGTTTCCTCCACAGTCCAAACACATGCGCTATAGGGGAACTGATAAACTAAATTGGCCGTAATGTATGTGTGTGACTGAGAGTGTTCGGGTAAAACATATGCTGGATAAGTTGGCGGTTCATTCCGCTGTGGTGACCCCAGATTAATAAAGGGACTAAGCTGAAAAGAAAATGAATAAATGAATGAATAAATAATAATAATTCATTCATTCATTTTTTTTCTGCTTACTCTTTTTATTAATCTGGGGTCGCCGCAGTGGAATGAACCGCCAACTTATCCAGCATATGTTTTACGCAGCGGATGCCCTTCCAGCTGCAACCCATCACTGGGACACACCCATGCACTCTCATTCACACACATACACTATGGACAATTTAGCTTACCCAATTCACCTGTACCACATGTGTTTGGACTGTGGGGGAAACCGAAGCACCCGGAGGAAACCCACACAAACACGGGGAGAACATGCAAACTCCACACAGAAATGCCAACTGACCCAGCCGAGGCTCGAACCAGCAAACTTCTTGCTGTAAGGCGAATGTGCTACCCACTGCGCAACCAATAATAATTCATTCATTTTCTTTTCAGCTTAGTCCCTTTAAAAATCCAGGGTCGCCACAGCGGAATGAACCGCCAACTTATCCAGCACGTTTCACGCAGCGGATGCCCTTCCAGCCACAACCCATTTCTGGGAAACATCCATACACACTCATTCACACACATACACTACGGACAATTTAGCCTACCCAATTGCCCTGTACCGCATGTCTTTGAACTGTAGGGGAAACCGGAGCACACAGAGGAAACCCACGCGAATGCGGGGAGAACATGCAAACTCCACACAGAAACACCAACTGACCCAGCCGAGGCTCGAACCAGCGACCTTCTTGCTGTGAGGCGACAGCACTACCTACTGCACCACTGCGTCACCAAAATAATAATAATAATAATAATATTCAATAAAATTAAATAAAAAAACAATAATAAAATAAGAAATCAAAATAAACTGTACATTTAACGATCAACATTTATGGATAAACAGTAATAATAAATAATTCTAAACAATGATAATAATAAATAACTCTCTCATACACACACAGAGTAGTAAGGCTGTCCGATAAAATGATATCACACGGACAAAACAAAAAGTATCGCTTCACTATATGCTCTATCGTTTATTTCATGGTGTCACAAAAATAGATTGCTTACAGTAATACTTTTTCATAATTTATATGAGCGCAATATTACACGCCATTACGGGCGGGATGCAGACTGAAACATGAACAACAAAATGGAGGGAATCTAGCAATCTTGAAAGTACAATGTTTACATTTTGCAATTTATTTAGCAACGTTTTTTATTTTTGTGTTGGACCTGTAATCATTCGTTTTAGAAAAAGTGTTTTATACTTAAATAATATTTATTTCATATTTCTTCATTCATCAATTTTCTTTTCGGCTTGGTCCCCTTTCAAGAGTTCACACTTAGCTGATGACTGATTATAAAGAAAGTTTGGCATGCTGTCCCGGGAGAGAGCCCTGAGCTCAAAAGGTCCTTGAGCCCTGGGCTCCCTCCCGTTTGCAGGGCGAGAGGGGAGCTTTGAGCTCAGGTAGATCTCGAGAACTCCCCCCTTTTTGATAAGAGTTGATGATTGCTATGAAGAGATAAACCCACGCGCACACGGGAAGAACACGCCAACCCCGCACAGAAACGACAGCCAGCCCGTTAAAGGACCAGAACCGGTGACCTTCCCGCTGCAAGGCAACAGCGCCAACCACCGGGCCACCGTGCCGCCCCATGAAAGGAAAAGAGGAGGAGTAGGGGTGGAAGGGGGGATTCTTTAAATCGAAGATGACTGTAGTAAGAAACCCTGACTTTTTATAGTGGGTTAGGAATCGTCTGATTGGTTGGTCATACATGGTTAATGCATGACCAGCCGTGTTCAATCATAATCACGTGATCCTCTCGAAATTAGTTTATAAATAAACTAGAGCTGTCAAAATTAGCGCGTTAACGCACGTGATTAATTTGAACTATTTAACGCGTTAAAAAACGCATTTAACGCAGTTGCAGGTTTTTTTTTATTTCCTGTTGTGGCCGACGTGTGTTCAGGGCCAGCGCTTCCATAGAGGCGACCGCCTTGGGCGGCAGAATAGTAAGCGAACCCCCCTGTCCTCACATTCATCTCATTTCGACTCCCACCTGCTCCCTCCCGGTTCTCACTTTCATCCGCAAACCGGTAACTTTCTATTTCACTTTCGGGTTGAGGGCGCCAGTTCAGCTTGCTCCGGCCCTGCGTGTGTTTAATGTGTAAAGAAATATGGATAAGGGATAATATGGATCCATGTAAATGCACTCAGTGAAAGTGGCAGATGATGTCGCAAGCTGTCAAAGACAGCCCATTCCTCTCTAAGTTGACCAAGCGCCCTCAAATGTTTCATTAAATTTGACGTGTTTCCCCCCTACACGCAACTTTTGTAAAGCGTCTGCTTTGCTGTGTCAGAATCCTTGCTTGAGAAATACAGCCATACTTTAAGAACGCTTAGTTTAAGCAAAATTTGATCAACGCGATCGTGCGTGTTGATGATCTGAAGGGAGTGCGCTGTGCTGTGCTGCGCGTTCTCTCTCTCTCTCTCTGTGTGTGTGTGTGTGTGTGTGTGTGTGTGTGTGTGTGTGTGTGTGTGTGTGTGTGTGTTGTCCCCCGATAATGTCAATAGACTGCAACTGGCTAAATGTTAAGGAGGACTAGGCAAAATTGTTTCTACTTTATAATTAAGGTTCTCAACTCGCAAAACAACTTTACAATGAGTACAATTAGTCACCTTGGAATTATAATGTTCTGTCTGCGTTCTGATTGATTTTGAGATATTGAGCTTCAAAGTTTTTGCATAGCAAACAGTGTGTGTAACATTAGTTTTTTTTGTTTAGTTTTTAATAAAACGTCTTAAAATGTAAACAACTTATAAAAAACATCCCATAATGTAAATAATTTGTCATTTAATAAGAATATGTCAATAACTCAATTTTGACAAAAATGTCAGATAGAACCTTATAATTCTAAGGTGATGAATTGTTTGTATTCAATACTTTATTATTATTGTAATTTTCCAATTTCCATATTTGCAATGCCTGTATTTTGGGTTTTTTTTTTTTTGATTCCTTATTAATCATGATTAATCACAAAAAAAGTGTGATTAATTAGTTAATTTTTTTAATCAATTGACAACCCTAAAATAAACTTCACTTATTAATCAAAGGTCGCCACAGCGGAACGAACCGCCAACTTATCCAGCACATGTTCTACGCAGCAGATGCCCTTCCAGCCACAACCCAACACTATGAAACACCCATACACTCTTGCATACTCACTACAGCATAGGTCTCAAACTGGATTCCTGGAGGGCCGCAGCTCTGCACAGTTTTGCTCCAACTCTAATCAAACACAGGTGATCAAGGTGTTCATGAGTACTAGAGACTACTAAGCAGGTGTGAGTTGGAGGCGGTTGGATCTAAACTGTGCAGAGCTGCGGCCCTCCAGGAACTGAGTTTGAGACCACTGCACTACGGCCAATTTTAGCTTATTCAATCCCCCTATAGCGCATGTGTTTGGACTGTGGGGGAAACCGGAGCACCCGGAGGAAACCCACGCCAACACTGGGAGAACATGCAAACTCCACACAGAAACACCAACTGACACAGCCGGTCAAGTATAAACTTTTAATTGATTGAATAAAAAAAAGGCACTATATCGTGATTTATATTGTTGTCAGAATATTAGAAGACTTAAATCATTGTATGAGATTTTTGTTATGTCGCCTAATGCTACACATTAATGTTAGGACTGTTGCACAAAGCCTGTTTAACAGAGTTTTTCCCCCCCAAAAATGTAATGCTTAACTAAGCAAAATATTAAAACCACTTACAAAGTTCATCAATTAATAGCAGCAAAAAATAATTACCATAAAATTGCCAACATCGATATATGATATAACTCACCAGGGGTGTAGCGGACATTTTAAAGTGGGGAGACAGCTGAATGAGATCCAAAAGTTTATGTTCATTTTATTATTAATCACCTGTTTCTAAATGGTCTGTCTCTAAAAGTGAGGGGGACTTATCCCCCCATCCCCCCGTCCCCCCTGGTTGCTATGCCCCTGTAACTTACATATGAGCAATTACAGCATTACGGACATGACATTTGCAGTAAAAACCGAATGCATATTGATGTAAAGTTGGTTTTGTATTTGCACATTCCTTCATTATTGAACAGAGAGAACTTCTGACACGATCTCCATGTTGTTTATTACTCTACGTTATATATTTCAGTCTGAAATGGCATGTAAATATGGCTTCAAAACAACATTAGCTCTATTTAATTAAATGTGAACAATGTTGTACTTTGATAGCCATTTGATATTAATATTATTTCACTCTTTAGGATTTAAAAATAATACTTTTCTGAAATTATATTATTGAGGAGAATGTCTAAATGTGCGAATATAAAACCAACTTTACCCCAACAGAATGTATATATATTGAAATGTCTGTTTATTTTTTTCATAACAGAGTTAAGGGATCAAAATAAAGATATTAGGATGCAGCTGCAGCTCTGCACAAGACGTTTGGCCATAGGAGAAATGGTCGTGCCCAACTGAGCCTGGTTTCTCTTGAGTTTTTTAAATCTTCGCTTTCGCCAATTGGTGAAGTTTTTTCCTCGCCGCTGTCGCCACTGGCTTGCATGGTTCGGGATCTGTAGAGCTGCGCATCGATGGATTTGCTCTTCAGTGTTTGGACTCTCAGTAGTGATTATTAACCCACACTGACCTGAGCTAAACTGAACTGAACTTAATCTCTGAAAACTGAACTGACTCTGTTTACATTCACTATAATCTTCCATGTGAAGCTGCTTTGACACAATCTACATTGTATAAGCGCTATACAAATAAAGATGAATTGAATTGAATAAGAGTTGTCTATCTGTAGAACAAAAATATTTATTTTATATTATATTTAAGAGGAAAATTTGTTCATGGATGCGATAGCCGTTAAATTGACACTTTGGTGTGACTTTGGTATATCAAATAAAATAGTTTAAAACATTAACAGAGACATTTATGAGTGTTTTACAGCACTGTCAAATACAAGCCTACACTACAGCTTAGAAAGGGTTTCGCTATTTGGGTGAAAACTTTATTTTTTCTGTTGCAAGTTTGACATTTGCATGGAATTGCTCCTATATAAATCAAGTTCAAAGCTAAATTTGCACACAAATAAGTGTTATTCAACTTTTCAATCAGCAAAGTATTACGAAAATCTATCTAAATGCATGCTATTATACATATAAACAACTTTTTCCCCACAAAATCTGCTGTTCGGATACTGCAAAACACAGAAGCAGAAGGAAAATACAGGACAATTGTATATATCCTGTCAATTCTAAGCCTGAACTCAAGGGGGAAAAGCTTAAAAAACAAATATGTGTGTGATAATTAAATAGTCGATCAAAGATTAGTGTTAATACCGATCTAACAAAGAAAACAGACCGAGTGTAAGAAAGTAAAGTAATATACCGCTCTGCTGTCGCTTTCAAAGTGTTTCAGAAACTCCTCCATCCGTCAACACGTGCACAGGAATCTGTTGTGACTGTCGCCTTCATATATGAGCGAATTTTAGTGTTAATATCAATAATAACGCCGAATAGCCGCTTGTTTGTGTTCGGCGCTCTTCTTCTTCTTCTTCTTCTATTATTTTACTAGCGGGCTGGTGTCAAATGCACATGCCGCCACCTACAGTTCATATATATACCTTTGTGCGTGCTTACCTAAATTTCTTCATCAGGACACTGCGTGTTCAGCTCCTCCTGCTTCCAGACTTAGTCCATCCAGGTCCTTTAATACACTTTAATTTAAATTATTTATTATATTCTTTCGCTCAATCTTGTGTTATATAGATATTGTAATAATACCCTATACCCTAAACTATCCCTATTAACATCTATATATTCTAAGTTTCTATCTTTATTCATTCATTCATTTTCTTTTCGGCTTACTCCTTTTATTAATCTGGGGTCGCCACAGCGGAATGAACCGCCAACTTATCCAGCATATGTTTTACACAGCGGATGCCCTTCCAGCTGCAACCCATCTCTGGGAAACATCCATACACACTCATTCAAACACACATACACTATACGGACAATTTAGCCTCCTATACCGCATGTCTTTGGACTGTGGGGGAAACCGGAGCACCCGGAGGAAACCCACACGAATGCAGGGAGAACATGCAAACTCCACACAGAAACGCCAACTGACCCAGCCGAGGCTCGAACCAGCGACCTTCTTGCTGTGAGGCGACAGGACTACCTACTGCGCCACTGCATCGCCCTTTCTATCTTTATTCATTCATTCATTCATTTTCTTGTCGGCTTTGTCCCTTGCGGGGTCGCCACAGTGGAATGAACCACCAACTTATCCAGCACGATTTTTACGCAGCGGATGCCCTTCCAGCCGCACCCATCCCTGGGAATTTCCACACACACACTCATTCACACTCATACACTACGGACAATTTAGCTTACCCAATTCACCTGTACTGCATGTCTTTGGACTGTGGGGGAAACCGGAGCACCCGGAGGAAACCCACGCGAACGCAGGGAGAGCATGCAAACTCCACACAGAAACGCCAACTGACCCAGCCCAGCCGAGGTTCGAACCTGCGACCCAGCGACCTTCTTGCTGTGAGGCGACAGCACTACCTACTGCGCCACTGCATCGCACTTTCTATCTTTATGTCTATTATTATTTAAATATTCTATAAATGTCCTCCTCTCTTGTATATATTTCCTGCAGTCAAGCATAACATGTTCTACGGTTTCTCTGACTCCACAATGTTCACACAAATCGTTTTCTTTAACTCCCAGTATTGACATAGTTGAATATAATCTAGTGTGTCCAAGCCTCAGTCTAGTTAATATAACTTCTTCCTTTCTGTTCCTATCATACGTTTCTTTTTGTCTGTACTATTTTTTTTAATTTTATATATGTCGTCCCTTCTTATCTCTATCCCAAATTCCTTGTCATTCTTTCTTAATATTTTCTTTAATAATAGATTTAATTTCACCTTTTCCTAAGAAAACCCCAATATCTAACATTACTTTTCAATGCTTCCTTTGTCAGTTTATCAGCCATTTCATTTCCATGTATTACTTTATGCGCAGGTATCTAGCAAAACTTTACTGTCCCTCCGTTCCTATATATATATACGATATACAGATGAAACCAGAAGTTTACATACACTCTGAAAAAAGGAACATAACCATTTTTTTTTTAAATGTCTGATGGTAAATCACACTAAACGTTTACTATTTTAGGTCTGTTTGGATTTCCTAAATCATTTACATTTGCTAAATGCCAGAATAATGAGAGCATTTGTTTTTTGAGAATTTTGTATTAATTTCTAGACAGTCTAAAGTTTACACACATTTCCTTGGTATTATTTAGCTTTGCTTTTAAACTGTTTAACTTTGGTCAGATGTTTTGGGTCTCCTTCCACAAGCTTCTCACAATAGTTTGCAGGAATTTTGGCCCATTCCTCCTGACAGAATTGCTGTAACTAAGTCAGATTTGTAGGCTGTCTTGCTCACACAAGCTTTTTCAACTCTGCCCACAAATTTTCTATAGGATTGAGCTCAGGGCTTTGTGATGGCCACTCCAAAACATTCACTCTGTTGTCCTTAAAGCGCATTTTAACTAATGTGGCAGTATGCTTAGGGTCATGGTGTGTTTGGAAGACCCATTTGTGGCCAAGCTTTAACTTCCTGGCTGATGTCTTGAGATGTTGCTTCAGTATTTCTACATAATGTTCTTTCTCCATGATGCCATCTATGCTGTGAAGTGGACCAGTCCCTCCTGCAGTAAAACAGCCCACAACATGATGCTGCCCATACCTGTCAACCCTCCCGTTTTTCCCGGGATTCTCCCGTATTTTACAGTTCTATCCCGCTGTCATCCCGTAAAGGTATTTTCCCGTATTTCTCCCGTATTTTTAATCTTTCTGAGATCCTCCCTATATGCAACCCATACCGCCGAACCACCAGGGGCCGCCCTTGCTTTTAAATGTGAACCAGTTCTGTGCTTTCATTTCATTTAGGAATGGAAACCTGATGGAAACACTTTGAAATAAACATAAAAACGGCGCGATTCATTTCCTTTTAATTACAATTGCCCTATGCAATCCTCAAAACAGTCAGTTCATATAAAGATGACTGTCAGCTGATGCTCTCCATAGTGATAATAGACGCTGTTTCCCAAGCGGATTCTGTACGTACGTAATTTGATGCTGAGCTCAAGTGGACACTGGGTTTCGGGTGCGTGTTTGAACAGACATATACACATCATCATCATAATGATAATAGTAATAGCGGTTCATTCCGCTATGGCGACCCCAGATAAATAAAGGGAGTAAGCCGAAAAGAAAATAAATGAATGGATGAATAATATTAATAATAATAACAACATCTAGACATGTCGATCTTGTTGGGTTTTCTTTTAAACACAACAAATTTTGTCTTAAATGAGCATAAACAGTTAGGAAAACAGTCAAATGCTTACAATATAGATCTGTGCAGTTTTAAAGTGACAGCTCTGTTATTTAATGTAATCAAACCAAAAACAATCTAAATGAGAGATTCATCCGCTGCTCTTTAATCAGAATGTTTAAATTATACAGTGAAGAAAAGATGAGATTTGATAACTTGATTCTATTTCTTTATAATAGCTAATAGTTTTAATGAGCTGAACTGTTTGCTAATTTATTTGCAGCTTTTTCTAATGTATCCTAATTATTATATCCTTTGTAAATAATAATAAAAACGTATTTCTGATAGTTTAAGAAGTTTATTTACAATAAAACAGCTCCAATTGTGCATATTTATTTATTTATTTATTTATTTATTTTTTTTTTTTTTTGGGGGGGGGGGTGGGGGGGGGGGTAGGGGGGGGGGGGGGGGGGGGTAAGTATCCCTTATTTTTACATCCCAATGTTGACAGGTATGATGCTGCCGCCCCCATACTTCACAGTTGGGATGGTGTTCCTAGGCTTGTCAGCTTTCCCCTTTGTCCTCCAAATGTAACACTGGTCATTATGGCCAAACAGTTCAATCTTAGCTCCATCAGACCACAGCACATGTCTCCAAACATTAGTCTTTTTCCCAGTGTAATTTAGCAAATTGTAATCTGGCTTTTGTGTTGATTCTGGCTTGTTGATTTTCTCATGTTGTCACACAAGGAAGCAGTGTGTTTGAGGTTTTCCTTCAATACTATTCTACAGTTGTGCCTCCAATTAACTCAAATGTTGTCAATTAGCCAATCAGAAACTTCCAAAACCTTGACACCATCATCTGAGCTTTTCCAGAGGCAGAATAATCTTATTGTATGTAAACTTGACTTTCAAGAAAAGTTATAACAATTTCTCAAACAATATCTCTCTCATTATTCTGCTGTTAAGCAGAACAGAAACAAATGTGATCATCCAAACTTACCTAAAAGAGGAAAAGTTTAGTCACATTAACATCTGACTTTTAAATGGTTATGTGTCTTTATACGGTGTATGTACACTTCTGGTTTTAACTGTATATATACATATTTTGTGAAAAAAATTTTTTAATTTGTATGTATTTACACATACACATATATATATTTATTTTTCGATAAATACAAATACTAGCTGATTGGCCGGGTTTAAGCACTTATGACACTTATGCCATTTAAGTCTCATCATTTATGGATGACACTAAAACACAATCATGCTGAATGTAATAACTGAGAAAATATAATGTGTAAATTAATTAAGCTTTAAGCTTGGACTAAATTTGATTTTAAATGTAATGACATTGTACCATGTCAAGATGCAATTCAGAAAGGTCTTTACTGCAATTTCAGTGACTTTAAACTCTAAGAATGAAAAACAAGCATACAAGAGCAGCAATACACAATAAGTGGTTTTGTGCTGCCATCTAGTGGCTAAATCATGTTTAAAAAGTGATTATTGGCTACAATGGTAGTTACAAATTGAACATGTGTATTTGAGACATTTTAAATATCATAATGCTCACATACAGTTACAAAGACAAAAAACAGTACATTACATTCATACAGTACATTCCTTGTCTCTTGTCTCTTGTTGCTGCTATGGCTTTCTGTGTGACATTTGTGCCTGTCTTGTTGTCTGGTTCGCTTTAAGTGTTTTTGAGTTGTACATCTGTTCAGAACGTCCCATGCTACACCTGCTTAAATCTACTAAATGGGAAGTGAAAGTGAAGTACGTCACGTGACTTACATTTTTACACACAAGTAGTTGATTCTCTGTTAATCTACTATTGGTCAGAAGCGGGTGCTACTCTGTTTGTTCCAGTGAGTGCAGTTTGGTAAGGGGCGTGTGATTATTTTTTTATTTGGCACCGCTTATTTTCCTTCCCTCTATCAGGTTTGTTTTAATTCATTTGTTTACTTCATTTTGCATTTATTGTACACATGTGTATTGTGTAAATATACAGTTGAAGTCAGAATTATTCGCCCCCCTTTGAATTTTTTTTTTTTTAAATATTTCCCAAATGATGTTTAACAGAGCAAGGAAATTTTCACAGTATGTCTGATAATATTTTTTCTTCTGGAGAAAGTCTTATTTGTTTTATTTCGGCTAGAATAAAAGAAGTTTTTAATTTTTTTAAACACCATTTTAAGGACAAAATTATTAGCCCCTTTAAGCTATATTTTCCCCCCCGATAGTCTACAGAACAAACCATCGTTATAACTTGCCTATTTACCCTAACCTGCCTAGTTAACCTAATTACGCCTTTAAATGTCACTTGAAGCTGTATAGAAGTGTCTTGAAGAATATCTAGTCTAATATTATTTACTTTCATCATGGCAAAGATAAAATAAATCAGTTATTAGAGATGAGTTATTAAAACTATTATGTTTAGAAATGTGTTGAAGAAAATCTGCTCTCTGTTAAACAGAAATTGGGGAAAAAATAAACAGGGGGGCTAATAATTCTGACTTCAACTGTACTTTGGGTGATATAAATATATTCTTTTCCTTTATCTTTATTGTGAATAAAGCTAACCTCTTTGCCACGTCGCTGTCTGTGTCGATTTATAGCAGCTAAAGTCTCAGGGGAATTCCTAAAACATTGGGTTGTCATAATTGTTAAGCCCTTTTTCATCCTCCGAGCCACACGGGGCGTAACATATACACATATACACACACATATATATATATATGTATATACACCAGTGTTGCCAGACGTACGATAATTATCGTATTTGTACGATAATTTCGACCTCTGTACGATAATCCTATAATGTACGATAATTTTAGAATTTGATGGTATTTAAAATGAGTTTCATTGTAATCTTAGGGCTTCTACACTTATTAATAGCTGCATCTTGTGTGTACTGTCTGTGAGGAGAAGGTGGAGTTTTCTATCCAATGACTGTAGTTTCTATCTCATCTTACGTTACATCTTCTCAGCCAATCAACGTGGAGAATGGCTCTCTCTCACGAGTTAACATTCCTGCTGCGTGCAGCCGTGCTTAAGTCAGTCGTTTTCAGGTTGAGGTCGGTCAAGTTTTAAAAAGTAGTGCTGAAAAGGAAGGTGAGAAGAACAGGGCAGTTTGGCCTTGATGTTCTCGTTTTCCCCCATTCAAATGCATCATGCGAACGTGTTTTTCCAAAGTTAATCTCATCAAAACAAAGCCACGAGATCGGCTCATTACAGATCCTCTGGATGGGCTCGTGCATACCCTCAGACTAGTGGAGTATGCACTGCTTTCAAGCCAACCAGCACTATGCTGCGCTCCATGTAGGCATCCAATTTGTACCGCAAAATGAATCCTTCAACATCTGGCAACACACGCAGGTATTCAATGACAGCGACTCGGAGGTGGAATTTGAACCTTCCCACTAAGGTTTTTTTTTATGTATTGTGGTGATTTGCACGTTGTGTCAAAAAGCTATTTGTCTAGATAATATCTGTATACTCTCCGTTTGACTCGTGTACGATAATTTTCCTCCAAATACGATAATTTTGAGGTTCTGGTACGATACTTTCACATTTCCAATCTGGCAACACTGATATACACATATACACACACATATATATACATGGCGACACGGTGGCGCAGTAGGTAGTGCTGTCGCCTCACAGCAAGAAGGTCGCTGGTTCGAGCCTCGGCTGGGTTAGTTGGCGTTTCTGTGTGGAGTTTGCATGTTCTCCCCGTGTTTGTGTGGGTTTCCTCCGGGTGCTCCGGTTTCCCTCACAGTCCAAACACATGCGGTACAGGTGAATTGGGTAGGCTAAAATTGTCCATAGTGTATGAGTGTGAATGCGAGTGTGTATGGATGTTTCCCAGAGATGGGTTGCGGCTGGAAGGGCATCCTCCGCGTAAAACATGTGCTGGATAAGTTGCCGGTTCATTCCGCTGTGGTGACCCTAGATTAATAAAGGGACTAGGCCGAAAAGAAAATGAATGAATGAATGATCATAGTACAGAGATGATGGCAGTTTTACTGGCCTCATTTGCTATCAAACATTGTTTACTTTACTAAGTCAGTTTAAGAGATTGTTCGAATAGATCTGATTGATGGAAGATTTGCAAAGAAACGTCATGCTCCTTTGTAAAAGTATTTTGTAGTGTTTTTAAAATACAAAATTCAGTATTTTATTTTGAAACACGTGGCTGCTGCATTTTGTAGTTTATTTTGATACACCTAAAATTAAGGTATTTGGTATTTTATTTTAAAATACACTTCAATGTGTTTTTGCCCATCCCTGCGTGTAGAAAATGGCATCTCTTTGTTATTTTGACCAACAGTAATTTTAATAATGCCAAAAGTTTCAAAAACATTACAGCAGTTTTGTAAGTTCTCCAGAAATGTCCATCATTATCGAGTGTTTTATGATATACGTCACACTGTGTGTTATTGTGTTTTTTTTACAGTTGCTCAAAACATTCAGTTCAGTTTACAAACATTCGAAACACACAGAAGGTCTCGGTCAGCCAATCAGTTCTGTGAATTCCTCAAGAGCCCTCGCTGATTGGACGACCCCGTTTTCGAGCTGAACCAATAAGCCGCCGAGTCCGAGTAGACGACGTTTATGCGCCTGCGCGTGACGCACACACACGCAGCACAACTGATCACGTGGTAGACACAATACACGGAGGACAGGCGCGCTGATCTGCAGAGAATAAAGACGAGGTTTGCTGCTTTTAATATTATACACTTTAAACCATTTAAACTGTGAATCTGTTCGTCTAAACGTATGCGGTGCTGTAATATCAAACGCGGGATATTCTGAGGAAACCGGGAACGGAGTTTAACGAGGGTTTTTGTGGCCCTCAGAGTGCGCGCGCTCGAGTGTGTGTGCGCCGTGTAGAGCACCGGAGCCGTTAAACAGTTTTAACGGGGATTCAGGGTTTTAATGGGGCCCATTTGACGCCATCATTGAGTAAATAAAACCGTGTTTTTAAAAGATTTACCGTGTTTTGACCGGAGATGGCGGAGCGCGAACACAGGGAATTAGGCGGGAAGAGAAAATGGAGGAATCTTTGTTCAACAAAAGCCTCCGACCGAGAAACCGCACGAGCGCCTGAAAACCGGTGGTTTCTTCCGTTTGGTTCATTATTAGATCAGTGTTATTTACTTAAAGTGCATTTTAAGATTCATTATTTAGTATATAATTATTTATTTACCGAATAAAATCTCAGTCAGAGCAGTGATTTCAGTACTATTTTAATATATTTGTGTTTTTAAAGCATTTAATTCTTGTTGGTCCACTAGTTAATGTTACTTCTACTGGATTTGTTCAGTTATCTCAGTTTTTATCGTCTTAAAATATTATATTTAGCAACTAGGTAAAACTATAAGCTTAAATCTTATAAGATATTTTGTATAAATGTGTAGTTATAGAAGCTTGTTTCCACCTAAATGTTAATACGTCTCTAAATTTTGTGTGTGTGTGTATATATATATATATATATATATATATATATATATATATATATATATATATATATATATATATATATATAATTTAGAGAACTATTAACATTTCTGAGGTGGAAACAAGCTTCTATAACTACACATTTATATAAAATATCTTGTATATAATTTTTAAAAATCCCCAGAATTGTAATTTTATATACTCTCTGATATGTAAAGTCACAATTCTGAAAAGGAAAAAAATCTGTTACAAACTAGGAAAGTAAGGATAGTTAGAAAATGCAGACTAGTTTTATTCTTAATGCTTTTTTTTTTTTAATTCTGTGTCCAAAAAAAGCTGTCATAGTTACTAGCGAAATTTAAAATACCAAGTTAAAATATTCTAATTGTGTTTGATGCGTCATTTTAGGATTATTATTATTATGAAATATGATTACTGCTTGACTCTTGTTTCTCTGTAGTTTAATCCTTCTGTTTTCTGTTAGTTGATCAGCCATGGTGAAAGGAGACGTGAACAAACCCAAGGGGAAGACGTCAGCGTATGCGTTCTTCGTGCAGACATGTCGCGATGAACACAAACGCAAGAGTCCTGACGTGCCCGTCAACTTCTCTGAGTTCTCCAAGAAGTGCTCAGAGAGATGGAAGGTGAGCAGTCAGAAAAGTGTTGTCACAAGTCATCTCATATCTTGATAATAATATATTAATTTCTATGAATTGCTGTTTTTTTTATATTTAATCAACACGTATAAAAGACTATTTCTTTTTTTTTCTTTACATTTTAAAGTATATTCTGATAAATGTTCTCATATGTAATCATATTTCTCACTTTGTTGAATTCAAGGTAAATAAAGCTAATTTAGAATTTAAAGATGTAGAAATAAAAGATATGTATTAAACAAAAACTAATTACAGGTCCGGCATAAAAAAACAAAGTAAACATTGTATTTTCAAGACTTGCGTTTCTGTCTGCATCCCCATATTGGCATGTAATATTGTGCTTGTATAAATTATGAACAACTATTATAAAGTAGTTTGACACCACAAAATAAAGTAATATGAAATTAACCTTTTTTTCTTGTCTATATAATCATATTGCACGGCTCTACCTCTTCATCACAATGAACCAAACTCTGAACATCTTTCTTTTGCAGTCTCTGAGCGCCTCAGACAAGGTCAAGTTTGAGGACAAGGCCAAAGCGGATAAAGTCCGCTATGATCGGGAGATGAAGACCTACGTGCCGCCCAAGGGTGTGGGAAAGACTGGCAGGAAGAAGAAGGACCCGAATGCCCCTAAACGCCCACCGTGAGTTTCCGATATGCCACAAACAGTGACTCTAATGTGTGTCTGAGTGACTCTAATGTTGGGTTGTTGTTTTTTTTTTTCTCTATCTGCACAGATCTGCATTCTTCGTCTTTTGCTCAGAGTATCGGCCCACAGTGAAGAGCGAACACCCCAATCTGACCATCGGAGAAATCGCCAAGAAACTGGGAGAGTTGTGGTCAAAGCAGAGCAGCAAAGACCGCGCACCGTTCGAGCAGAAGGCTGGTAAACTGCGCGAGAAATACGAGAAGGTAAACTGTTTTTATTTGTATGTAAAAACAATATTGGAAGGCTTCAGATGCCAAACGCCTTTTGAAAATTTCCTCTAAAATTAGCTTTTTTTCCCTCAAGCTCCTATGTTTATATTGAATTATTTCACTTTAAAAGCAATGAAAATAACCTATTAATCATAACAAATGTGAAATTACTGAGTCAACACAAGTCATCATGTTTAATTTTTTTTTTTGTCGTCCTCCGGAGTTTGTAATTTTTGCTGAATTTTTTATACAAAAATATTACATTATAAAGTATTATTTTAGCTAAAATCAAAGGTCTTCATGGTTTAACTAGCTGAAAAGTCAACATTTGAAGTATCAAAATATTATTTAAATAAGCATTAAAGAATTCACCTTTTTCAATACAAGTGTTGGTTTTAAGACAACTGGCGAAAGCTTTTGAGACACTTCAAATATTACACAACATGTCTTTTAGATGCTATTAAAAATGGTGCATTATTAATTCAATCATATACACAACTTGCATGTAAATAATTGTATTTGACTGTGAAAATCTTAAAGGGGTCGTTCACAAATTAAAATTGTCATTTAGGCACCTGTGACTTGTTCCAAACCGGTCTGAGATTTATTTATTGTTCTGTTGAACACAAAAGAAGATATTTTGAAGAATGTTGGAAACCTGTAAAAACAAATACTGAAGGTCAACGCTTACAAGTTTTCAACATTCTTCATCTTTTGTCTTCAATGACAACAAAATATAAAAAAAAATATTTTGAAGAATGTTAGAAACCTGTAACCATTGACTTCCATAGTAAGAAAAGCAAATCCTATAAAAGTCAATGGTTACAGGTTTCCAGCATTCTTTAAAATACCGCCTTTTGTGTTTAACAGAACATAACTCTCGAGCTAGTTGAAAACAATTGTAGGGCGAGCAAATGCATACAGAACTAAATGTTTTTGGGTGAGATGACAATCGTTTTAGCTCATGTTTATTTGATCATGTGGGCGTGTCTCTAATCTCTGAATGCTCTTTTGATTTACAGGATGTGGCAGCATATCGTGCAGGAGGCGGAGCTTCTAAGAGGGGGCCAGGCCGACCGACAGGTTCAGCTAAGAAGAGCCAAGCGGAGGCGGATGATGACGATGATGAAGACGAGGATGAGGAAGACGAGGATGATGATGAGGAAGAGGAGGATGAAGATGACGAGTAGAGTGTTTGTAACTCAGCACCACTGAGCGTTGGTTATCGGGGGGGTTTTCACTATGTACATGTTTAACAATACAGCAATAAAAAAAGTTTGTTTTTGTTTGTTTCTTTTTAGACTTATTTTTATTTTTGTACACGCCTAGCGGTTGATTGTAGACGTTCTTCTTTTTTTATAATAAAATTTTAATTGGTTTGATTCTGCTGCTTAATCTGTGGTGTTATTTAACTGGAGGTTTGGACAAGTCTCATCCTGATATAACGATACCATTTCTGTACATTTAATCGGTTAATATTGACCACGTATTCATATTTTACTTACGTTAAACGTCTGGGCAAGTGTTTGATTTTTAAGAATGCTGAAATATAAATTTAATAATAATGAACCGTAAAACACTTTTTACAAACTTAACACAGGGTGTCTGGGTTATTACATGTGGATAATTAAATTTAAGGCCCTTAAAGTTCTTAAATGCTGTGTTGCATTTTCGGATCATTTGATTATACACTAGCTGTATGATAAAGTCTGCCTGTATTTAATCTGAACATCGGGCTGCAATGGAGTTAAATCGATAAATTCCTGCTAGATTTGAGCTTTGTTTACTGCGGTAACCAGGGTATTGCTGTTAATCCTGCAGTTCTATAGGATTAGCATATTTACTCAGTATATGAAGTAATGCTGTGCTATGAATATATGATGGATTAACTTTTTGGAGGAGGAACAAAACATTTATTTAGATTATGAATCCTGTATAAAAGAAATAATAAACTTAATTTTTAAGCAAGAATAATTGCAACCAAACAAAGTAAAACGAGGCAAAAAAAGAGTGAAACGGTGCTTTATGTTTTTATCGGAGAGTTGAACAGTATTCAGGTACAGAAGTTGAATAATGAAGTGTAAAATAACACTATAACTCAGTGAATGTGTTCTTCATTGAAGTTACACAAGTATCTTATTGTCCCCAAATGCTTTTTAACACTCTCAAGAAGTATTTTTAGCTCATGCAAATGATAAAGTTTCACTCGTTTATAGTTATACTTTGCAGTGACTTCACAAATCTCATGTATTCTCAATTGTTGATCAACTATAATCCCAATATTCTGAAAGTATTTATTAGTCGGTAATTTCTAAGATTAGATGTGGCCAGTATTACCGGTTAAATCCTGAAGTGGTGATGAGGTCTTAAAATGTATGGAAAGAGTCTGGATTTCTGTATATACACTAATAAGTGCAGGCCCAACATAACATAGAGCAAAAGTTAAATGTGAACCTGAATTTAAAGATTGCAACTTTCTCAAAATGCAGTTATTCATGTGTCTGTGCATTCAGATTACGGTCATCCAAATGATAAGAGTAATACCCTAAACCAGGGGTGTCCAAACTTGGTCCTGGAGGGCAGGTGTCCTGCATATTTTAGTTCCAACCCCAATGAAACACCTGAAGTAGCTAATCAAGCTCTATGTTTACTAGAAACTTCAAGGGAGGTGTGTTGAAGGAAGTTGGAGCTAAGATGCAGAACACCAGCACTCCAGGACCGGGTTTGGACACACCTGCCCTAAACAGTGTATTAAGCAGCACCAAACAATAGTAGACTTATAATTTTAGCCGTTAGATACATATAGCATCATAATGCACAGCCCTAGTTACAGGGTTTCTGCGGGGCTTAACAAGATTTAAATTCAGATGATCATCATGGCATTTCCATGTTAAATATTTTACTTTTAAAGTGGAGCACCAGGGTTATTTCTGTGGTGAAGATAATCGTCATCATCATTGGTGCTTTCAGTATTAATCATGCTGAGCTGTAATACTGTACTTCTAGAAGACTACCGATTTGGTGTTCTTAAGTCTGTGGGATGCTCTGTGTATAATATAATGATAATGTAGTCCTACAGTGACAATAATCAATATATGGGCTTCTGGCACAACACATGGATATGAGCTCAATCATTTTTGGTGATGCGATATATATCACTCATGCATAAAAACCAACTCTATCAATATTAAAGCTGATTGTGCAACATCTCTATCTCTATTTGAGGTGTCAGTATAGTTAAGAACACTGTCGTATTTACTATAAATTACTATAGTATATTCTCATGTGGGTGTCTGACGACTGAAAATAGATCTGGTAGCAGATATCGCAGCCTCTGTTACTCTTTACCTTGCACTTTATCTGTTATTTTTTATTATTATTCATTTATGCGTTTATTATTATTCATTTATGATCTGCGTTTTTACATTCTGATTATTAAAATGACTGTTAAAATGACTATAATTAACTGAAATATTCTCAAGAATAAAATACGATGTGTTCTTTAAGAGTGTACCAGCATCTTGATGATATTATATTGTCATTCTGGCATTATGTAATGAGCAGCCTCATAAAATTGTCTTAAAATGACAATAATATCGTTCATCTCAATATATTTTGGTGCAATATATCATACAACAGAAAATAGATATCGTGAGAGGCCTACCGCCACTACCAATATGCAAAATTGGTAGCGACGCACACTTGACACAACTTAGTGGCGCCATCTAGCGACAGTATGTGGAGAATTATGTCAATTAGAGGCAATTTTTATTTTCGGCTTAGTCCCTTTATTAATCAGAGGTCGCCACAGTGGAATGAACCGCCATTTTATCCAGCATATGTTTTATACAGCGGATGCCCTTCCAGCTGCAACCCCAACACTGGGAAACACCCATACACACTCATTCACACACATACACTACGGCCAATTCACCTACAGCGCATGTCTTTGGACTGTGAGGGAAACCCACACAGGGAGAACATGCAAACTCCATACAGAAATACCAACCCAGCCGAGGCTTGAACCAGCAACCTTCTAGCTGTGAGGCAATTGTGCTTCCCACTGCGTTGCCCCAATTGTAAAAATAACAATATAATAATCACTATAAAGCAGTTTTGCAAGTATAAACCGTCTGATTAAAATACTTTAGGTGACTATTAAACTGATAAACATTTGAGCTAATAAAATAAATATTGTGTGGCCGAGTATCAGTCAAGCAAACAAAGTTATCCTGAGTTCAAATCTTCAGTCTTAAATTAAACCCATGCAGAAACCCCGTGTTAACCGAACAATGTCAGAAATCTGGCTCGAACATCCAGTATTTGTTTTAATTTTATGTAGACAAAGCAAATGAGACTCACGTATTTCGTTGCGGCGCTCTCCTCATGGGGTTTCTCAAGCAGTTTCTAAAAGAAAATCCATGCACAACATTAACCCCTGTGTGTTATTCAAGTTTACCCTTTTGGTTATGTTGGTGGCTGTTTTGGTAACATTTTATTTTGACGGTCCATTTGAGTATTAGCAGACTGTCTGCTTAACATCTGCTGATACTTCAACAGACATTTCACTGACTAGAAGAAACTTAGCAAGTGCATGTCACTTACACTAACCCTAACAGCCTACTTATAATCTACTGAAAATTAGTTGGCATGCAGATGCAATGTAACTTAAATTCAACAAACGGACCATCATAATAAAGTGTGACCGCTGTTTTTGCCCCATTGCAGCCATGTTGCTATTGTAGCTGCTATGAAATTTTCATACCCCTTTGGTTTCTAGTGTGGTCCTGGAAAATCTGGCTATCTAGCTCTTCCCCTTAAGCCAGGGGTGTCCAAACTCGGTCCTGGAGGGCCGCTGTCCTGCATGGTTTAGCTCCAACTTGCTTCAACACACCTCCCAGGACGTTTCTAGTATATCTTGTAAGAGCTTAATTAGCTGGTTCAGGTGAGTTTGATTAGAGTTGGAGTGAAACTCTCCAGGACACTGGCCCTCCAGGACCGAGTTTGGACACCCCTGCCTTAAACCTTACGCCTTCAAGATAAAGAGAATTGGGATGCCCCGAACCCTTCACCTGAACACACAAACCAAGGGGAAGGGCTAAGATGGAGAATTGGGAATGGGTCTAAAACTGACAAATCCCAACAGGGAAAAGCAGCAACGGTCCAGAATGCATGATTATATGCTGTCATGGCTTTACAATCAGTATACAGGCAGTGCAGAATTATTAGGCAAATGAGTATTTTGAGCACATCATCCTCTTTATGCATGTTGTCTTACTCCAAGCTGTATAGGCTCGAAAGCCTACTACCAATTAAGCATATTAGGTGATGTGCATCTCTGTAATGAGAAGGGGTGTGGTCTAATGACATCAACACCCTATATCAGGTGTGCATAATTATTAGGCAACTTCCTTTCCTTTGGCAAAATGGGTCAAAAGAAGGACTTGACAGGCTCCGAAAAGTCAAAAATAGTGAGATATCTTGCAGAGGGATGCAGCACTCTTAAAATTGCCAAGCTTCTGAAGCGTGATCATCCAACAATCAAGCGTTTCATTCAAAATAGTCAACAGGGTCGCAAGAAGCGTGTGGAAAAACCAAGGCGCAAAATAAACTGCCCATGAACTGAGAAAAGTCAAGCGTGCAGCTGCCAAGATGCCACTTGCCACCAGTTTTGCCATATTTCAGAGCTGCAACATCACTGGAGTGCCCAAAAGCACAAGGTGTGCAATACTCAGAGACATGGCCAAGGTAAGAAAGGCTGAAAAACCACCACCACTGAACAAGACACACAAGCTGAAACGTCAAGACTGGGCCAAGAAATATCTCAAGACTGATTTTTCTAAGGTTTTATGGACTGATGAAATGAGAGTGAGTCTTGATGGGCCCGTGGCTGGATCGGTAAAGGGCAGAGAGCTCCAGTCCGACTCAGACGCCAGCAAGGTGGAGGTGGAGTACTGGTTTGGGCTGGTATCATCAAAGATGAGCTTGTGGGGCCTTTTCGGGTTGAGGATGGAGTCAAGCTCAGCTCCCAGTCCTACTGCCAGTTTCTGGAAGACACCTTCAAGCAGTGGTACAGGAAGAAGTCTGCATCCTTCAAGAAAAACATGATTTTCATGCAGGACAATGCTCCATCACACGCGTCCAAGTACTCCACAGCGTGGCTGGCAAGAAAGAGTCTAAAAGAAGAAAAACTAATGACATGGCCTCCTTGTTCACCTGAGCTGAACCCCATAGAGAACCTGTGGTCCATCATCAAATGTGAGATTTACAAGGAGGGAAAACAGTCCACCTCTCTGAACAGTGTCTGGGAGGCTGTGGTTGCTGCTGCACGCAATGTTGATGGTGAACAGATCAAAACACTGACAGAATCCATGGATGGCAGGCTTTTGAGTGTCCTTGCAAAGAAAGGTGGCTATATTGGTCACTGATTTGTTTTTGTTTTGTTTTTGAATGTCAGAAATGTATATTTGTGAATGTTGAGATGTTATATTGGTTTCACTGGTGAAAATAAATCATTGAAATGGGGATATATTTGTTTTTTGTTAAGTTGCCTAATAATTCTGCACTGTAATAGTCACCTGCACACACAGATATCCTCCTAAAATAGCTCAAACTAAAAACTACTGCCAAAAATATTCAGCTTTGATATTAATGAGTTTTTTGGGTTCATTGAGAACATGGTTGATGTTCAATAATAAAATTAATCCTCAAAAATACAACTTGCCTAATAATTCTGCACTCCCTGTATATTAATTTATAATAAAGGTCAATGGGGCAAAAACAGCCCCAAACATAACCAAAGGGGAGTCAATCTGCCCAGAGTGGATTGAGTTTTACAAAATTTCAAAGCATTTTCCCAAAATATGAGTCAAAATAAGGCAAAAATGATCACATTTGCTGAAATACAGAGAAAGCTGTGTCCAAATGAAGCCTCAAAATCCCCCCAGTGGATGTAAACGCATTTTTAATTAGATGAGAAACGGAGGCGGAGTGACACTGTGTTTATTCTCATTATGTTCTCACATCAAGCGGTACACGGTTTTGTCGTCCAGCACAGGAAAAAGAGCAACCAAAACAAATACATGAACCAAAATGGTACAAACGTACACGATAATAAAAATAACTGATTCATAAAGGCGAAATGTCTACAGTGAACACATCAAGATCACGTGCAAACACTGACGTCATTCACACGTTCACTCCTAAAACACACACACACATCAGCACGTCACATTATAGGACTTTCACCAAGTGGAAAGATGATTCAAGTTTTCATACTGCCATTCAAGCACACCTATAGATTATATATTCATATAGAGCTCGTAAAGTGTGTGATTTCAGAATTATTGCCCATATCAGAAGTGACTGATGGATAATACTATCAGTAATAACACTGCCAATCTTATTTACTCAGTAGAGCAATTTAAAAAAATCCTGGAAAATGTAAGATTCAGAATGATAGCGTCTTCATGAATCCTAATAAGAAACGTCCAGATTAAATAAATAACACATTTGTGCATTGCGACAGTATTTTTTTATGACCATCAAACACATTTAACCCAAAATTATTATGACTTACAATCATCTTGTGCATGGGAATGTTATGAGTTGATCAAAATAATAATAATAAATGGCTAAAATGAAGTTCATGTTATAAATGAATCATGACTAGGGTAAATATTTACCTGCGTTTCATGAATGTGAAGTTAACGTAAAAAGGAAGGGGTTACTTGCATATATTTCAGGTTAAAGAGGTTTGGCTGATAAAAAAACATTCATAGACATAATAATAAAATACTATGATATATTTCATTTATACACTATGAATATACTTCATATGCTTGATTGCATTACAGTAGAACTCACTGTAAACATGCTTAATGGTCTTAAAAATGCCACATGACTGCATGAATTATGTTAAAAATTTAAATATATTTGTATTTGTGTTGAAGCAGGACATGTTCTTCACAGGATTCACCAACCAGATGCAATGGCAAAACCATTTCAGCCAATCAGAAGACAGATAATGACTTGTGGGCGGAGCTAAATATTAACCAAACTACTTGATGCACTGTTTGCTGCATTGCACCTGGTTTAAAACACGTGTGAAAGTTGAACAGATGGCACAGAAGAGTTGAATAAATCAGCTACCAGCCATGTGGAAAATCATGAACAATCTTTAAAACAAAAAAATCTGTTTCAAAAAGACATTTATGGAAGCTTGTTTCTGCCACAGATCAAGTTCTTCCAAATATTTGTGACTTTTCTAACTTTCTGGGGGAAATTATCAAAATTATGAGATGAAAACTCTGGATTCTGGGGAAAGTTATAATTGCATAAAAATCCAATTCTATTTCTAAAAAAAGAGTCAGAATTGCAACATGTAAACTTGGATTTTTGGAGACAAAAGCTCGAAACTATGAGATGGAAACAAGAAATTTAAGGGGAAAAGTTGGAATTATGAGATGTAAACAAGGAATTCTTGGGGGAAAAAAATCACAATTATGAAATATAAATAAGGAATTCTATGGGGAAAAGTGGGATTTTTGAGATGTAAACAAGGAATTGTGGAGGGGGGGGTCACAATTATGAGACGTAAATAAGGAATTCTGTAGGGAAATTTGGAATTCTAAGATTTAAACAAGGACGAGATTTAAATAAGGTCACAATTATAAAAGATAAACAAGGAATTCTGAGGGGGGGGGGGGGGTCACAATTATGAGATGCAAACAAGGAAGTCTTGAAAAACAAGTCATAATTATGAAATGTAAACAAGGAATTCTGTGGGGAAAAGATGGAATTTTGAGATATAAACAAGGAATTTTTTTGGGGAAAAAAGTCACAATTATGTGATATAAATAAGGAATTCTATGGGGAAAGGTTGGAATTTTGATATGTAAACAATTAATTGTGGGGAAAAGTCTCAGTTATGAGATGTAAATAAGGAATTCTGGGGGGAAAAGTTGGAATTTTGAGATGTAAACAAGGAATTGTGGGGAAAAAGTCACAATTATGAGATGCAAACAAGGAATTCTGGGGGGAAAGATGAAATTATGAGATTTAATCAAGGAATTATGGGAAATAAGGTCACATTTATAAGAGATAAACAAGAAAGGGGGGAGTCACAATTATGAGATGCAAACAAGAAAGTCTTGAAAAAAAGTCATAATTATGGAATTCTGTGGGGAAAAGTTGGAATTTTCAGATGTAAACAAGGAATTCTTGGAAAAAAAGTCATAATTATGAGATGTAAATAAGGAATTCTGGGGGGAAAAGTTGGAAATTTGAAAAGTAAACAAGAAATTCTGGGGGAAAAGTAAGAATGAGATGCAAACAAGGAATTCTGTGAAGAAAAGTTACAATTATGAGATGCAAACAAGGCAGTATTGAAAAAAGGTCATAGTTATGAAATGTAAACAAGGAATTATGGGGGGGGGGATCACAATTATAAGATTTACACAAGGAATTATGGGGAAAAGTCACAATTACAAAAATTTAAACAATGAATTATGGGGGGGGGGGGGGGTCACAATTATAAGATTTACACAAGGAATTATGGGGGAAAAGTCACAATTGTGAGACGTAAATAAGAAATTCTAGGTAAAAGTCTATCATGAAATGTAAACAAGGAATTCTATTAAATAAAAGGTCAAAAAAGGTCCAGAATCAGGAGATGTAAACATGTATTTCTGGGGAAAAAAGTCAGAATTATAAGATATAAACAAGGAATTTGAGGGAAAAGAATGGAATTTTGGCATGTAAACAAGAAATTCTTGGAAAACAAAAATCTAATTATGGGATGTAAATGAAATTCTGTAGGGAGGAAGTCAGATTTATGAGATGTAAAAAGAAATTTGAGGGGAAACATTGAAATTATGACAAACAAGGACTTTTGGGGGAAAAGGTCGGAATTATGAGATGTAAACAAGGAATTCTGAAGGGTAAAAAATTATTTCTAAGATGTAAAAAAGAAATTTGAGGGGGAAAGTTGGACTTTTGAGGTGTAAACAAGCAATTCTGAGAAAACGGTTGGAATTATGAGATGTAAACAAGGAATTCTGGGAAATTAGGTTAGAGTTATAAAATGTAAACAAGGAATTCTGGAGGGGAAAGCTGGAATTATGAGATGTAAACAAGGAATTCTGGAGGGGAAAGCTGGAATTATGAGATGTAAACAAGGAATTCTGGGGGAAATACGTCACAATTATACGATATAAATGAGGGATTCTAGAAAATTCAATCGTTTTCCCAAAAAAGACAAAAACGTAAGATGTAAACAATAAATTCTTTGAAAAAAAATCTCAGAATGTGAATTTAGAATTCAATTTTTTTTAAATCAAAATGGCAAAATGTGAGCTTGAAATTCTGGGGAAAAATGCAGAATTATGTGACGTAAACAAGAAATTCTGGGGGGAAAAGTCACAATTCTGAGATTTTATTTTAAGGAATTGGAATTGCTAAATGTTTAATTCTGGGGGAAAAAGTGAGAGCTGTGAGATAAAACATCACAATTATATTTGATGCATTTCCTCCGGTGGCAGACACAAGGTTTCACACACTCTGTGCCAGACTGCCAGCGACACACAGAACTGAACTCAAGGCTGAAGAACACGTTGAAGGCATCAAGCGACACACAGCATCATCTGTGCTGAAGATCATGGTCCATCAACCACTAAAACAACAAACGCTGCTACACTTCAGTCTGTTATTATACACTACATATGATCATCAGAGGCCATCCCTCAATCAGTTTCACATTAAAAATAGTCTTTCTCATAGCATATGTGCTAACAAACATCACGGCACTAACAACTATCCACTAAAAATACAGTAGTGACTAGCATTATATTCTACTGTGGGAACAATCACGCACACATACAGTAATATCCAGCAGCTAAAACAATCTTGGCGTTTTTGGAAATACCACTTATAGTTCAAAAATAAGACTTTATATGATGCTCTAGGGAAATCTGGTATGAAGTCCACAGCGCCTCCTGCTGGAACACACTTGCTGCGTCCCAATTCGCACTACTATTCATCCTAAATAGTGTTTGAAAATAGAATTAGTATCTCAAATGAAGGATGTTGAAATGAGTTTCTCAAAGTTACCCTGATGGTCTACTGCTTTCAGTGGAAATGTGAAATGCAGATCTGTGCTTACTTTAATGCTGGGTTCACACCAAACGCGAAATGAAGTATCTTATTTATTAGGTAACTTACAAAGTCAACGTATTTGCAGGAAACATGTCGTGCATTCTGTGTCATTTATACAGAGCGGCAATAATTCAAAAATTATCGCGAGGGGGAAAAACACCCCGTGAGTA
Source organism: Danio kyathit (assembly GCA_903798195.1). Lineage (NCBI taxonomy): Eukaryota > Metazoa > Chordata > Actinopteri > Cypriniformes > Danionidae > Danio > Danio kyathit. The sequence goes on from LR812541.1 coordinate 54,791,812, forward strand.
AACTGGAGAGAGTGACGCGGTGCTCTGCTTTATGCCCTGATTTTGTTCACACACACGAATCTAAATAAGTTCATGAGTTGTTTACATGCAAAGTCAATGCGAGCATGTGAATAGAGGTGAAATAGCACTGCTCTGCACAAATGATGCAATGTGTTTGCTGTGAAGAGGTGCGAAAGTAAACTGGAAAGTACCCGCGAGTAAACAGGAGTGAGTGAGACGGTGCTCTGCGTTTGGTGTGACATTTACTTTGTTCTTCACCAAAGCGAATCTAAGTATGTTCGTGAGTTGTTTACATACAAAGTCAGTGCAAATGGGTGAATAGAGGTGAATTATTGCTGCTTGGAGCAAAATAACACGTTGTGTTTGCTGCGAACGTGCAGAATTCATCCCAATCGTGTCTTCCGAACAAGTTAAAAAAAGTAACTTAAATGGAAATTTTGCTTGAGGAGGAAAAACATCCCGCGAGTAAACCGGAGAGAGTGACGTGGTGTTCAGCTCTCAATGTCCTGACTTTGACTTTGTTCACACCAAAAGCGAATCTAAGTATCTGCGTGAGTTATTTACACACAAAGTCAATGCAAACATGTGAATAGAGGTGAAATAGCACTGCTCTGCACAAATGATGCAATGTGTTTGCTGTGAAGAGGTGCGAAAGTAAACTGGAAAGTACCCGCGAGTAAACTGGAGTGAGTGAGACGGTGCTCTGCATTTGGTGTGACATTTACTTTGTTCTTCACCAAAGCGAATCTAAGTATGTTCGTGAGTTGTTTACATACAAAGTCAATGCGAACATGTGAATAGAGGTGAAATAGCACTGCTCGGCGCAAAAGACGTGGAATGCACAATGTGTTTTCTGCAAACAAACAAGAGTGAACATCCCACGGGGAAACTGGAGAGAGAGACGCGGTGCTCTGCGTTTAGTGCCGACTAAGGGTGCTTTCACACCTGTGAATCGATTCAGTTGTTCCGAAACAGAGATTAAAATTGATACATTGTTGCTCTTTGTTGTTGGTGCAGTTCGCTTTCACACGGCAAAGTTTCTAAACGGACCAAAAGAGCTAAAACAAGTCACGTGTGAGTAAACTCTCCTCACATTGGTCAGAGTTTCACAGTTTATTTTGCAGAGTCCCGCTCAGCTGTCGGGGGTGGTTTGGTGGTGTTTGACAGCGTGCGCGCGACATGTCTGAAGAGCGAGGAGGGATGCGGTGGGGAGGGGTGATGAGAAGGGTGCGCGACGTATTTTGAGGACCAGGAGGAAGACGCGCGATTTCCGGGAGATTATCACTCGTTTGCGGGCATCCGGGAGTCTCTGTGCATTTGCGGGATACTCCCGGAACTTCCGGGAGACTTGGGACGTCTGGAATGACTCATAATCTACTCATAATTCTCTCTTCATATGGCCGTATGCCTATTACATTTCCATAAAACACTGTGATATAGCCGGGCTCGGATCGTATCTCTTTCTCACTACAATCGATCCACTCCAGGGTTCATTTCAATCAAGCCGAGACCACCTCATTCAGGCGGTCTCGGAGTGATTGCTTTGGCGCGATTCCGAGCGCGATTGCCCTGTTCACATATGCCAAACGAACCGCGCTAACTGGGCAAACGCGCCAGGTTCCGGAACAAAAGTCTAGGTGTGAAAGCACCCTTAGACTTTGTTCACACCAAAAGCGAATCTAAGGGTGCTTTCACACCTGTGACTTGATTCAGTTGTTCCGAAACAGAGATTAAAATTGTTCCATTGTTGCTCTTTGTTCTTGGTGCAGTTCGCTTTCACACGGCAAACTTTCTAAACGGACCAAAACAGCTAAAACAAGTCACGTGTGAGTAAACTCTCCTCACATTGGTCAGAGTTTCCTGGTGTATGAGTCCCACTCAGCTGTCGGGGGTGGTTTGGTGGGGTTTGACAGGGTGTGCACGCGACATGTCTGAAGAGCGAGGAGGGATGCGGTGGGGAGGGGTGATGAGAAGGGTGCGCAACGTATTTGAGGACCGCGATTTCCGGGAGATTATCACTCGTTTGTGGGCATCCGGGAGTCTCCCACAAATGCACAGAGAACTTCCGGGAGACTTGGGATGTCTGGAATGACCTCCCGCCCTACTCATAATTGTCTCTTCATATAGCTGTATGCCTATTACATATCCATAAAACACTGTGATATAGCCGGGCTCGGATCGTATCGCTTTCTCACTACAATCGATCCGCTCCAGAGTTTGTTTCAAAGGAGCGATTGCTTTGGCGCGGATCTGAGCGCGATTGCCCTGTTCACATATGCCAAACGAACCGCGCTAACTGGGCAAACGCACCAGGTTCCAGAACAAAAGTCAAAGTGTGAAAGCACCCTAAGTATTTGCTTAGACGTTTACATACAAAGTCAGTGCAAACATGTGAACAGAGGTGAATTATTGCTGCTTGGACCAAAATAACACGTCGTGTTTGCTGTGAACGTGCAGATTTTGTCTTCCGAACAAGTTAAAAAATTTAAATTTAGCTTGAGGGGGAAAACATCCCGCAAGTAAACTAGAGCAATAAGTAAACTAACGCATTTAGTGCATTAGAAACCAGCATAACAGCTAATATTAACCACAATACACTGCACACTAGTGTGTATTTGATTACAACTACAAACACAAGTTAAGAAAAGAACCTTTAAAAAACTACAAATATGGTGGATGCCCAAGCCCGACGGTCTAGTGAAGAGGCTTTGGTAAAGATGATTCTTAATTAATATCTTAACTAACGTAAAATATTAATTTAATGTTTTCCACCTTATAATTAATCCACAACTGCAGTAAATGCACTTCTTTAACTTTTATAAAGATGCGTTTAATTGTTAACCTCTGAATGCATAATGACACCTGAGGAGATTTCTCTGCTATATGTCAGAAATATATGATGATATGGAAAATAGATATTACAAATGATGCTTTGTAAATATGTTATGTAATTAAATTATGGGACAGGATGATTGACAGCACACCTAACTAAGCAACAGAATGGTACATTAGTGAGGAGGTAGTGTAGTTTTTCTTGTACATATTTAAGACGTAAGTTGGTGAATTGGGACGCAGCACCAGTTTCTAATGGGAACTGGATGCACATGTGTGGTCGTTTATTGTTATTATTTTATTTCAGCTGGTTAGGGCTGGTTTAGATCAATAACTAACCAGCTAATGTGTGCTCTGTGTTCAATAACCTTATTGCATTTTCATATTTCACTGGAAATGTTGAGCAAGAAGTCATTTATGAGAAGCAAGTTTAACTTTCACCTCCCTTAATGCAAAAAAAGACTTTTAACAAGGTTTCATTTGTTAACTAATAATAAACAATACTTCTAAAGCATTGACTAGCGTTAAAGTTATAATTCACCCCAAAAATTTAAGTTTACTCAGCATTTGCTCATGCTTGAGTTTATTTCTTTTGTTGGACACAAAAGAAGATACTTTGAAAAATGTTGGAAAACTTCCGTAGTAGGAAAAACAAACACTATGCAAGTAATTTTTACAACATTCTTTAAAATATCTTCATAATTGCTTAACAGAACTAAAAAAATCATAAATGTTTGTAAAAAGTGAGTAAATGATGACAGAATTGTAATATTTGGGGTGAACTGACCCTTTAAATGACAGAACCTCATTATAAAGTGTTATCTAATTGTGTCCTGTTTTCCCAGACATTCTTAAATAAAGATGTATTCAGTAAAATTACTTCATTTTTAAGTCTGAAATATGTGTCAAATAAAATAAGTGAGCTTTGTGCTAAAATAAGAATAAATATCTGGTTTTATTAAGCATTTAGCAAACACTTTTATTCATGATTATTTATGTATTTTTGTGTGCATTTCTTCTTGTTTTAAGCAAAAACTCACTTATGGAATTATTATAAGTCATTTTTAATGCATCTTGATTTAATAATTATGAAATACTGGGAAAAGACAGTAATATTGATTACCTAAAGCACTTTTTGCAGTGCAAACACATTTCTAATATATTTGCTTTGACTAAAGGGTAGGTTAACACAACAACAGTGAACTAAACATGGAAAATGTCCATCGTGTTTTAAAAAAAGTTTGCAGTTTTTCCATTTTTAGTTTCGTTTTAAACAATGTTGTGCCCTCTAAAAGCCAAAATGCTAAAGCAAGCAATAAAATCCACCAATCAGGAGCAGTTTTTCAGTCACACCTTACAATAAGGTTTCATCAGTTAATGTATTCACTAACACAAACTAATTATGAACAATGCTAGTGCAGCATTCATTAATCATAGTTCCACATTTACTAATGCATTATTAACATCTAAATTCATGCTTGTTAGTCAATGCACCGTGAGTTAACATGAACTAACAATGAACAGTATTTCCATTAACTAACATGAACAAATACTGTAATAAATACATTGTTCACTGTTTGTTCATGTTAATAAATGCATAAATAACACAACCTAATTGTGAAGTGTTTCCAGCTGTTCTATTATGCTGTGCTGTATGAGGATTTGACTGTAGACCAGGGGTGTCCAAACTCGGTCCTGGAGGGCCGGTGTCCTGGAGAGTTTATCTCCAACTTGCCTCAACACACCTGCCAGGAAGTTTTTAGTATATCTAGTAAGAGCTTGATTAGCTGGTTCAGGTGCGTTTGATTAGGGTTGGAGCTAAACTCTCCTGGACACTGGCCCTCTAGGACCGAGTTTGGACACCCCTGCTGTAGACGGATCAGTCTTGTTATTGGTCACTTATTTAGAAAAAAGAGCTTTGATTTAACATGTGCACTGCAAAACATGATTTTCTTAGAGTTTTTGTCTTGATTCTAGTCTAAATATCTACTATTTCTAAAATCAAGAAGCATTTTCTAGACAGGTCTACAATATTGTCTTGTTTTCATAAATAATGAGGTGAGTTTTTCCTTAAAACAAGCCTTAAATGAATCCACCAATGGGGTAAGTGAAGTAATAATATGCCAAAGCTAAAGCAAGATTATAGTACTTATCATCCTACACTCTCAGAAATAAAGATACGTAAGCGTGGGGTGGTACCTTTTCAAAAGGTACACATTTGTACCTACAAGGTACATATTAGTACCTAAAAAGTACAAAAATGTTCCTCTTAAAATTTTTAGGTATTAATATATACTTTAGAGGTACCAATATGAACCCTTTAAGTACAAATGTGTACCTTTTGAAAAGGTACCACCCCACTGACAGCTTACGTATCTTTAATTCTGAGAGTGCAGCACAATATTTAGCTTGTTTTAAAGAAAAACTCACTTAATTTTGACTCATTATTTCTGAAAACAAGACATATTTTCTACTTTTCTAGAAAATGCATCTTGATTTAAGATTTTGTTTTTGATATTTGGTCTAGAAACAAAACAAAAACTATAAGAAAAGCATGATTTGCAGTGTGTACCAAACACACACACACACCGTACACACACACTCATCCAGAACTCTCCTGTGGGCATGCTGGAATAGAGCTGGACGTAGTGAGGTTGATCAGAAGAGTGAATCGCTACGTCAATCAAAGACAAAGTACAAATAAATAACAACAAAAACACACAACCAGACTCAAAGTACGAGTCCACGAGCTCAAACACACACACACACACACCACAAACTATGAGCTTCGTCCTCAGAGATTCTGTCTACATTTCCAGAACAAACATCTGAAGATCCTCAAATCAAGAGCAGCATAACGACTGAAGATCTTTTGTCATCAAAAATGCACCAACATGCAAAATTAATATCTACCAGTGTCTCCCATATTGTTGTTCTTCTAACCATAAATGGTCTGATACAGCGAGTTTTCTAGATCAATGTTCAGTAAATGTTTCTTAATTTAAACTAAATTCACATTAAGCAGAGGTATCCTTATTCAACCTTTTTTTGTCTCATCTAAAATTAAAAAGTGTAAATACAAAACCATTGAAGCTGATTAAAAATGATGTAGTATCCATGCCAGACCAGTATGTGGTGCTGTAATTCGTCCACAGAGATACACAATGAATGTAGAAAAACACTGAGTATGTGCGTAAATTTTGCATGATGTATATTAATGATTAGCTAGCTTTAAACCAGTGGATTTGGTTTCAAAGCACAGATAAAATTTACTGCCACAGATAAAATTTATCACATATTTGTGAATCTTCTCAATTAAACTTGTCAGATTTGTGAGATCCAAACTCAGAATTCAGAGAAAAAAATTGAATTGCAAAAAATAATGTCAGAATTCTGGGGAAAAAAGTGAAATTTCAAATCATAATCTTGGAATTCTGAGAAATAAATCATAACTGTGGGATGTAAACGCAGAATTTTGGGGAAAATGTTGCAACTATGGGATGTAAACAGAATTATGGGGGATAAAAACCCCATAACTATGAGATGTGAACATAGAAAAAGCCAGAATTGCAAAGACGCAATCTCAGAATTCTGAGGAGAAAAATCTGAATTACAAACATCAATTCTCAGAATTCTGGGAAATAAATTGGAATTGTGAGAAGTAAAAGCAGAATTCCAGGGGAAAAGTTGGAGTTGCAAGATTCTGGGAAACAAATTGGAATTACAAGATGTGAATTTTGGGGGAAAAAAACCGAATTATGGAGTATAATCTCAGAATCCTGGAGAAAAATATGATTGCAAGTCGTAATCTCAGAATTCTGAAGAGGGAAAGTTGAAATTGCAAGATATAATCTCAAAATTAAGGAAATAAATCAGAATTATGGGATGTGAGCTCAGAAAAAGCAGGAATTACAATACATAAACTTACAATTTTGGTAGAAAAGTCAGGATGTAAATGCAGAAATCCAGGGGAAAAAATGGGAATTACAAGATATAATCTCATAATTCTGGGGGAAAATTTTTAATTTATGAGATATAAACTCGGAATTGCAAGATATTATCTCAGAATTTGGGAAATAAATCAGATTTCCAAGATGTAAACTCAGAATTCTGGAGGAAAAAGTTGAAATTATTCAATGTAAACTTGGAATTATGGGAAAAAAGTTGGAATTATGGGATGGGAGCTCAGAAAAAGCCGGAATTACAATACATGAACTTACAATTTTGGTAGAAAAGTCAGGATGTAAATGCAGAACTCCAGGGGTAAAAAATTGGAATCACAAGATATAATCTCTTTATGAGATATGAACTCGGAATTCTGGGAAAAAAGTCGGAATTGCAAGATATTATCTCAGAATTTGAGAAATAAATCAGATTTCCAAGATGTAAACTCAGAATTCTGGAGGAAAAAGTTGGAATTATTCAGTGTAAACTTGGAATTATGGGAAAAAAATTGCAATTATGGGATGTGAACTCTGCATTTGTAAGACTTAATCTCACAATTCTGGTAAAAAAGTCAGAATTGCAGGATGTAAATGCAGAATTCCAGGGAAAAAGTCAGAATTGCAGGATGTAAATGCAGAATTCCAGGGAAAAAGTCAGAATTGCAGGATGTAAATGCAGAATTCCAGGGAAAAAGTCAGAATTGCAAGATATAATTTCAGAATTTCGGGAAATAAACCAGGATTGCAAGACGTGAACTCAGTCAGAATTATTAGATGTAAACTTAGAATTCTGGGAAATAAATCGGAATTATGAGAAGTGAACTCAGATAAAGCCGTAATTACAATACATTACCTCAAAATTCTGGTGAAAAAGTCTGAATTGCTGGATGTAAATGCAGAATTACAGGGAAAATTTGGAATTACAAGATATAATCTCATAATTCTGGAGGGAAAAAATGTTATGAGATGTAAACTCGGAATTCTGGGAAAAAGTCAGAACTGCAAGATATAATTTCAGAATTTGGGAAATAAATAAATTTCAAGATGTCAACTCAGAATTCTGGGAAATAAAACAAATTGCAAAATTCCTGGAAAAAAATTCGGAAAATTCAAGAGCGTAAAGACGTGATCTCAAAATTCGGGGAAAAAAATATGAATTGCAAGATATAATCTGTAAATTCTTAAGAATAAATCAAATTTGAGAGATGTAAATCAGAATTCTGGAGGAGAAAAAGGCAGATTTATTCAATGTAAACATGGAATTATGGGAAATAAATCGGAATTATGAGACGTGAGCTCAGAAAAATCTGCATTTGTAACGTAATCCCACAATTCTTATAAAAAAAAAGTCAGAATTGCTGGATGTAAATGCAGAATTCCAGAGAAAAAGTTGCAGTTATTCAATGTAAACATGAAATTGTGAGAAAAAAGTTGGAATTATGGGATGTGAGCTCAGAAAAAGCCAGAATTACAATACATAAACTTACAATTTTGGTAGAAAAGTCAGGATGTAAATGCAGAACTCCAGGGGAAAAAATGGGAATTACAAGATATAATCTCTTTATGAGATATGAACTCGGAATTCTGGGAAAAAAGTCGGAATTGCAAGATATTACCTCAGAATTTGGGAAATAAATCAGATTTCCAAGATGTAAACTCAGAATTCTGGAGGAAAAAGTTGGAATTATTCAGTGTAAACTTGGAATTATGGGAAAAAAATTGCAATTATGGGATGTGAACAGCATTTGTAAGACTTAATCTCACAATTCTGGTAAAAAAGTCAGAATTGCAGGATGTAAATGCAGAATTCCAGAGAAAAAGTTGCAGTTATTCAATGTAAACATGGAATTGTGAGAAAAAAGTTGGAATTATGGGATGTGAGCTCAGAAAAAGCCGGAATTACAATACATAAACTTACAATTTTGGTAGAAAAGTCAGGATGTAAATGCAGAATTCCAGGGGAAAGAAATTGGAATCACAAGATATAATCTCTTTATGAGATATAAACTCGGAATTCTGGGAAAAAAGTCGGGATTGCAAGATATTATCACAGAATTTGAGAAGTAAATCAGATTTCCAAGATGTAAACTCAGATTTCTGGAGGAAAAAGTTGGAATTATTCAGTGTAAACTTGGAATTATGGGAAAAAAAATTGCAATTATGGGATGTGAACTGCATTTGTAAGACTTAATCTCACAATTCTGGTAAAAAAGTCAGAATTGCAGGATGTAAATGCAGAATTCCAGGGGAAAAGTCAGAATTGCAAGATATAATTTCAGAATTTCGGGAAATAAACCAGGATTGCAAGACGTGAACTCAGTCAGAATTATTAGATGTAAACTTAGAATTCTGGGAAATAAATCGGAATTATGAGAAGTGAACTCAGATAAAGCCGTAATTACAATACATTACCTCAAAATTCTGGTGAAAAAGTCTGAATTGCTGGATGGAAATGCAGAATTACAGGGAAAATTTGGAATTACAAGATATAATCTCATAATTCTGGAGGGAAAAAAGTTATGAGGTGTAAACTCGGAATTCTGGGAAAAAGTCAGAACTGCAAGATATAATTTCAGAATTTGGGAAATAAATAAATTTCAAGATGTAAACTCAGAATTCTGGGAAATAAAACAAATTGCAAAATTCCTGGAAAAAAATTCGGAAAATTCAAGAGCGTAAAGACGTGATCTCAAAATTCTGGGAAAAAAATCTGAATTGCAAGATATAATCTCTAAATTCTTAAGAATAAATCAAATTTGAGAGATGTAAATCAGAATTCTGGAGGAGAAAAAGGCAGATTTATTCAATGTAAACATGGAATTATGGGAAATAAATTGGAATTATGAGACGTGAGCTCAGAAAAATCTGCATTTGTAACGTAATCCCACAATTCTGATAAAAAAAAGTCAGAATTGCAGGATGTAAATGCAGAATTCCAGAGAAAAAGTTGCAGTTATTCAATGTAAACATGAAATTGTGAGAAAAAAGTTGGAATTATGGGATGTGAGCTCAGAAAAAGCCGGAATTACAATACATAAACTTACAATTTTGGTAGAAAAGTCAGGATGTAAATGCAGAACTCCAGGGGAAAAAATTGGAATCACAAGATATAATCTCTTTATGAGATATAAACTCGGAATTCTGGGAAAAAAGTCGGAATTGCAAGATATTATCTCAGAATTTGAGAAATAAATCAGATTTCCAAGATGTAAACTCAGAATTCTGGAGAAAAAAGTTGGAATTATTCAGTGTAAACTTGGAATTATGGGAAAAAAGTTGGAATTATGGGATGTGAACTCTGCATTTGTAAGACTTAATCTCACAGTTCTGGTAAAAAAGTCAGAATTGCGGGATGTAAATGCAGAATTCCAGGGGAAAAATTGGAATCACAAGATATAATCTCTTTATGAGATATAAACTCGGAATTCTGGGAAAAAAAGTCGGAATTGTGGGATGTAAATGCAGAATTCCAGGAAAAAAGTTGGAATTATTAAATATAAACATGGAATTATGGGAAAAAAGTTGGAATTATGGGATGTGAGCTCAGAAAAAGCCAGATTCACAAGAGATGAGCTCAAAAGTCTGAATTGCAGGATGTAGATGTTTTCTAGATCGATCCTCAGTCGTTCTGCTTCTCCAGTAAATCTCTCTTGATTTAAGACTTCAGATATTTGTTCTAGAAAGCAAGAGTGAATCACTGTAAAAGAACATCACAGTCTGCAGCACACACACACACACAGAGCACTGTTTCTCCACTCAGACGTGACTCTGTAATGTCTATAATCTTCATCCTCATCATCATCGTCCTCCGAGTCACTGATCGACAGGAACAGGAAGTGAAGCTGTAGCACAGATGCACGATAAAGGCGGCTGTTGGGTTGCTAGGCAACAGTGGGAAGGTGGGCGGGGCCTAGTGAGGCAGAGGCACCAGGATGTCCACGTAGTTGATAGGGAAGAATCCTGATTGGCCGTGGATCATGCCCTCGTACCAGTTGTCGTCGATCTGATTGGTCAGAGTGATGATGTCGCCCTCTTTGAAGCCGAGCTCTCCCTCGTTCTCCGGCTCGAAGTCGTAGAGTGCGCGACAACACGGCTGATCCAGCGGCGCTGAGACAAACACACACACACACACACACAAATGCTTTTTAAAATCCACATTGCTTTTTTTGTTTATAAATTAAAGGACTAATAACCCTTGTGCATGGAGCCTTTTCATATGTCCAGGTTTCTCAGTATTGGAAGTCATCATGATCTTCGAGGGCAGTAGGGACGTGCGGTCAAGAGAGGCAGGGCCTCACCTGTCAATATTTGTCCTCTGATCTGGGCTATAGATGCAATTTCTCCATGATTCAAATGATTTCAATCATTTTTATGATCAAAATTCGCTGTGTTTTGCGTATTTCCTGTTCAATTACAGCATAAGAAGCGAGGTGAGGCAGCCTGAGCTGAGCCTCTCGTCAGATTGCGCAATCCCTTGCAAACTGGCTTGAGCGGCCCCTTTTGCTCACTCAGTGTGCGCTACCAATGTAAAGCTTTATTAAAATGTTTTTAAACATTCTAGACATTATTATTATATGTCCTCGCTTTCCATATAATATGTAATATATATTTCACGTACGTCTTTCACTTATTTAGTGTTAGAATCTGACATAAAGCCGCAGTGAAAAGACATGAGGTGAGGCAGGCAGTAGCTCTGCTGCACTGAAGAGGGCGCACCTGAGCTCACGCTTATTCTTGTTCAGTGGTTGCTCTTCTTCTATGCAGTAAAGTTTAATAGGAGTCTGACTGACTGCAAAAATATATCAGCTCAAACATGTCTCAAAATTGGACTTTCAATCAAAACTTGAATAAATAATGAGCGACCAATGCCAGAGCTAAAGGACTCGCTTCAGAAGACGGGACAGAAGATAACGTGATCATTTCAGAGTAACTCAAGTCATGTCAAGACTTCATTTACAAGTAACGTTACTGTAAAGGTAAGATCAGTGTGCGAATCCTGTGTGTGTGTGTGAGAATGAGAGAGAGAGAGAGAGCAAGCAAGAGAGAGCGTGCGCATCTGCCTTGTAGTGATGGGTCGTTCTTGAACGATTCGTTCATTTTGAACGAATTTTCAATATGACCCGGGAACGACGGGGAGTGATTCGTTCATCCGCGCATGGGCACAGATGTGCAGGTTTCGTTCATTTTTCAAGTCTTTTGAGTCATTCATCACGCGAAAGACAAAAGCCAATCATATGCGTTTAGAGCCGGAAAGAGATTTGATCCGTTCATCTCCAGAGTCCTCGGCCTTCAACACGTGAAAGACAGAAGCCAATCGTATGTAATGTAATGTAATGTAGTGTGTATTTATGTAGCGCATTTATTGTGTATGGCCATACACCCAAAGCGCTTCACAATCATGAGGGGAGTCTCTCCACACCACCACCAGTGTGTAGCATCCACTTGGACGATGCGACGGCAGCCACAGGACAACGGCGCCAGTGCGCTCACCACACACCAGCTATTGGTGGAGTGAAGAGACAGTGATAGAGCCAATTCGGTGGATGGGGATGATTAGGAGGCCATGATGGGTAAGTGCCGATTGATGATGATGATGTGCTATTTATTGTCACATATACTTCCATGTATTCACATACAGTGACATATAGGAAAGATAGGCAAATGACATATAGGAAAGATAGGCAAAAAAAAACTCCCTCTCACCCTGCTCTAAAATTAGGGCAGAGTGAGATCAAGGATAAAACCAGCCCTGGCAGTCAAGCACATAAACACATAGACAAGACAAAACATCGCAACAGGGAATGGGAACAGGGGATGTGGATATAGTCCGGCAAGGGCGGGCAGCCATCCAGCCTGCAGCTGAAAAGCGCTGGTCACAGACCCGCCTACCCCTTCCAGTGGGTGAAAGCACACGAGGGACTTTGGCCAGGACACCGGGGTTACACCCATACTCTTTACGAGAAGTGCCATGGGATTTTTAATGACCACAGAGAGTCAGAACCTTGGTTTAACGTCTCTTCCGAAAGACGTCCGTATGCATTTAGAGCCTGAAAGAGATTTGATCCGTTTATCTCTCGAGTCCTCGGTCTGAGTCGTTCAACACGTGAAAGACAGATGCCAATCGTATGCATTTAGAGCCGGAAAGAGATTTGATCCGTTTACTTCTCGAGTCCTCGGGATTGAGTCATGTCTCTTTACATTCTGTCACGTGATGAACGAACCAGAAGACTGGAAAGGTGAGCTAATCATAGCTCCTCAGACTGTGTACATTGGTTGAGATTATATGGACTGTCAGTGTGACGTGAACGAACCACTGCAATTTGAAGACATGAAGAGGTGAGCTGAGCAAAGAGACAAAAATATCTTCATAGACAAAAGAGCAGGTAAACAATGAATGATTATTTTCTCCTCCTTATAGCATTCTGTTTATGACTTGTTTGTAGTGTGATTGTTACAGTCATATGTATATGCCAGTATGTTTTGCTTGTGTGTGTGCGCTCTCTCTCTTTCTCTTGCTATCTCGCTCGCTCGTTCGCTCCCTCCCCCTCTCCCTCTGTGTCATTTCTCAGGTTCGCCCATTCCAGTATCCCATTCGTCCCTGAAGACGTCAATCATCATTACACACTGTGACGTCATCACCTCCGTTTCCAATCAGGATGGGAGCTCGTAGTTTAAAGGGATGCGAGCGGGGAAGCTCGTTCTGCTTGCTCTGTCATGCCTGTTTGCTCTTGCTTGTTTGCCTTTTGTGTGTATATGTGACCCTTCCCGTTCCCTAACATCTGGCGTCAGCCTTCCCCTGGGATTCGAGGAGTTTAGATGTCACGTGACTTACACTTTGCATCACGTAGATAACTCCCCTGTCTAAACACACTAGTTTAGAAGTGAGCGCCACCCGCTGTAAGTTTTCACCGTCTTTTTGGCTAGTAGAGCAGTTTTAGTCATAGCGTGTAAACGCTGAAGATATTTTGTTTGGTTTATTTTGTATTAGTTAGTTTAGAGGGTAATTTCAGTTAGATTTGGGGTTTTTGTTATATTACTTTCTTTTATTTGGCGCCACTTAATTCTCGTTTCCCCCATCCGTGATATATATATTGACTAATTTATTTTCTTTTGTGATATCTTCTTCTTACTTCTTTTCACTATTGTAAATAAATTCACTTACTTTGCAGTATTTTGGTTGTCGTTTGGATATTTTGCCACCAACTCACCACAATTTTGTCACATTAAATGTTACCTCTTTTAAACCCTAGTGCAAAAACTTGAAAGTCGTAACGGTGATCAACCTTGGGCTAGTTGTAGATGTGTTTGGAAGCAATTCGTAACATTTTAATAATATTTTGGCAAATTGAATGAAATGAACGAAATGACTTGAAACAAGATTTGTTCATCTCGATGAATGAGACTCAAAGATAAAATGATCCGAACTTCCCATCACTACTGCCTTGGTGCTGTTTCTTTGTGTGTGTGTGTTTATGTGTGTGTGTAAATGAGAAAGAGCGCATCCGCTGTGGTGTTGTGTAGTCGCTAGTTCTAGTTGTCTGTAGCATACAGCTGGGTGTTTTTAGAAGGCATATTTAATCGCTATACATTTTACATTCTTCCTTGGCCCAATATGTACCTGCCATGTGTGTAGAAACAATGCTGACATGATATATGAAACACAATCAGTAGTTGGCAAATATATCAGGTGGATTTGTTTGCACATATGACTTTGACTGAAAGTGTCAGTGCCTCACCAGCCACAAACCTCATCGCACGTCACTGGAGCGCAGTGAATGGGAGAGCACAACAAATCATTATTTTACAGTCCTATTATCTGAAATAATGACAGAAAAACTCCAGGATGGTGTTATCAAGACTTTCAGAAAGAGGAAAACAATAGTGTGAGACTGGCAGCCAGAACAGAGAATAATGTCCTGCGCCTGCCTATACACACTGCATTACACACACCTCACACAAGCGGGAATTCGGTTTTGTAATTAGTTGCAAAGATGATATAATACACACAGAAACACATATAAATATATATATTTTTTCTAAATCTAAATAATAAAAATGTTCAATGATTTAAGATGCTGGTGAGCGTTAAGCGCGTCATAACAGTCTTGTGAAAAGCGTCCTCTGTTCAGATTGACTCTCCTTTGGTTATGTTAGTGCTGTTTTCGCCTCATTAACTTCCATTATAATCACATTTACTGATTGTAAAGCCATGACAGCAGATAATCAGGCACTCTTGACTGTTGCTGGTTTTCCTGTTGGGATTAAGAGGGACAATTTAGAGGTCTGACCAGATTTCTTGTGAATGAATTTGCGAATAAAAACGTGGTAGTGGTCGGTATCTCTGGTGTAATTTAAATGGGAGCAGGCGGTCTAACAATATAGCGCTCCTGAGTCCCGACATTATTTCAGATCAGCATATCTGTGATTTCCTCATTCTTACAGAGCAGCAGTGCTCACGACTGTTACACATGATGAACACATGACCAGTGCTTTCTGCACGTGCATTTAATTAACACAGTCTGAGCACGCATCATCTGCAATCCTCAGGGTGGGCTTTACCATGGCAGAGCAAAGTAAAGATGCGCTGTCCTTAAAGGATGCTCAGCTTGCATTAGAAAGCGGTCAGTTTATTGTTAGGAAACACACATTAGGCAAGTCTGATGTATGAGAGTCTTTTTCATGCGTCATAAGCTAAGTTTCCATCCACCTATTTCTATGCGCATAAAAAAATGGTTGATGGAAACGCCAAGATGCGCATCATAACTGAGTAGTAGGGGTGCACCGATCCCGATACTTGGATTGGATATCAGTTCGATATCGCATATTTTTGCTGGATCGGGTATCGCCCAGAAGGTACCGATCCAAATCTGATCTTGCCTGTGCGCTATATTCTGTGTAATTTATAAGCCAACAAAAGCCACGTTATAAGGCACTAGAAAGTTGTCATGTAGGCCTACTATATCCTAAATCAGGGGTGCTCAACCTTATTCCTAGAGATCGACCTTCCTGCAGTTTTCAGTTGCAGCCCTTATCAAACACACCTGCCTGTAATTATCAAGCGGTCCTCATGTTCTAATTAATTGGTTCAGGTGTGTTTGATCAGGGTAGGAGCTGAAATCAGCAGGAAGGTCGATCGCCAGGAATAGGGTTGAGCACCCATGTCCTAAATGTTCTGAAGCCATTCTGTAGTTTAATGTGAAGTACAGATGAATATTCACGTGCACATTCATGTTCAGTTCAGCACTTCCCGCCGCTGCGCCTGTCAATCATTTTCCATTCATTCACAACTCAAACTGCGTGTCGCGCTCACGACAACACGAAAAACTTTCTCCAAGACTATCTGTTCCTGTTAGTTTAAAAACATCAGTGTGGAAATGCATTTAGTTTTGCATTAAATTAATTCATTTTGACGTGCAACATGGAGGTCATTACTGTTTCTAAAGCATGCGCTGTGTCTGTTAGATCAGCAGATCGCATTTACAACACTTAGTATTTTTCCAACTCTCAGAGTGGCTTATCCAGTGTGCGACCAGCTTCAGAAGACCAGATTTGGAAACCAGATCTAAATTTAGCGGCACGGTCAGGTAGAAAAATGATTCTAAGTGGGCGAACAAAGACTGAATATACAGCGGGAGAAGTCAGGTGCGGAATATAACCTCGCGGGACTAAAAATCTAGTCCCATGCAGACCTCTACTACAATCTGTGATTTTTACTGTTGATCATCAGTTGTCAGCATTAACCCTTTAGATAAGCCTGTGCTGAAGAGTTTCTGGCTTTAATATGGAGTTCAGTGGAGTAAAGCAGCAGATTATAGTGTGTGTGCAGAAATACACCTACTGTGTTTACTGTGATCAATTCCCCTATAGTGCATGTGTTTGGACTGTGTGGGAAACCGGAGCACCCGGAGGAAACCCACACCAACACGGGGAGAACATGCAAACTCCACACAGAAACGCCAACTGACCCAGCCGATACTCGAACCAGCGATCTTCTTGCTGTAAGGCCACAGTGCTGACCACTGAGCCACCGTGCCACCCACACAAACTATACTCAATATAAAAGCCAGAAACTACTTTTTTACACTGCAACTGATGATCAACAGTAAAGGTGTCACATGGTCCCTCTTAATCCCAACAGGGAAAACCAGCACCAGTCAAGAGTGCCTGATTATCTGCTGTCAGGGCTTTACAATCAATAAATGTGATTATAATGGAAGTCAATGGAGCAAAAACAGCCCCAACATCACCAAAGGGGAGTCAGTCTGAGTGTATTGTTGAGTTTAACATTTTCAAGGCATTTTCCCAAAATATGTGTCAAAATAGGATTTGTCAGCAAAAATCATCCCATTT
>LR812541.1:54813937-54818937 GCA_903798195.1 Danio kyathit
AGGTATATTAACGGCCGCCCAGGTATATTAACGGTCGCCCAGGTATATTAACGGCCGCCCAGGTATATTAACGGTCGCCCAGGTATATTAACGGCCGCCCAGGTATATTAACGGCCACCCAGGTATATTAACGGCCACCCAGGTATATTAACGGCCACCCAGGTATATTAACGGTCGCCCAGGTATATTAACGGCCGCCCAGGTATATTAACGGCCACCCAGGTGTATTAACGGCCATCCAGGTATATTAACGTTCGCCCAGGTATATTAACGGCCGCCCAGGTATATTAACGGTCGCCCAGGTATATTAACGGCCACCCAGGTATATTAACAGCCGCCCAGGTATATTAACGGCCGCCCAGGTATATTATCAGCCGCCCAGGTATATTAACAGCCGCCCAGGTATATTAACAGCCGCCCAGGTATATTAACAGCCGCCCAGGTATATTAACGGCCGCCCAGGTATATTATTGGTCGCCCAGGTATATTAACGGCCACCCAGGTATATTAACGGCCGCCCAGGTATATTAACGGCCGCCCAGGTATATTAACGGTCGCCCAGGTATATTAACAGCCACCCAGGTATATTAACAGCCGCCCAGGTATATTAACGGCCGCCCAGGTATATTAACGGCCGCCCAGGTATATTAACGGTCGCCCAGGTATATTAACAGCCACCCAGGTATATTAACAGCCACCCAGGTATATTAACAGCCGCCCAGGTATATTAACAGCCGCCCAGGTATATTAACAGCCGCCCAGGTATATTAACAGTCACCCAGGTATATTAACAGCCGCCCAGGTATATTAACAGCCGCCCAGGTATATTAACAGCCGCCCAGGTATATTAACAGCCGCCCAGGTATATTAACGGCCGCCCAGGTATATTAACAGCCGCCCAGGTATATTAACGGCCACCCAGGTATATTAACAGCCGCCCAGGTATATTAACGGCCACCCAGGTATATTAACAGCCGCCCAGGTATATTAACGGCCGCCCAGGTATATTAACGGTCGCCCAGGTATATTAACAGCCACCCATGTATATTAACAGCCGCCCAGGTATATTAACAGCCGCCCAGGTATATTAAACAGCCGCCCAGGTATATTAACGGCCGCCCAGGTATATTAACGGTCGCCCAGGTATATTAACGGCCACCCAGGTATATTAACAGCCGCCCAGGTATATTAACGGCCGCCCAGGTATATTAACGGTCGCCCAGGTATATTAACAGCCACCCAGGTATATTAACAGCCGCCCAGGTATATTAACGGCCGCCCAGGTATATTAACGGCCGCCCAGGTATATTAACGGTCGCCCAGGTATATTAACAGCCGCCCAGGTATATTAACAGCCACCCAGGTATATTAACGGCCGCCCAGGTATATTAACGGTCGCCCAGGTATATTAACAGCCACCCAGGTATATTAACGGCCGCCCAGGTATATTAACGGTCGCCCAGGTATATTAACGGCCGCCCAGATATATTAACGGTCGCCCAGGTATATTAACAGCCGCCCAGGTATATTAACGGCCGCCCAGGTATATTAACGGTCGCCCAGGTATATTAACAGCCGCCCAGGTATATTAACGGCCGCCCAGGTATATTAACGGTCGCCCAGGTGTATTAACGGCCATCCAGGTATATTAACGTTCGCCCAGGTATATTAACGGCCGCCCAGGTATATTAACGGTCGCCCAGGTATATTAACGGCCACCCAGGTATATTAACAGCCGCCCAGGTATATTAACGGCCGCCCAGGTATATTAACGGTCGCCCAGGTATATTAACAGCCACCCATGTATATTAACAGCCGCCCAGGTATATTAACAGCCGCCCAGGTATATTAACAGCCGCCCAGGTATATTAACGGCCGCCCAGGTATATTATCGGTCGCCCAGGTATATTAACGGCCACCCAGGTATATTAACAGCCGCCCAGGTATATTAACGGCCGCCCAGGTATATTAACAGCCGCCCAGGTATATTAACGGCCGCCCAGGTATATTAACGGTCGCCCAGGTATATTAACGGCCGCCCAGGTATATTAACAGTCACCCAGGTATAATAACGGTCACCCAGGTATATTAACGGCCACCCAGGTATATTAACGGCCACCCAGGTATATTAACGGTCACCCAGGTATATTAACGGCCGCCCAGGTATATTAACGGCCACCCAGGTGTATTAACGGCCATCCAGGTATATTAACGTTCGCCCAGGTATATTAACGGCCGCCCAGGTATATTAACGGTCGCCCAGGTATATTAACGGCCACCCAGGTATATTAACAGCCGCCCAGGTATATTAACGGCCGCCCAGGTATATTAACGGTCGCCCAGGTATATTAACAGCCACCCATGTATATTAACGGCCGCCCAGGTATATTAACGGTCGCCCAGGTATATTAACAGCCGCCCAGGTATATTAACGGCCGCCCAGGTATATTAACGGTCGCCCAGGTATATTAACAGCCGCCCAGGTATATTAACAGTCACCCAGGTATATTAACAGCCGTCCAGGTATATTAACGGCCGCCCAGGTATATTAACGGCCGCCCAGGTATATAAACGGCCGCCCAGGTATATTAACGGTCGCCCAGGTATATTAACGGTCGCCCAGGTATATTAACAGCCGCCCAGGTATATTAACAGCCGCCCAGGTATATTAACGGTCGCCCAGGTATATTAACAGCCGCCCAGGTATATTAACAGCCGCCCAGGTATATTAACAGCCACCCAGGTATATTAACAGTCGCCCAGGTTTATTAACAGTCACCCAGGTATATTAACAGCCATCCAGGTATATTAACAGCCGCCCAGGTATATTAACAGTCACCCAGGTATATTAACAGCCACCCAGGTATATTAACAGCCGCCCAGGTATATTAACAGCCGCCCAGGTATATTAACAGCCACCCAGGTATATTAACAGCCACCCAGGTATATTAACAGTCGCCCAGGTATATTAACAGTCACCCAGGTATATTAACAGCCACCCAGGTATATTAACAGCCGCCCAGGTATATTAACAGCCACCCAGGTATATTAACAGCCGCCCAGGTATATTAACAGCCGCCCAGGTATATTAACGGTCGCCCAGGTATATTAACAGCCGCCCAGGTATATTAACGGTCGCCCAGGTATATTAACAGCCGCCCAGGTATATTAACAGCCACCCAGGTATATTAACAGTCACCCAGGTATATTAACAGCCACCCAGGTATATTAACAGCCGCCCAGGTATATTAACAGCCGCCCAGGTATATTAACGGTCGCCCAGGTATATTAACGGTCGCCCAGGTATATTAACAGCCGCCCAGGTATATTAACGGTCGCCCAGGTATATTAACAGCCACCCAGGTATATTAACAGCCGCCCAGGTATATTAACGGTCGCCCAGGTATATTAACGGTCGCCCAGGTATATTAACGGCCGCCCAGGTATATTAACAGTCACCCAGGTATATTAACGGCCGCCCAGGTATATTAACAGCCGCCCAGGTATATTAACGGCCGCCCAGGTATATTAACGGTCGCCCAGGTATATTAACGGCCGCCCAGGTATATTAACAGTCACCCAGGTATAATAACGGTCACCCAGGTATATTAACGGCCACCCAGGTATATTAACGGCCACCCAGGTATATTAACGGTCACCCAGGTATATTAACGGCCGCCCAGGTATATTAACGGCCACCCAGGTGTATTAACGGCCATCCAGGTATATTAACGTTCGCCCAGGTATATTAACGGCCGCCCAGGTATATTAACGGTCGCCCAGGTATATTAACGGCCACCCAGGTATATTAACAGCCGCCCAGGTATATTAACGGCCGCCCAGGTATATTAACGGTCGCCCAGGTATATTAACAGCCACCCATGTATATTAACAGCCGCCCAGGTATATTAACGGTCGCCCAGGTATATTAACAGCCGCCCAGGTATATTAACGGCCGCCCAGGTATATTATCGGTCGCCCAGGTATATTAACGGCCACCCAGGTATATTAACAGCCGCCCAGGTATATTAACGGCCGCCCAGGTATATTAACGGTCGCCCAGGTTTATTAACAGCCACCCAGGTATATTAACGGTCGCCCAGGTATATTAACAGCCGCCCAGGTATATTAACGGCCGCCCAGGTATATTAACGGTCGCCCAGGTATATTAACAGCCGCCCAGGTATATTAACAGTCACCCAGGTATATTAACAGCCGTCCAGGTATATTAACGGCCGCCCAGGTATATTAACGGCCGCCCAGGTATATAAACGGCCGCCCAGGTTTATTAACGGTCGCCCAGGTATATTAACAGCCGCCCAGGTATATTAACAGCCGCCCAGGTATATTAACAGCCGCCCAGGTATATTAACAGCCGCCCAGGTATATTAACAGCCGCCCAGGTATATTAACAGCCGCCCAGGTATATTAACAGCCGCCCAGGTATATTAACAGCCACCCAGGTATATTAACAGTCGCCCAGGTATATTAACAGTCACCCAGGTATATTAACAGCCACCCAGGTATATTAACAGCCGCCCAGGTATATTAACAGTCACCCAGGTATATTAACAGCCACCCAGGTATATTAACAGCCGCCCAGATATATTAACAGCCGCCCAGGTATATTAACAGCCGCCCAGGTATATTAACGGTCGCCCAGGTATATTAACAGCCGCCCAGGTATATTAACGGTCGCCCAGGTATATTAACAGCCACCCAGGTATATTAACAGCCGCCCAGGTATATTAACGGTCGCCCAGGTATATTAACGGTCGCCCAGGTATATTAACGGCCGCCCAGGTATATTAACAGTCACCCAGGTATAATAACGGTCACCCAGGTATATTAACGGCCACCCAGGTATATTAACGGCCACCCAGGTATATTAACGGTCACCCAGGTATATTAACGGCCGCCCAGGTATATTAACGGCCACCCAGGTGTATTAACGGCCATCCAGGTATATTAACGTTCGCCCAGGTATATTAACGGCCGCC
>LR812541.1:54823937-55153937 GCA_903798195.1 Danio kyathit
AGCTGATGTTCATTTCTTAGTTAATGCTTAATAAGTTATTTAATTAACCTATTCTTATCATGATTTAAATAATTAATTAGATAATTAACTTTTTAATATTAAAAGCTGAACTTGTGGTGTTCAATGGAGAAACCAGTCGCATTTTTTAAATTAATATTAAGATAGTAACTGTAATAAGTTTTTTTCACTGTCAATTTTAATGCATTACCTAACGTTTACTAAAGAGACTACAACACCCTAAATAATCCAAGAAAACACTCTATTTTATCTTAATTCACACAATCACCTTTATTTATATACTAGAATATTTTTTTATATACAGTTGAAGTCAGAATTATTAGCCCCCTATTTATTTTTCCCCCCAATTTCTGTTTAACAGAGAGCAGATTTCTTTAACACATTTCTAATCATAATAGTTTTAATAACTCATCTCTAATAACTGATTTATTTTATCTTTGTCATGATGACAGTAAATAATATTAGACTAGATATTCTTCAAGACACTTCTATACAGCTTAAAGTGACATTTAAAGGCTTAACTAGGTTAATTAGGGTAACTAGGCAGGTTAGGGGAATTAGGCAAGTTATTGTATAATGATGGTTTGTTCTGTAGACTATTGAGAAAAATTTAGCTTAAAGGGGCGAATAATATTGACCTTAAAATGCTTTAAAAAAAATTAAAAACTGCTTTTATTGTAGCTGAAATAAAACAAATAAAACTTTCTCCAGAAGAAAAAATATTATCAGACATACTGTGAAAATTTCCTTGCTCTGTTAAACATCATTTGGGAAATATTTCAAAAAGAAAAAGAAATTCAAAGGGGGGCGAATAATTCTGACTTCAACTGAGTGTATATATATATATATATATATATATATATATATATATATATATATATATATATATATATATATATATATTCTGTTTTCATTTAAAATTTGGTTTTGTGCTTTTAATTTTCTTTTTTTTTCTTAAAAGTTTAATGATTTAATTGTGTTTTGTTAACAATGTCTTAATAATGTTATCGTGCTTTCCTCATTTACATGATAATGTTCAACTTATATTTATTTTTAAAGTTTATTTTAGCTTTAGTGCCTGATATTAAATTAATCTTAAATTAATTTTAGGTTAATTGTCAAGACAAATTATTAAATATGCATACACACACACACACACTCGCATCTATGTTTTATTTTCTACTTGATCTTAAACTTTAGTTAGTTTACCAATAATGTATTTAATATTACTCAGAAATCAGTTTTTGACAGCATGAATGGGTCATATTGGTCACTCCTCTGAATTATTGGCATCATAATTCCTGCAAGTATTGATTATTACTGTAAAAGTGTGTGTTTTTCTCCAGCTGATGCACATATTGATGAACTAATAGTCTTGTGCGTGATAATAAATCCTTATTATCATTATAATTATTATAATAATAAATCATTACTGTATTTTTAAGCGGGCGACAAGGTGGCTCAGTGGTTAGCACTGTGGCCTCACAGCAAGGTCGTTGGTTCGAGTCCCGGCTGGTTCAATTGGCGTTTCTGAGGTTGCATGTTCTCCCCGTGTTGGCGTGGGTTTCCTCCGGGTGCTCTGGTTTCCCCCACAGTCCAAACACATGCGCTATAGGGGAATTGATGAACTAAATTGGCCGTAGTGTATTGAGTGTGTGTGTGCATTTGTGAGTTTGTATGGGTGTTTTCCTGTACTGGGTTGCGGCTGGAAGGGCATCAACTGTGTAAAACATTTGCTGGAATAGTAGATAAATAAGGGACTAGGCCAAAGAAAAATGAATGAACGAAGGTAATTTTTAAAAGGGTGCAGTATGTAAGTTTGACACCCAGTGGTTGAACTAGGTATTGCACTCCTGGATCAAAACAAACACAAGCGCGGGATGCCAGATTGAGGACAGGAGCGAGTGATTTAAACTGTGTTCTAAATAAAAGCAACGACACGCGATAGAGGGAATATTCTCCATATTAAAAGGAGTTTTGGTTCTAACCAACACCTCAAATTGATATATTAGAGACAGCTTCTATTACTCACAGCTGAACAACAGAAACCTATGACAGTGATCAGCTCAGGTAAACCTCGTGTGCTTTATTCAGTGCTAAATGCTAACAATGTGAGTTTGAATGTCATTTTACAGGACATTTATTGCCATCTACTGAAAGCAGCAGCAGATAGTTCAGCTCAGATCTGGAGAATACAATTAACTTTAGAACTAAACACATATGAGTGATTCAGCATCTACATTTAATGATGTTAAAGAGGGTTAACATGTATTAAATAGATTATAAACCTTAACCTTTCGTGAGTGAGTGAATATTCTGTGCTTCTGAATGGCTGTATTTACATTTCTGTCGTGTTTCCCTGCTGAAAAATCCAGCTTAAACCAGCCTAAGCTGGTTGGCTGGTTTAAGCTGGTCAACCAACCTGGTTTTAGATGGGTTTTGGACATTTCCAGGCTGATTTCCAGCCATTTCCACACTGGTCTTAGCTGGTCAGGTTGGAAAATGACCAGCTTAAACCAGCTTGACCAGCCTGGTTTAAGCTGAACATAGCTGGTTTTCGATGGTCAAGCTGGTTTTAGTTAGTCAACTCTCAGCCTGACCAGCTAAGACCAGGCTGGAAATGGTTGGAAACTCCTCTAAAACCAGGCTGGTCGACCAGCTAAAACCAGCCAACCAGCTTAGGCTGGTTTAAGCTGGATTTTTCAGCAGGGTTCATCCGGTGCAAACGGCCAAATTGCTCATCACACGCAGTTACAATGTAACCTGCTCACCTAATGTTTACACTCGTAATATTTATATCATTTGCTAATTAATAACCTCATGTGGAACTGAATCTGTCTCATTTCGACGTCTGATACTGTCCATTTCGGTCTCGGACGCATGCTTTCAGAGCCTTTCTGAGGCTCATGAATGAATGAAATACGCTGTTTTCCAACAAGGCAACTGTGATATCCTTTTAACCAGCTTAGTTAAGGAAGAGGAAACAAACACGGCCTTTGCTATCTGCTTATTTACTTCAACTCTTGGTCATTACATCTCACCAACTAAAGGGGGCGTGGTTTTCAAACATAAGCAACACTTAGAAAATATATTACAGCAACCCAGAGTGCTGAATTATAATTGGCTAAACTGGCATTGTGCAGGTGAAATTGACCTAAACCAAGACAGACGGTCTGGCACGGAAAAAACATTTTCAAAGCAGAATATCTGACTTCAGCATTGTTTTTCAGTTAAACAAGTATGTTCACTTGGGATGTTTCTCAAATATCTGCAAACATATTATGGTGTTTTTATGCTTTAGAAGAGTCAAAAACTTACATACAGCACCTTTAAGCGCTGACAAAAACAATATAAAGCATGTCTATTATCCAGATTATCATAATATTGAATATCAACACGCATCTATTATTCAGTCAATGCTCATAAATGTGCTGTTTAGTGTCTACACACAAACCCTGACAGAACTCCTATAATCATTTCAAAGTGTCTGAAACATGAGCTTTTTCTGGGAAATATTAAATGCATTATTGGTAAACTAACTAAAGTTTAAGATCAAGTAGAAAATTAAACATGCACTCACCGGCCACTTTATTAGGTACACCTGTCCAACTGCTCAGTAAACGCAAATTTCTAATCAGCCAATCACATGGCAGCAACTCAAATCATTTAGTCATGTAGACATGGTCAAGACGATCTGCTGCAGTTCAAAGCGAGCATCAGAATGGAGAAGAAAGGCGACTTCATGTCAATATGGAGCAAAATCTCTGAGGAATATTTCCAGTACCTTGTTGAATCTATGCCACGAGAAGGCAGAAGCGGGTCCAACCCGGTACTAGTAAGGTGTACCTAATAAAGTGGCTGGTGGGTGTACAAACGTGTATGTATATTTAAAATTTTCTCTGACAATTAACCTAAAATTAATGTTTAAGATCAAGTACCAAAACAAAAATAAGTTAAATATTATTAAACATTAGTTTAGAACTAATCATACAAATGAGGAAAGCACAATAAAGTCATTTACACTATTATCAAAATGCAATTAAACCACAAGAAAGCAAACAAAAGAACAAAAGCAGGAAACAAAACGTACAAATATGATATATATATATATATATATATATATATATATATATATATATATATATATATATATATATAAATAAAGGTGATCGTGTAAATAAGGGTGAAATAAAGGTAAATTGTAAATGAATACAAAACAAACGTTTTAAGTAATGATTGAAATAACCTGATGTTCACATATATCAGACATATATTATCACATCATCCCTTACATGATCACTCATGTGATCAGCACCTGTCAATCAAACACTCACTTCCTGTGTAAATGGGCGGTTCTTGAGTGTTTCTGAGTGAGTGACATATAAACACAGCTCCATCTCTCCAACTAGATCAATGTTATATAAGAGCGCTGTCTGTCCATTCCTTCATCTCAAACTCTCTCTGTGTGTGTGTGTGTGTGTGTGTGTGTGTGTGTGTGTGTGTGTGTGTGTGTGTTGTCATAGGTATTACACATAGGCCTGTCAAGATGAATTGTTTTTGCTGTGTGATATGTCAGAGAAATTATAGCAATAAGTGGCTTTATTAATAATAGATTTAAGAATAGATTTAAGACCATTTTATGTCAATACTTATTATATAATGATTATACATCAGCATAATAATGCTTGTTTGTATATTTAATAATTTTCCTTGACAATTAACCTAAAATGTATGTTTAACTTCAAGTACTAAAACTAAAATATAAATTAAAAATGATAACGTAGATGAGGAAAACACAATACTATTATTTAGGCAATATTAATAAAATGCAATTAAACCATTACAAATGTAAGAAATAAAACAAAAGCACAAAACTACACTTAAAATGGAAACATAAAAATATTAATATTCTAATATGTAAAGGCGATTGTGTGAATTAGGGTGAATTAAAGGTCACTTGTAGTAAATACATACAATTTTACTATTTTTGCTTCAAAGTTTGGTGCCGTTTTAGTGTTATTTATGAATGTCAATATAATTTTGATTACATTTATTTTATTGCATAATTACATTAAAATAAATGAGAAATAACTCCTTAGCAAAAGTAAAAGGTGCAGCATGTAAGTTTGACACCCAGTGGTTAAACTAGGTATTGCATTACTGGATCAAAACAAACGCAAGCGCAGGTTGCCAGATTGGAACAAACAGAAGCAAGTCTGACGATCAAGCCTAAACTGTGTTCTATATAAAAGCAACGACATGAGAGAAGGAATATTTTCCATATTAAAAGGAGTTTTTGTCCAAATCAACATCTGAAATTTAAATATTGGAAACAGCTTCTATTACTCACAGGTGAACAACAGAAAACTGACAATGATCAGCTCAGGTACACCTCATGTGCTTTATTCAGTGTTAAATGCTCATAATGTGAGTCTGAATGTCATTTTACATGACACTTATTGCCATATACTGAAAGCAGCAGCAGATAGCTCACCTTCAGAACTGTCTAAAATTGTCTGAAATTGAACTTCAGAACTGTGACTCAGGGCAAACCAACACATATCAGTGATTCAGCATCTACATTTAATCATGTTAAAGAGGTTTAATGTGTATTCATTAGATTATAAACCTCACCATTGTGCTGTGAGTGCACTATTCTGTGCTTCTGAATGGCTGTGTTTACATTTCTGTCGTGTTTCGTCTGGTGCAAACAGCCCAATTGCTCATGTAGCATGTTGTTAGGACACGGGGTTACAATGTAACCTGCTCACCTAATGTTTACGCTCATAATATTTATATTATTTGCTCATTAATAACCTCATGTGGAACTCTGAATCTGCATCTCATTTCAGAGTCTTCTACTGTCCACCGGAGGTCACATTTCGGTCACAGACACATGCTTTGAGATCCTTCCTCGCTGAATGAATGAATGAAATGCGCTGTTTTCCACCATCTGGCAACCCGGGTGCTGAAATATAATTGGCTAAACTGGCATTGGGCGGGTTAAATGACCAAAACAAAGACAGCCGTTCTGGCATGTAACTCACGTTAAAGCAGAATACTGACTTCAGCATTGTGTTTCAGATAAACAAGAATGTTCACTGAGCATGTTTCTGAATATCTGCACACATATGATGATGTTTTTGTGCTTTAGAAGAGTCAAAAACTCACATCCAGCTGCTTTAAAGCTATTTTATTAAATTTCATTTTAGTCAATGTTGATTTATTTATGTTTTAGTTTTAATTAATTATTCAAAGTACACACATATAGTTACAAAGTAATTCAAAGGACATTTTTATTTCGGGTTAAGTGAAAAATTATGGGGGGGTGACACGATGGCTCAGTGGTTAGCACTGTGGCCTCACAGCAAGAAGGTCGCTGGTTCGAGTCCCGGCTGGGTCAGTGGGCGTTTCTGTCTTGAGTTTGCATGTTCTCCCCGTGTTGGCGTGGGTTTCCTCCAGGTGCTCCGGTTTCCCCCACAGTCCAAACACATGCGCTATAGGGGAACTGATGAACTATATTGGCCGTAGTGTATGAGTGTGTGTGTGTGTGTGTGTGTGTGTGTGTGTGAATGAGTGTGTATGAGTGTTTCACAGTACTGGGTTGCAGCTGAAAGGGCATCCACTGTGTAAAACATATGCAAGAATAGTTGACGGTTCATTCCACTGTGGCAACCCCTGATGATTAAAGGGACTAAGCCGAAGGAAAACGAATGAATGAATGAAAAATTATGTTTTTTTGATTATTCATTCATTCATTTTCTTTTCAGCTTAGTCCCTTTATTAATCCGGGGTCGCCACAGCGGAATGAACCGCCAACTTATCCAGCAAATGTTTTACGCAGCGGATGCCCTTCCAGCCGCAACCCAGTACTGGGAAACACCCATACACACTCATTCACACACACACACACACACACTACGAACAATTTAGCTTACCCAATTCCCCTATACCACATGTCTTTGGACTGTGGGGGAAACCGGAGCACCCGGAGGAAACCTACGCCAACACGGGGAGAACATGCAAACTCAGAAAACGCCAACTGATCCAGCCGAGGCTCGAACCAGCAACCTTCTTGCTTTGCAATCGTGCTACCTACTGCACCACCGAGACGCCCTTTTTATGAACATCAACATTTATTTTTCCTTTTCAACCAAGTCAAAACTTTAATTTGAGGGTAATTTATAAATCTATCTGTAACAAATTACTGAAATCTTTTATTGAGTTGGTTCAAAGTGCAGTGATATTTTATATTTAATAATTTAATGTCAGTCCCCGGATACTGTTCGTACCATAAAAGCATTGCTTATTTCACTTTTATCAGCGCTTCACTGTGTTTATCTATGCTTTTAATTGGTTTATTATATTTTACACAGATGCACCTCACTGCAAAATCATCAGAATCAATCACCAGTAATGAATTCTATCTGAATAGAGCTGTTCAGGTCATCTGGTGAACTTTATAGTGCAGAATAACTACATATCGCAAAGTCAGATTGTCCAATATCATGCATCACTACAATGCAAGCCTATGGAATGTCCCCACAGATCAAAAAAACAAACCTGCGTGTGTGTGTGTGTGTGTGTGTGTGTACAGAGTGTGTAAATTAAAGATGTGCGGTGCAGTGCAGCAGGTCGAGTCTGAGCATCAATTATTTATCTCTTCTTCTCTCCTGAGCTGTTTTTATATGGAGTTTGTCTCATCTCTACACACTTCTGAAGACTCCATCTGCTCACACTCGCACAAATACAACCTGCTGCAGATTCATAAGTAAGAAATAATGTACATCCAGACTGTCATTACTGCAAAATAAAGCGCGACAGGTTTATCAGCAGCTGCTGTATAAGACGGCTTTGCTCTGAATAAGCACCGGCTGGATCTACATTATGCTGATTATCCTACTGGACACTAAACTACACTGAACACTGATCTGAGATGTAATCATTTACTAGCTCTTCAATCAAATGTAAAGCTTGAGTGGCTGAATGGAGCTACTCTAACCTACTTATTATTTTACAATTATTATTTCATTTATTCATTCATTTTCCTTCGGCTTAGTCTCTATTTTATCAGGGGTCGCCACAGCAGAATCAACCGCCAACTATTCCAGCATATGTTTAAAGGCTGATTTATACTTCTGCGTCAAGCACACGCATATGCTACGGCGCAGCCTACACGTGGACGCATAGCCCCTCGCCACGGCTGTCAGTGACGTTGACGCGCACCTCTTAAAAAATGTAACGTGTACGTGTAGCGCAAGCTCTGTGATTGGTCGGCTTGGTAGCGCTGACGAGTGTGGGAGGAGGTGAGAGCCGCGCGCCAGATGCAGCGAGTGTTTACAAGTGTGGAGTCCCGTGAAGGAGCTCTGGATGGAGACTGTTGTTTTGTGTTTACCTCATGATTAAAGTTGTTCCACGTCCGCCAGTTCCCGCCTCAAAATGAGCGAATTTGAGCCACTTGTACATTAAGGAAGTGTTCAGAAAAAACAAAACACCAGCAAAGAAACTCGACACAGAAAAACATAAAGACCTACTGCCAGCTAGCGTTTCGGAAGTGTATTGCAGAGAAAAAGAAACAGCGCGCAGAAGTATAAATGCATGGCTACGCACGAGGCTTGTGCCGTAGGTCATGCCGATCACTTGACGCAGAAGTATAAACCAGGCTTTACGCAGTGGATGCCCTTACACAGGGGCGCCTCCAAGGGGTGGCCAGGCCACCCCTGTGGCCACCCCAATATGATTTTGCTGTTGACATTATTAATCTAAATGTACTTATGTAAATTCCCAATATTTCAATAAATAAAATGCAGCCACTAAATTATTGTTGGTGCCACTGACGTAGCTGATTCACTGCTCTCCCCCTCAGCGCTGGTTCAACGCTGGTGAAAGCAAACTGACGCATGCGCGCAGAAAACCATTCCCGTGCGCCTCACGCACTCCTGTGAGAATCCCGGTTGTTTGCATGCATTACGATAAAATACGCGCCGTGAAACAGGAGTAACAGCCTTTTGTGCAGAGGTGTCGGCACGCATCGAGCTTTGCAAGTCGACTAAACTAAAGTTTCTATAATATGATGATGTAGTAACTTTCACTAAGCATGGCTTTAAAGCAGAAAGGAGGGATAAAGAGTCAGGGAGGTGAGACTTCATTACATTATGTTGTGTATGGGATGGTTCGCCCATGGTGTCATTTAAACTAGAACCACCACTGCCCTCCCCGATCGTCGTTGACAGCACACACACACCTTCAATAGACAGCAATGGCAATATAATATTTACCTTAAGGTACATCAATAGAAGAAGCTGCATTAATAATATTGTGGCTCAAAAAGGAATATGGATAAATGATATTATTAGGGTCTGTATAGTGAATGTGTGTGTAGTAATGCCTTTTGTTCATTTGTTTGTTTTATTAATTAATTCATGAATCTTCATGAATTTTAGACTTGGCATATACCATATTCTGTGCAATAAAAGTATGTAAAAAATAACTAAAAAGTTATATATATATATGAAAAGTGTTTTTAAACTAAATATTGATTTTATTTGATTTGCACATGTACTTGCTGAATTATTTCAAGGAATAAATTGCAATATTTTAAGGGTAATTAATTAAACGAATTAAAACCACATTATTACATTTACCAGTGTAGAGACTCTGCTGGTCAAAACCAGTTCGAATCAGGCTTGAAATGGGAGCCCCCAAAGTGCTTCATTCGCTCCAGGGCTCCTAACAGTGGGATAACAGGGGAGCAAGTTATCAACTCTCTTCACCCCCACTATCCTAGCCTAGGTTGGACAGATGCGGCCACAATTTTGGTTAATCGTTAACCAACTAGACAAAGACGCCCTTCAAATTCTCTTCATCACGAGACTTTTGGATGACCATCATGCGTTCGACCACGAGTCAGAGTTTCTCAGAGACAAAAGAGCTTTTAAAAGAAAAGAATTCAGAGACTTAAGGAAAACCATTTTTCACATGTCCCTTAAATTGTCCTCGCAACCCTGAAAATGCGCGCAGCCTTCAGCATCAAGCTGGTATCAACCCGCTGTTGTTCTCCGCCCCCGGCCGCCTACCACGTTGTCGGGTCAACAAACCCTTTCATCCAAACCTTAAGTTTCACTCCGCTGAAACTTCCGCTGAACTGACTCTCTCTACGGGTCCGTACCCCGGTTACCCACGGCAACCAGCTACACTCACGCGAGTGAATCCCGAAGACGTCACAGAGAAACCAACCTATCAGGAGCGCCATGTGTTTCCTCAAGCCAGCCCGGCGAGGGAAATCCGAATCAAAAGGACTTCAACTAACTCGCAAGTAACGAATAACTGTTGTCTCTATCTGATCTGGTGCATATGATTTTTAGCAGTTAAAGATAAGTCAAGTCTCTGCTTTTGTGGTTTCTCAGGTGATTCTAAGATCTAGTACGAAATAGATCGGCTGGACTGGTTGTTCAATTCATTTTGCATCCTCCGAACTGTCCGTGTGTGTGTGTGAACGTGTGTGTGCATTTGTTTGTTTGTTTGTTTGTTGTTGTGATTATTACGTAGATTAGCCTCGTGTATCGAATAGTGTAGCTCAATAAATCTTTGTTCTCCTTTAAAGAACTGTGTTCTCGTTTATGTGCTTTGTAAGTCTTTGCCTCAAGCTGTAGATCGTGTTACCTTGCTAAAATTTAACCCTATTCTGTGTTATGTTATTACCGGTGGCCACGGAAATAATATAGACGAGAATTAATAAATGGGATGTCTCTATTTGCGGGACATACACAGTTTGAATCTTTGATCTGATTCAATCCGACTCAATTGAGTCGAATCAATGATTCGAATCTTCAAGATCCGAGTCATTGATCTGAGCTGATAATTCCTAAATCGATCTTTTAACGTAGATTGATTTCTTACACCAGAAACAAAAATATAACATTACACTGAATTCATACATTTTTTTGGTGTGCCACCCCAAGATTTGCTGCGGCCTCTTCTGGCCACCCCTAAGAAAATTTTCTGGGGGCGCCACTGCCCTTACAGCCACAACCTAGTACTGGGAAACACACATTCTCACACACACACACTTATACACTACGGCTAATTTAGTTGATCAATTCCCCTATAGCGCATGTGTTTGGACTGTGGGGGAAACCGGAGCACCCGGAGGGAACCCACGCCAACATGGGGAGAACATGCAAACTCCACACAGAAACACCAACTGACCCAGCCGGGGCTCGAACCAGCAAACTTCTTGCTGTGAAGTGACTGCTAACATCTGAGCCACAGTGCCACCCCTGATCTGAGAATATCAGACCTTAAATGTCATGATTGACTAATCACAATCAAGTTTTCAAAAGTTGTGTAATAAAAACGGCATACGAACTGAAAATAATAATAATAATAATTTTTATGCAACTGAACATTCTTAAATCAAGACACATTTTTTGAGAATCAGAGTGACAGAAATGTCAGATTTTGAAAAGCTGTTTCAGAATAATAATAATAATAATAATATTGTTTTTTTCTTTTGAATTAGATATATTTTTGTCACCCCATCGTGGTCATGTTTTAAGCACAAGTGGTAAATTTTTATATATTAAAAAAAAAGCAGATTTAATATCTTATCATTCTGCTTCTCCATTAAATCTATCGTGATTTAAAGCTGCTGTAATGCCGGAAAACACAGCTTTATTCACACGTCTTTTATGCGATATTCCAGTTTTGCGCATAAAGTTAATTCGCATTTTTGGATGGAAACATAGCTACTGTCAGTTTTCTGTTTATAAAATATAAATTTCAGGTGTTGGTTTGGACAAAAACTCCTTTTAACATGGGAAATATTCCTTCTATCGCGTGCTGTTGCTTTTAGTTAGAAAACAGTTCAAATCAGTCTTAAATCTGCCTTCGAGCTCAATAGTCAGACACATAGTGGACCATACCTGTCAACTTTGGGATGTGAAAATAAGGTCCCGTTTACACTAATGCGTTTTAGTTTTAAAACACATAAGTTTTGCTACGGTTACGCCATCTGTCCACACTACGCCGCAGTTTTCGAGCCTCAAAAATGGAGCGTTTTGAAAGCGCTGGAGAGGACGTTTTTCTTCTAAACCGCTGCTGCTCCGTCTCTGTGTGGATGGGGAAAAACAGAGACATCTGAAAACGGAGGCGTGGCTGCTGAGATTCGCTACCTGATTGGGGATTTTGGGTCATTGCGTCTCCTTCCCTTATTCGTCAAGCCCCTATCACATGACTATAACGCTACCAGAAGACGGCAGACCAGCCTTCACTGTAAACAACAACATGGACACAGAAATGGGAGCGTTGTTTGCACTATTGTCCGTTTTAGGCGCCATTGTGCAGTTAAACTCTGCCTTTTTTACTACAGCAGCTGCATATATTCGCAAGAGGCAAGCTATTGTTCGAGCACTCGCTAATCGCTCGCGTTCATCGTTCAACCAGCGTTTGTTGACTAACAATAACCAAATGCCGAGCGAGACACATGCTTCCTGTTTATTATTGAACATGCCCAGAGTGCGCGAATGGTCACATGATATACGTTTTTGGTGGAGTAATGTGGACGGAGATATGTTTAGAAACGCTAGATGAAACGCTAGTGTGGACGCGGATCGTTTTTGATCTAAAACGCCGTTTCAAAACGAAAACGCATTAGTGTAAACGGGGCCTAAGGGATATGCCCACCATTATAAGGGATTCTCCACCCCCTAAAAATGTCCCCAAATTACTAAATATGTTCATTTGGAGCTGTTTCATTGTAATTAAACAGTTAAATGGTCAGTAATAGGTTTTATTATTTACAAAAGAAAAAATAAATAGACATTAGCAGCAAATACATTAGCCAACAGTTCAGCTTATTAAAATGAATAGCTATTATAATGAAATAGAATCAAGCTATTAAATCTCATTAGCCGTTTCTTTACTGTATAACTCACACATTCTGATTAAAGAGCAATGAATGAATCTCTTATTTAGATTCGTTTGATTACATTAAATAACAGGTGTCACTTTAAAAATGCACACGTCTAACAATATAATAAAAAGCATCCGATTGCTTTCCTAACTGTTTACGCTCATTTAGGACGAAATTAGTTGTGTTTGAAAAACACCCCACCAAGATCGACATCTTTAGATATTATTATTATTAATTATCTGTATATGTCTGTTGGCCTGAAAGGGAATCCCGCCATTTTTAATTTTTTTTTTATAATCATTTTTTCGGTGTTTTCACCTTTATTTGATAGGACAGTAGAGAGAATCGACAGGAAAGCATGGGGAGCAGAGAGAGGGGAAGGATCAGCATAGGACCGCGAGGCGGAATCGAACTCGGGTCGCCATGAGCATTGGAGTGCATGTGTCGACGCACTAACCACTACACCACTGGCGCCGACGAATCCCGCTATTTTTATATTTATTTCAAAGTGTTTTCATGCCAAAGCGAAAGCACAGAACAGACTCACATTTAAGAGCAAGGGCGGCCCCTGGTGGTTTGGCGGTATGGGTTGCGTATAGGGAGGCTCTGCTCTTTAATGTTTATTTGCCACCCTTTAGAGAAATATGGTAGAAATACGGGAAAATACCTTTACGGGATGATAGCAGGATAGAACTGTAAAATACGGGAGAATCCCGGGAAAAACGGGAGGGTTGATAGGTATGTAGTGGACTCGTCAGAGGAGCGGCCAAGTGAAAATGTGTTTTGATACAGGAGTGCAATACCTAGTTCAACCACAGGGTGTCAAACTTGCATACTGCACCTTTAAATTAAAACATTTTAGATGTTCGTTTCAGTCTGCTAGTTTCAAGGATATGCATAAGCTAGTGTGCTCAAAATAGTGGCAAAATTCACATTTAGAATATATAAACCTGATTCAAAGCACTTCAAAGCGGGTTGAAATTGGTGAGGAAAGCAACGCACCTTTTAACCTGCATAATTACTCTTGAAACCAATTCAAATGTTTGGAGCAAGACCAAGTGCATATCAATCAAAAAACTTCACTTTCTATATTTATATTTATATACTTTATATATATATATATATATATATATATATATATATATATATATATATATATATATATATATATATATATATATATATATATATATATATATTTCTATATATGTTTCCATGTATTAAATAAATAAAAAGCCACTTTTCTAATTAAATGACACACATATAAATATATATTTTTAAACTTACAGGCTAATTCACAAATTTCGCGTATTTTTTAATACTAGACAACACTTAATGTTTTTATCTCTGTCAGTGACAGTTAAACGAGTACATTCTCTAAGTGCTTCTGTCACTGTGTTTAATCCTTTCTGTGCAAGACTGTATGGTATAGGCCTAGTTAATGGCACACGAACTGTAAATTGTTTAATATTAGTAGTTCATTTTAAAATAAAAATAGCAAAATGTTTGTTATGAATTACATTTTTTTGCTGAATGAAACAGCTGTGCTGATGAGGTGAACGCCGAGAAAACTCGACTGCTCCTCCGTGACATTGGGATACAGGTGATACAGGGTTACAACAATTTATCGATAAACGCACACCTTGTTCTCTCGCTTTGCACAGCTGTGGTTTGCTGATCTAATGAAAAACAAAAGACGGGGAGGAGCTGAATTCTGCCGCCATTTTATTATCAAATTTAAAGGGGACTGAGGCGATAATTTACATGAGCTAATCGCAAAAGTTTTAGGGGGGCTGAGTAGAAATATAGGGGGGCTACAGCCCCCCTAAAATAGGCCTGGCAACGCCCATGATGAAGACTATAAAGTGTTATTTTACATTTCATTATTCAATATCTATACTGTTAAAAAAACATTAAGCACTGTTTTTTTTACTCTTTTCGTTGCTCTATTGTTATTATTTTTGCTCACAATTTGTTTATTATTTTTTTCACATGATTTACACCCTTACTAAATCACCCCGATCATTCATTCATTCATTTTCTTGTCGGCTTAGTTCCTTTATTAATCTGGGGTCGCCACAGCGGAATGAACTGCCAACCTATCCAGCACATTTTTACGCAGCGGATGCCCTTCCGGCCGCAACCCATCTCTGGGAAACATCCACACACACTTATTCACACTCATACACTACGGACAATTAAGCCCACGCGAACGCAGGGAGAACATGCAAACTCCACACAGAAACGCCAACTGACCCAGCCGAGGTTCAAACCTGCGACCCAGCGACGTTCTTGCTGTGAGGCGACAGCACTACCTACAGCGCCAATCCTAATAAATGATTTCTTTCCAAATAGAGATACTCAAGCCATCT
Organism: Danio kyathit; assembly: GCA_903798195.1. Taxonomy (NCBI): domain Eukaryota; kingdom Metazoa; phylum Chordata; class Actinopteri; order Cypriniformes; family Danionidae; genus Danio; species Danio kyathit. Next base: position 54,839,241 of record LR812541.1, read on the forward strand.
GGTGAAATTGAATTTATATATATATATATATATATATACAGTTGAAGTCAGAATTATTAGCCCCCCTGTTTATTTTTTCCCCATTTTCTGTTTAACGGAGAGCAGATTTTTTTAACACATTTCTGCTCATAATAGTTTTAATAACTCATCTCTAATAACTGATTTATTTTCTCTTTGCCATGATGACAGTAAATAATATTAGACTAGATATTCTTCAAGACACTTCTATACAGCTTAAAGTGACATTTAAAGGCTTAACTAGGTTAATTAGGGTAACTAGGCAGGTTAGGGGAATTAGGCAAGTTATTGTATAATGATGGTTTGTTCTGTAGAATATCGAAACAAAATATATAGCTTAAAGGGGCTAATAATATTGACCCTAAAATGTTTTGAAAAAAATAATAAATTGCATCTATTCTAGCCGAAATAAAACAAATAAGACTTTCTCCAGAAGAAAAAATATTATAGGAAATACTGTGAAAATTTCCTTGCTCTGTTAAACATCATTGGGGAAATATTTATAAAAGGGGGGCTAATAATTTTGACTTCAACTGTGTATATATACACACACACACACACACACACACACACACACACCAGCAGAGACGGTGTGACTCTAGACACACGTGATGTGTTCAAGCATCCAGTTTCACACACACTGATCTCTCAGCATCAAACGCTTCATCTGAACTCTCTCTCTGCTCTTTTATATCTGTCAGTTCTGTTTCTTTCTCTTCGTTTATCTGATGAACTCAACAACATTCAACATTTATTACCTAATGCAACTTTAATGACCAGAGAAGACTGAACTAACTAGCTGAACACGCACACACACACACACACACACACACACATATATATATATATCAGTGGATGATGAGACATCGCTTGTATTGATTTGTGTGTGCGCATGTATGTGTGTGTGAGCGTAGTAAGGACAGAGTATTGATTCACATTTCTATTTTCAGTGCAGGAGAGGCGTTCATATCACGCAGGATGAGCTATTTTATACAAGGATTTATTGTTCATTCATTCATTTTCTTTTCGGCTTAGACCCTTTATTAATCTGGGTTTGCCACAGAGGATTGAACAACCAATTTATCCAGCATATGCTTTACCCAGCAGATGCCCTTCCAGCTGCAACCCAGTACTGGGAAACACCCATACACACTCATTCTCACACACACTCATGCACTACGGCGAATTTAGTTCATCAGTTCCCCTATAGGGCATGTGTTTGGACTGTGGGGGAAATATGAGCACACGGAGGAAACCCACGCCAACACGGGGAGAACATGCAAACTCCAAACAGAAATTCCAACTGGTCCAGCCGGGACTCGAATTAGTGACCTTCTTGCTGTGAGGCCACAGTGCTAACCACTGAGCCACCGTGACATTATCATTACTAAGAGACCTCTTATTTAACAACAATTACTGGAGCTAACAATCAATAAAAGCCAAAAATTGTGTTTTTCGCTAGTGATTTTGTGGGTTAAATTTCAAATATCTACATATTTTTCACACATTCCAGTTTTTATTTTAAATTAATTACTATTTTGGGTGTTTAATTTATATTTTTATTTCATTTATTTACTTAGAAAGCACAGATAAACACATAAAAAAAATGAAAAAGGTACATTTTGAGTGATATTTTAGTTATTCACCAACCTAAACCTTCACAATTTAAATAAAAATCATTTCATTTACTTTATTATTTGAGATTTTATAATATTAACAAAAATATTTAACAAAACACGCCTCCACTCCTCAGCTCCTTCAGCTGTTTTCCACTAAAATAATGAATGATGTAATAATAATACAAGTTTATTGCACTTTTTACAATAATTATCAGTCCTAAGCAGCTTTGCAAATGGTGAACATTATAACATTATAATCTAAATCAGTTCAGGTGTGTGTGTATAAGGTGGACAACATGATGAATGTATTGTGATTATTTAGTCAGCGGCTGTACTACATAGTTTGGGTTTATGTTCATTTAATGAAATGCACAAATTGTGTAAACATATAATATGTAAGGATAAATTATTAAATTATTTGAAAAGATGATGAAGAATGATGTAGAATTGGGGTAATGGGATGTGAAAAAAAAATATATATTATATACTTGGTGGTTCATTCCACTGTGGCGACCCCTGATTAATAAAGGGACTAAGCCGAAAAGAAAATGAATGAATTATATATTTCAAACTGCTTAAAATCAATGGTTATTTTTGTTTACACAGATATGAAGATGTTTTGTTGATTATGATGAAATGTGGGCTACTTGTGTACAGCGAGTTCACTTTACTCAAATGGCCTCCACAGTCACCAGATCTCAATCCAATAGAGCACCTTTGGGAGGTGGTGGAACGGGAGATTGGCATCATGGATGTGCAGCCGCCAAATCTGCAGCAACTGTGTGATGCTATCATGACAATATGGAGCAAAATCTCTGAGGAATATTTCCAGTAGCTTGTTGAATCTCTGCCACCAAGGATTAAGGCAGTTCTGAAGGCAAAAGGGGTCCAACCTGATACTAGTAAAGTGTACCTAATAAAGTGGCCAGTGAGTGTATAGTGTACTTTTCGAAAAGGCGATATCTATATATGTATACAATTCCAATGAAGTGATCTAATCGTTATAATAGTTAAGAACAATGTGTGTATTGTAACGGCGAACGTTCATTTGGAAAGACGGTGTTTTGTACTGACGACAAATTAAGACAATAAAACAAAACAACACAATAAACCGCTTTCTCTTCAGGTGAGCGTTAAAGCGCGCGGCCGATTACATAACGCGCGTGAATATTTGACGTCACGTGACGGCGTCTGCTCTCGCGCTGTTTTCATTTCATACATTTACAAACAAGCACATAAACCGGAGATTTTACCCTCGGTTTCTGAAGCATCCCGAATGTTTTAACCCAGACTCAAACGGACGGTGTTGCTGACTGATGGACCGAGCGCGTCGTGTCATCATGACCGCGAGTGAATGAGGGATGGATTCCGCCTTACCTGAGTCGCTTTGTGGAACTGCTTTTTCAACCCTGCCACTGACATGTCGCCGCTTTTGCTTTATTCCCTCGGTTGCTCTTTAAGCGGTCGTTTTGTTGAGGTTTTTGGGGTGAAAAATATCCGTGAGGGTCGCGCGGACTCGCCGAGTGTCTGGTCGGATGAACGCGCGCGCGTGACGTCACACGACCCGCCCTGAGCGCGCGCGGATGGAGATCAAAGCCTCAGATCTGAAATAATAACAATAATTCATTATAGTTTGGAGGAATCCGAGAGCAGAACATCTCCAGAAAAGTCACACGTGGCTGTTTCTGGAGGGCTTCAGCACCGCGGACAGCAGCTGCTCCATCACCAGGGCACAAGCTGGCATGTTTTGTTTTAAACTATGTGTATTACTGACAGAAAGAGTACTGAAAAGTCATACTTAAGTAAAAGTACAATTACTTGCCTGAAATGTAGTGCGAGTGGAATAAAGTATCTGTTGTAAATATTACTCAAAGTATGAGTAAAAAGTAGCCCTTTCAAAAGAACTCAAGAGTGAGTAGTGCGTATTACGCTGTATAAAGATGCATTTATATGTAATTTGTGCATGTGTGTGTAAACGTAACATTCTGTAGTGCATTTAGTTATTGCCCAGCTGCACACAACATCATGAGACGATAATATTAGGTTAGATTTAGGTCGTGATGTCAGGTGACCAAAAACCAATGTCTAGTAAGCATCTAAGAACAATGCTATATTGATGTCCAATAATGACGTTGATATTTGGTTGATTTTAGGTTGTGTTAGAAAGTGACCAAAATCCAACGTTGAGCCGACATCTTAAACCAGCGTCAATCATTCATTCATTCATTTTCTTTTCGGCTTAATCCCTTTATTAATCTGGGGTCACCACAGTGGAATGAACCGCCAACTTATCCAGCATATGTTTTACACAGCGGATGCCCTTCCAGCTGCAACCCAGTACTGGGAAACACCTATACACTCTCATTTACACACATACACTACAGCCAATTTAGTTCATCAGTTCCCCTATAGCGCATGTGTTTGGACTGTGGGGGAAACCGGAGCACCCGGAGGAAACCCACGCCAACATGGGGAGAACATGCAAACTCCACACAGAAACGCCAACTGACCCAGCTGAGACTCGAACTAGTGACCTTCTTGCTGTGAGACCACAGTGCTAACCACTGAGCTATGGTTTTGTTTTGTTAATCTTCAGTTTGAGCATCTGCGTTTGGATTGGCTCCTTCTCTGTGTCAGTTTGATGCTCCACCCACAATATTATTAGCCACGCCCCTCTTACAGTTAGTTTGCTAAATGAGAGAATGATGCTCGAAAAGAAAGCCCCGCCCCCCACTCAATATTTAGATTTTCTTTAAAGCTGTGTGAAGCAAAAGTTGCTGCAGGCCTTTATTTTAATTTGTTGAGGTACTTCTAATGAAAACTGAATATTGAGTAGGGGGCGGGGTTAAGTTTGTACTCTTCCTTTCATCTTACACTGACAGCAAACTGAAGCCGCGGTCACACTGGACTTTACTCCCCATAGACTTCCATTCATACGCACGCGAATGCGTCAGACCCGAAACGCAGGGTCATGCGTCGAGTTTCGCATTTCGCTGCGGTGCAAAGTTCAAGCTTGGTGACCTCTGACCTGCGAAATCGCATCATTTGACTGCGTGAGACCAATCCAGGATCAAAACATGACCTCTCTGAACAGAAATTTAAATCATGGAGCAATCGCTCGCTTTTATTAATGTCTAATCATCTTGTTTAATCCCGCCCCTTTACGCAGCCCCGTACGACAGAATTTCGCAAGCTCAAACTCTAGTGTGACTTCGGCTTAACGGTTGCAGGGGGTGTGGCTAAGCATATTTCGTTCAATCCGTCAAACTGACATCATCAGATACTCAGATTTTTATTAAAGATTAACAAAACAAACCACTATTTATTTTCAGTGGACTAGCTTGTAGATTAATTGTTCATTTTAAGAGCAACATTGTTCACTACAAAAATAAACTTTTATTCTGATTTCATGCAGACTTGCTAGTAAAGTTATACTGGGTAAGAATGATTATTGCAACATACACACATTATAAGTTAATAATACAAAGCACTGATCTCTGAGCACTGTAACTTTGTCTCCACATTACACATTACTATATAGCTTTTAGTACTTCACATTAACCAGCACTCAATTTCTGCATTATAAACAACAGTGCATTAAACAGGTATTTGGCAACTGGATAACATTTACAGGTAACACTTTATTTTGATGGTCCATTTGAGTATTAGTAGACTGTCTGCTTAATATCTGTTGATACTGCTGCTAAACAGACATTTAACAGGCTATAAGAAACTTTGCAAGTACATGTCAACTTATACTAACCCAACCCAAACCTAACAGTCTACTTATAACTAGGGCCAGACGGAATCTGCGGACGTTTTTTGCAATTTCTGCAGAGAATTTTGGTAAAAATCTGCAGATTTCTACGGAATTATTTTGGGAGTCTCATAACTAAAACCTTAATATGTGAAATATGTGTAATTTAAAAACAGAATAAATTCAGATTTACACACATTTACTCAAGTAAATAAACAGAATTAATGATGGGCTAAAAATCTGCAGAATTCTGCGCGCGCAGTTTCCGTGTGGGCCTACTTATAATCTAATGAGAAGTAGTTGACATGTAGATGCAGGGTAACAAATTCAACAAACAGCCCATCAAAATAAAGTGTGACCCATTTACAAGGAGCCAAAGGAGATGTTAGCTAAAAAGGTGAAAAAAAACATGTTATTTTCTTTTACATTTTGTTTTAACACAAAAATTATACAATAATAACATTGTACACTGACAAACCACTAACAGTAAGACCAGGAAAAAAGACAATTCGTCCCATTTTGGTGTTTACATTTACAAAAGTGATTTTATATACATTTAAAGCATATTATGAGCAAATAAAATGTCTGTTTATAATAGATTTGAGACAATAATTTGAAGTGAAATAATGTATATCATCTGATGTAACGGATCTATTTATTTGTAATATTTATTAATATCCATTTAAAATGAAAACACACTTATTCTGAACTAATATATCAGTAAATAATGAATCATACTCCGACTCTATTTGAAATGATGAAAAATGTATTGTCAGGTGCAGGGATTTGCAGTCAGGGCCTCACCTGTCATCATCCTCACCTTCCATTATGAGATGTATACTAATGATAAAATCAATATTTGTCCTCTGATCTGGGCTATAGATGCTATTTCTCCATGATTCAAATGATTTCAATCATTTTTATGATCAAATTCGCTGTGTTTTGCGTATTTCCTGTTCAATTACAGCATAAGAAGCGAGGTGAGGCAGCCTGAGCTGAGCCTCTCGTCAGATTGCGCAATCTCTTGCAAACTGGCTTGAGCCGTCCCTTTTGCTCACTCAGTGTGCGCTACCAATGTAAAGCTTTTTTTAAAAATGTTTTTAAACATTCTAGACATTATTATTATATGTCCTCGCTTTCCATATAATATGTAATATATATTTCACGTACATCTATCACTTATTTAGTGTTAGAATCTGACATAAAGCCGCAGTGAAAAGACATGAGGTGAGGCAGGCAGTAGCTCTGCCACACTGAAGAGGGCGCACCTGAGCTCACTTTCAACTGAGAGTGAGCGACTTCTGGCGACCTCCGTCTACGCGAGCGACAGCGACTGTTGTTGACCAGGTGGGAGTGTCGAGCAACGCGATAAGGTTGAGAATCCTTCAACTTTATGCAAATGAAGAGCAACTTTCTTGAGCGACAGCCAATAGGAGCACCAGTAGAGCTCACATTATCCTCTCTCAGCTCGCTCAGAGGCTGGTTGTATTCTCCACGCTGTAGACCTACAGAGACCTGCGTTTGAAGCAGATCGCATGCAGAGGCATGACCTCTACAGTCACAGGCTGTTATGGCGATGACCTCTACAGTCACAAGTTTCTATGGTGATGAACTCTGATGTCATAGGTCAATTTGGTCATTGAGATGATGACCTCTATATGTTGCCATGGTGAAGAACTCTAGTCACAGGTAACTATGGCGATGACCTCTACAGTCACAGGCTGTTATGACGATGACCTCTACAGTCACAGGTTTCTATAGTGATGACCTCTGATGTCATAGGTCATTATTGTCACTGAGATGATGACCTCTATATGTTGCCATGGTGAAGAACTCTAGTCACAGGTAACTATGGCGATGACCTCTACAGTCACAGGCTGTTATGACGATGACCTCTACAGTCACAGGATTCTATGGTGATGACCTCTGATGTCATAGGTCATTATTGTCATTGGGGTGGTGACCTCTACATGTTGCCATGGTAAAGAACTCTAGTCACAGGTAACTATGGCGATGACCTCTGCAGTCACAGGTTTCTACGGTGATGACCTCTACAGTCACAGGCTGTATGACGATGACCTCTACAGTCACAGGTTTCTATGGTGATGACCTCTACAGTCACAGGCTGTTATGACGATGACATCTACAGTCACAGGTTTCTATGGTGATGACCTCTACTATTATAGGTCATTATGTTGACAACCTCTGATATCACAGGTCACTATGGCGATGACCTCTACAGTCATAGGTTTCTATGGTGATGACCTCTACAGTCACAGGTTTCTATGGTGATGACCTCTACAGTCACAGTCTGTTATGACGTTGACATCTACAGACACAATGACCTCTACTGTTATAGGTCGTCATGTTGACAACCTCTGATACCACAGGTCACTATGTCGATGACCTTTATGGTTATGACGATAACATCTACATTAACAGGTAACTATGGCGATGACCTCTACAGTTACAGGTTACACTGGCGATGACTTCTATAGTCATAAGTTGCTTTAACGATGACCTCCACAGTCAAAGGTCATTGGGGTGATGACCTCTACAGGTTGCTATGGTGAAGATTACTACAGTCCCAGGTTTCTATGGTGATAACCTTTACTGTTACAAGTCGCTATGGTGATGACCTCTGACATCACAGGTAACTATGACGATGACCTTCACAGTCGCAGGTTACAGTTGCGATTAATTCTACAGTCCCAGGTTCCTATGGTGATAACATTTACAGTTACAGGTCACTATGGTGATGTCCTCTATAGTAAAAGGTTACACTGGTGATGACTTCTACAGTCAAAAGTCACTATGACGATGACCTCTACAGTCACAGTCTGATATGGCGAAGACATCTACAGTCACAGGTTACAGTGGTGATGACCTCTACAGTCACAAGTCTCTATGCTGATGACCTTTGACATCACAGGTCACTATGGTGATGACCTCTACAGTCACAGTCTGATATGGCGAAGACATCTACAGTCACAGGTTACAGTGGTGATGACCTCTACAGTCACAAGTCTCTATGCTGATGACCTTTGACATCACAGGTCACTATGGTGATGATCTTTACAGTCACAGGCTGTTATGGCGATAACATCTACAGTCACAGGTTACAGTGGTGATGACCTCTGACATCACAGGTCACTATGGTGATGATCTCAACAGTCACAGGCTGTTATGGCGATAACATCTACAGTCACAGGTTACAGTGGCAATGACCTCTACAGTCACAAGTCTCTATGGTGATGGCCTCTGACATCACAGGTCACTGTGGCGATGACTACTACACTTACAAGTCTCTATGGTGATGACCTTTGACATCACAGGTCACTATGGTGATAATCTTTACAGTCGCAGGCTGTTATGGCGATAACATCTACAGTCACAGGTTACAGTGGTGATGACCTCTGACATCACAGGTCACTATGGCGATGGCCTCTGACATCACAGGTCACTGTGGCGATGACCTCTACACTCACAAGTCTCTATGGTGATGACCTCTGGCATCACAGGTCACTATGGCGATGATCTCAACAGTCGCAGGCTGTTATGGCGATAACATCTACAGTCACAGGTTACAGTGGCAATGACCTCTACAGTCACAAGTCTCTATGGTGATGGCCTCTGACATCACAGGTCACTGTGGTGATGACCTCTGACATCACAGGTCACTATGGCGATGATCTGTACAGTCATGGGCTGTTATGGCGATAACATTTACAGTCAAAAATCACTATGGTGATGACCTCTGACATCACAGGTCACTATGGTGATGATCTTTACAGTTGCAGGCTGTTATGGTGATAACATCCACAGTCACAGGTCACAATGGTGATGACCTCTACAGTCACAAGTATCTATGGTGATGACCTCTGACATCACAGGTCACTATGGCGATGATCTCTACAGTCATGGGCTGTTATGGGGATAACATCTAAAGTCAAAAACCACTATGGTGATGACCTCTGACATCACGTCACTATGGTGATGACCTCCACAGTCACAAGTTGCTATGGCGATGACGTCTACAGTCACAGGTGGGGTCACACAGCTCCTCTTTGACCTTAAGCAGCGCTCTGCATCTTGCTTTACATTTGTCATGTGACTCTGTAATCTCTCTCTGCATCCAATCGTTTCTCTCCCCCATGTGGAGGCTGTTGCTGTGGTAACCACACTCCGCTTTACGAAGGTGTTTGTACTGCATACGTGTGTTTTTAATGAGTGACTGGTTGCCATGGAGACTGTAGAACGGTTGCCTTGGTGATATCATGAAACTGATCGTCGTCATCTTCATCGCGTCTGATCTTCAGCGGCGTGCTGGACTTGCGCGACTTCTTTTTTGGAGTCACGTCGATAGCTTCATTCTGATTGGCTAAACAGCATGTAGCTCCTCCTCCTGAGATTTCCTGAGCTTCACAAATGCCTGGAAGTTGTTTCCGTGGCTCAGGCAATACAATGTCACTGGTTGCCATGGAAACGTGCGAAGTATTTAAACGTAATGTGAGATGGCGAGGTTGAGCGGTGAATCGGCGCACCACGTGCTCCGCTGTCGCGTGCAGTCGCGGGTTTGGGTTTGCGCTGTGTCGGTTGCGGCTGCGCAGCGAGCTGAACATCATGTTGCAGCCGTCGACAGTACAGCGGTGTTTGATCTTCAGGTGCACCGCGTTAAAGTGGATCTTCAGCGTTCCTTTATCGTAGAACGTCTTCGCGCAGGCATCGCAGCTCACTCGACCTTTACTCAGAGACGAGCGCTCTTGAGTTCCTGAAGAATCTCCGCTTGGCGACTCTACCTCCACATGGCGTTTTAGAGGTTTTGTGGAGCATGTTAGCTGTGATGTGGATCTTCGGCTGTGTTTGTGTTTGCTCAGGCGCTGTAGTTTCTGCTGCTCTGGAGCAGCTGAATGTGGACTGCTGTAGTGGTAGGGCTGCAGAAATGCCATGTTTTCTCCATGCAGATCCTCAAAGTGGTGTAGTGTGTCTCTGGGTTTGAAGCAGGCGCTGTGCTCTGCAGATCTGGGCTTTGTTTCTGGACTGACCTCCTCCGCCATGAGCTCTACTATAGATTTGGTTTCTCCAAAACGTAGAAATTGCCGCAAAGTCACGACTTCATCATCTGGGCTCATGGAGATCCAGCGGTCCAAAACCTTCCCCGTAGAGTCCTGAAGGAGGAGATTTAAACTTATTGTGAAATCAAAATAAAGTGTTATTATTAGTGTGTTAGGCCCAATCCCAATTGTATTTTTGTACTCCTTCCCCTTGGCCCTTACAACCGAGGGTTAAGGTGAAGAGCTTCAAAATTTACCCCTAAGAATTGGGACAGGCACTACAGCACCTGCACACGTCATCATATGTCATCACGATCTCTTGCTTCATATGAGATCAGAGGATGGCGACTGCTGTAGTTATTCCAGTTAGTGTTATTTTGTGGTGTTTATCTTCACGAAATCACTGAAGGCTTATATCATGTTCTCATGATGATCTAATGTGGCAATAAGATCATAACTGTACTGTGCATTTACACCGTGGCCATATTCATCTATATAAACACAGGAAAACAACATTAACATTATAGCAGACACTGTAAACAGCTCATTTCACAGCCACTAGACTTTTCTGACAGGGTATTCGAGTGTCATCGAGTGTCAGAATGTTGTGGGACTGCTGTACAAGAGTTATTATTATGGATTATAGATTGGCAAATTTAGCATTTTTTATAAAAGCGTGACGGTAAAACATGAACGTGGTTATGAATATATTAAAACATGTGTTTGCTTGTCGTAAAAATCCATAATAATTGCAAAAAATACTAATTTGTGGCTCTCCTTACTTTCGGGTTTAGCAATACTGCCGCTATGGCTGGTGTATTCTGGGAAATTTTCTTACCCCATGGTTTCAAGTGTGGTCCTGAAAAATCTTTGTTCGAAGGGCAAGTGTGCGATACTTTCAACTGTCATGTGCGCGCCGTGTCACGCATACCTGCCAACACTCCCGTTTTTCCCGGGAGTCTCCTGTATTTCAGACCCGTCTCCCGTATTGTTCTGTCTCCCGGTAAACTCCCGGAATTCCCCCGCCCCCAGCTCCTCAGCATTTTGGTACAGTCCGGGCTGAAACTTGGTGCTTGTGCTCTTCCGGTCGCGCGCTACAGTTCGCGCGCCCCCATCTCCCCAAACCTCTCACCCCTCCCGCTCCCCGCTCTTCAGTTTGCGCCAGTGTTGCCAACTTAGCGACAAATTTTCAAAAAAGCGACTAGCGACAAATCTAGCGACTTTTTTGTGTGTTACTGGCGATTTTTATAGACTGTCGGTTGTCCATTACTGTACCGTCGCTACTCTTCTCAATGAGCTGCGGGTGATGATGCCGGCCCCTCCCCTGCAGCTGGAGAGCAGAGCACCTCTCTGCGTACCGACGGCAAATGCTTTAGAACAGGTGGCAGTGTGAAGGTATTTCCCTTGTACAGTCAACCTGATCTGCTTCTCCTTTATTTTAACAATTTAATTTGACCGTTTATTCTTGTTGCACAATCAGAGATGTTTTAAGTGAGAGTTTCAGAACTTGTCTGAGTATATTACGTCTGAGAGATTACTGCAAATTCCCTACTCATCTATAATGATATCCTGTATTCAAACAGCTTCAAGCTTACATAAAGCGTAGTGCGAATATAAAATACCCCATTTATTTACCATAGGCTGTTAAACAAACAGAAATGGTAGAGCACGATGACGTCAGTAATATGCAAATTAGCGTATGACGGGAATTCTACGTCTCTCCCGGAATTTACGAACCAAATGTTGGCAGGTATGGTGTCACGGCGCATCCGGTGTGTGATGCCCTTCAGTCAAAGTTAATTCAGTGTGCTTGGTTATTACTCTCAGTGCACAAGCTCAGAGCTTTAAACTAGCACACAGTTGGCTGTAAAACTATACAAAGACACACATGATTTTGTAGTCTCTGCTTGGTCTGTGTCCGAGTCGTACATGTACAGCTGAATGCTGGTCCTCTCACTCATGTTGCTTCTCTCTGTCTGCCTGTCTGTTGTCATACACAAAGCTGAGCTCTTGGCTCCGCCCCCTTGTTAAGTTGGGCGGGAAGTCGAAACTAATTTTCATGTGAAGCAACACACCCCTAAAACAGCGAACTGTGCACACGCCCCCAAAATGACACTTTTAACACATCATAATAAATAAATCTGAATTGTGTTTTGAACTGAACCTAAACTGACACACTCAGAAGAGCCATAATATTAATATTACATCTTAAAAAAGGGATAAAATAGGTGCCCTTTAAGATTTGAGGTAATAACATCGCCATGATGGTCAAAGAAATCGAAACATTCTTTTCACCCCAACGCAATTTAATAGGGCACTATAAAGGCTAAAGAACTAATTCTTATATTTGCATTTTGCAGCCTAGGGCTAAACTTCTCACCAGGTATCGTTTCTAAAACAAACAGTGTAGTGTAAAAGCATGTTTATTACTAAGAAAACTAAAACAAAATTATATTTTAATTGAACACATCACATAACGTACACATACAGAACCATCCATCTAGTATTATACACCTTTTTCTTGGCTGCTGCATGGAGGGCGCCATAGCGACCAGCGTCTTCCGGTAGAATGGTTAGAACTTCCGTTTACAGCGTTTACAACAGGTAATCTGCGCTCTGAAAATGGGTTTCAATGGCGTTTTGAGTGGATTATGGAGTGTTTTTGTGACACACAACTTTGAAAGGTGTGTGTTAAAGCCGTTATAATCTGTCAGATGTGGTTCAAGCGCGAGAGAAAAACGTTCTCCTAGTTTACGTGTCTGCCGTCAGAAATGCAGTGTGTGTGTGTGTGTGTGTGTTTCACCTTAGCAGCTCAGTGGCTCTACAGCATGCACACACACACACACACGCACACAATACTTCACTGCATCATAGAGCAAACCAGATTACTGGCATGAAACTTATCAGGTGTGTAAGTCATGCAATTTACAAAAATGACCAATAAAAGTCTGTTACTGATGCTCTGCTGGCTGATTTGCTGTTCATTCTAATCGCGAGCCGTTTATGTTTCATTTAGTGTGTTGTGTTTACCACGGTTTGTGTTTTTCTGTCATTTCAAAACGTCACTTTATTTTCACTCTGTCATAGTTATTAAATCAGTGTGTTAGTGGGACAGTACAGCAGGCTACGTGTGTGTGTCAAACATTTTGGTGAACTATATTTGTTTGGGTTGGTTATATATCTGAAAGAAAGAGAAACTGTCGACTTTAGCGATGACGAGGCTTCATTTAAACGGCACAAGATGGCGTCTGACAACGAGTGGAAAATGCCTCATAGCAGTTTTCCATCCTATTAGATCACATTTTTAAAGTGATCAGTCCAGGAGGTGGCGCTGATCGACAACAGTATTAGTTCAAAGATGATAAAAGCAGGTAAAATAGAGTAAAACTATCAGTTCAAAGCTCTCCAAATGTGACCGTTTACACGCATCAGCTGCCGACCGGAAGTTCTTAGCATTCTCCTTGCGCATACACGCAAAGCATAATATGGTAATTTTGCATTTCAAGAAAAAGGTCTATAAAAAGGCAAAGCTGAAAATCTGTGGTTAAAGCGCCACCTATTGGTCAAAAGCTGCTGGCGCACCAAATACCACCGCCGCAGCGGTATGAACGGCGGCAAAGGGAACAAATTAGAGTAGAGACATCTGTATGCATGTTTGTTTATGTCTACATGCATGTGTGTGTGTGTTTTTGTGTGTGTGTGTACCTGCAGCATGTATCCTCTGACGTAGTCTCTGAGTGTCCAGCCGAGTGTGTGTATGATGTTGAGCACCTGCGTGTGTGTGAGGACGCTGAACAGGCGGTCCAGCAGGATCTTCATGCGCACGGGCAGAGAGTGTGTGCCGTACAGGATCAGACTGCTGATGTCGAACACCACACTACACTGCACGATCTCCACCTGTGCTGAACACACCTGCGGGACACACACCTTACTGACAGCTGCACGCACACAGAGATACCCCAAACACACACACACACACACACATACACTTCTTAGTACACAGGCTACCATATTTATATCAGGTTAATGATGATGTCTGTGGCCTAATAGAGGACAACTGAGTCCTCACAAGTAGAGATAAACCAGTACACAAACACACGTAACCACACACATAACACATAATTTGACAAATACACCACCACAAACACATGCGGGCACACACACACATAATCTGACGTGTACACCTACACACAACCACAAACCCACCCACACTCACACACACGCATGCACACACATAACAGAATCTCACATGTACATTTACAACCACAAACACACACACACACACACACACACACACATAATCTCACATGTACACCTACACACAACCACAAACCCACCCACCCACACACACACGCATGCACACACATAACAGAATCTCACATGTACATTTACAACCACAAACACACACACACACACAAACACATAATCTCACATGTACACCTACACACAACCACAAACTCACCCACCCACACACACACGCATGCACACACATAACAGAATCTCACATGTACATTTACAACCACAAACACACACACACACACACAAACACATAATCTCACATGTACACCTACACACAACCACAAACCCACCCACCCCCACACACACACACACACACACACACACACACACACACACACACACACACACACACATAACAGAATCTCACATGTACATTTACAACCACACACACACACACACACACAAACACATAATCTGACGTGTACACCTACACACAACCACAAACCAAGCCACCCACCCACCCACCCACCCACACCCACACACACACACACACACACATAAAACACATAATCTCACATGTACACCAACACACAACCACAAACCCACCCACACACACACACACACACACACTAACCACACATAATCTCACATGTACACCTACACACAACCACAAACCCACCACACACACACACACACACACACACACACACACTAAACACACATAAACATAATCTCACATGTACACCTACACACAACCACAAACCCACCCACACACACACACACGCACACACATACTCACACTCATATTCTGATATGAACACTCATATTCTGATATGAACACATACACACGCACAACAGATTCTCACATGTACATTTACAACCACACACACACAACCACACACACACAACCACACACACACACACACGTACCGTGATCGACCCACCCATGAGCGCAGTGATCACATGACCTGATGTTTCTTCGTCCCGGCAGAAAACGCTCACAGCGACAACCTGAGTGTGTGCAGCTCACAACCTGCAGACGCAACACACACACACACACACACACAAGGAAACAAACAAAACACAGAGACACATGAACGAAAAAAACACAAACACACAAGAAAACACACACATGCACTCACACACCAACACACACAAATGAATGGACACACACACAGACACACACACACACACACACACACACACACACACACACACACACACACACACACACACACACACACAGACACACACACACAAACAAACACACACAATAATAATAGTAAGTTATTACTAAATACATAATTTGATTTATTTTATTATTATTATAAATACTAATGGGTGTCACGGTGGCGCAGTGGCTAGCACGATCGCCTCACAGCAAGAAGGTCGCTGGTTCGAGTCACAGGCTGGGTCAGTGTGTGTTTCTGTGTGGAGTTTGCATGTTCTCCCCGTGTTGGCGTGGGTTTCCTCCGGGTGCTCCGGTTTCCCCCACAGTCCAAACACATGCGCTATAGAGGAATTGATCAACTAAATTGGCCGTAGTGTATGAGTGTGAATGAGTGTGTATGGGTGTTTCCCAGTACTGGGTTGCAGCTGGAAGGGAATCCGCTGTGTAAAACATATGCTGGATAAGTTGGCGGTTCATTCCGCTGTGGTGACCCCTGATTAATAAAGGGACTAAGCCGAAAAGAAAATGAATGAATGAATGAAGACTAATATTTACTGCTGAGTAAATGAATAGACACAGGTATATTTTAATGATTGTAAATGTGTTTGTCTTGATATTTCAGATCTCAACATTTATTTTGTCTTTTTTTAGTGTTTTGTTTTTGCAGGTTTGTGATTTTATTATTCTATTAGATCATTAAGACAGATGTTATTATCAACACACATGATTAAATAAACAAATCAAATATCTGTAGTCACACTGACCTACAACACAGCCATTATTAGACATGTGGAGTGTGTTATTTACGACGTCAGAGATGTGCTTTAGTGTGTAATGCAGAGAGATGATGATGATGATGATGATGATGATGAATTCACACCTCCTTCATCTTCATTGCTGGGCTTTGATCCTCTCGCTTTAAAAGAGACTCATCGCCGTCCGGCTGATAAACACACACACACACACACACACACACACACACACACACACACACACACACACACACACACACACACACACACACACACACTGGATCAATATTCATGCTGCGACAAAAATGAATAAATAAATAAAATAATAATAGGGCGTCACAGTGGCACAGTGGGTAGCACATTTACTTCATAGCAAGAAGGTTGCTGGTTTGAGCCTCGGCTGGGTCAGTGTGTGTTTCTGTGTGGAGTTTGCATGTTCTCCCCGTGTTGGTGTGGGTTTCCTCCGGGTGCTCCGGTTTTCCCCACAGTGCAAAAAACATGCGCTATAGGGGAATTGATGAACTAAATTGGCCGTAGTGTATGAGTGTGTGTGTGAATGAGTGTGTATGGGTGTTTCCTAGTATTGGGTTGCAGCCGGAAGGGCATCCCCTGCGTAAAACATGTGCTGGAGAAGTTGGCGATTCATTCTGCTGTGGCGACCCCTGATTAATAAAGGGAGCTAGAAAATGAATGAATGAATGAATAAATGAAAATAATAATAAAAAATAAAATGAAATCACACAGGTGCAAACACTGTCCAGTATTACCACAGTTAAATATAAATAGGCATGGTGGCTCAGTGGTTAGCACTGTGGCCTCACAGCCAGTGTTGCCAGATAGGGCGGTTTTGAATCCAAGTTTGCGAGTAAAAATTATAATAGGCAGGTAGTGGATATTTGGGCGGTATTGTAAAGGTACGCCCGCCTGCCCGCGATCTCCCGTAACCACCCAATTTTCGTCAATTTTGGGACCGTTCCCCCTACTTTTCGTGAAATACAGGACTGTCCAACCACCCCTCATACGTTTTGGAGCGCCCCATATATCTATGGGAGCGCCCAACCCCCCCCACTTTTCGTGAAATTTGGGACCGTCCACCCCCCCCCCCTTTTTTTTTTTTTTTTTTTTGTAAAATCGAGGTTGTTGGCCGGGTGTTTTCGCATGTCGGCGGGTTTTTAGGCTGGAAAAAGTCAGCTACATCTGGCAACACTGCTCACAGCAAGAAGGTTGCTGGTTCGGAGCACTCGGTGGAAACCCACGCCAACACGGGGGGGAACATGCAAACTCCACACAGAAAAGCCAACTAACTCAGCCGGTACTTAAACCAGTGACCTTCTTGCTTTGAGGGCACAGTGTTAACCACTGAGCCATCGTGCCACTCTACTTGAAATATATACTTGCTTAAGATAAATGCTAACTGAAAAAAAAAAAATCACAATATTCACTCATTCATTCATTTTCTTTTCAGCTTAGTCCCTTTATTAATCTGGGGTCGCCACAGCGGAATGAACCACCAACTTATCCAGCACATTTTTGACATTTTTACCCTTCCAGCTGCAACCCATCTCTGGAAAACATCCACACACACTTATTCACACTCATACACTACGGACAATTTGGCCTACCCAATTCACCTGTACTGCATGTGTTTGGACTGTGGGGGAAACCGGAGCACCCGGAGGAAACCCACACCAACACAGGGGAGAACATGCAAACTCCACACAGAAACGCCAACTGACCCAGCCGGGGCTCGAACAAGTGACCTTCTTACTGTGAGGCGACAGCACTACTGCGTCACCAAAATCACAATATATTAAATTATATTTTAACCAGCTAAGTAAATATGTTGCACTTTTGACTAAAAAGAAAGTAAAATAAGCATGAATCAACAGCATGGGTCTCAAACTGGACAGCAGAAAACATTTGGACACTTAAAGGTGCTGTATGTAAGTTTTCGACTCTTCGAAAGCATAAAAATACCATAACATGTGTGCAGATATTCAAAAACATCCCAAGTCAATAGATATTCTGCTTTGAAAATGGTTTTTCCGTGCCGGAGCGCTGTCTTTGTTTAGGTCAGTTTAACCTGCACAATGCCAGTTTAGCCAATTATATTCCAGCACTCCGGGTTGCCTTGTTGGAAAACAGCGTATTTCATTCATTCATTCAGAAAGGCTCTGAAAGCATGCGTCCGTGACCGAAATAGACAGTATCAGACGTTGAAATGACACAGATTCAGTTCCACATGAGGTTATTAATTAGCAAATGATATAAAGATTACGAGTGTAAACATTAGGTGAGCAGGTTACACTGTAACCGCGTGTCCTAACCACACGCTTCATGACGAGATACACAGTGATGAGCAGTTTGGCTGTTTGCACCAGACGAAACACAGAAATGTAAATACAGCCATTCAGAAGCACAGAATATGCACTCACTCATGAAAGATTAAGGTTTAGAATCTATTCAAACTCACATTGTTAGCATTTAGCACTGAATAAAGCACACGAGGTTTACCTGAGCTGATCTGTCATGGGTTTCTGTTGTTCAGCTGTGAGTAATAGAAGCCGTTTCTAATATATCAATTCCAGGTGTTGGTTAGAACTAAAACTCCTTTTAATATGGAGAATATTCCCTCTATCGCTTGTCGTTGCTTTTATTTAGAACACAGTTTAAATCACTCGCTCCTGTACTCAATCTGGCAACCCGCGCTTGCATTTGTTTTGATCCAGGAGTGCAATACCTAGTTCAACCACTGGGTGTCAAACTTACAGACTGCACCTTTAAGAGGCTTAGAGGCTCCTCAACGCCGTGTTTCTGTTGCACAGAACAAAACTGCTGGAACTAAACAAAGTTATCCACCTGTGCGCTAGTTTAAAGTACTGAGCTTATAGCTACACCAAGGCAATAGCAGCGGGCAAGTTCGTTATTCCCAATATTATATTATATGCCAATATGCGTGCGCAAGCGGAGCGATGCGCTCGCACCTTCCAGACGCACCCAGCAGAAAACATCTCATGCTATAGCGGTGAGAGTTGTGTGTGGCTTTCAGTGCAATGTAAACAAAAGATACGTTAGACGAATTATTATTAAAATGATTACGTATGTGTGAACGCAGATGATAATAACAGCTCATTTAAATACTCACCTAATATAAAGCTTAAATAAACATTAGACGTGATCACCCTTAAACCAGGATTATTCCTCAGACTATACAATCCTACAACCTAAATCTATAATTGCTGCATCCATAATTGTTACGCAGTTCAGAACACAACATGTGAATGTGTGTGAATGTAGAAGAAGCTGACTTCAGCAATGCTCTGCTGTTGTTCTGCTGTGAAATACAACATCTGAATGTGTGTAATAAAGCCTCATTGTACAGTGCAGTGCTGTTATGTAGTTTCAAAATACAATATATTCACATTTAATGTAGAAAAGCCAACATGTGTGTCTGAAGGAGCAAAAATACAGCATACAGGCTCTTATATGCTGTCGTGTCATCACTTATAATGCAAGTCAGATCTCTCCGGCCCCTCATTTGGGATCTTGAACTGGCCCCCATCACAAACTAATGGAATAGCCCTGATCTACAGTAAACACACATATTTATAAAACTGACACCAACGACAAAATCCACATTTATATTTTTGTTCAGCTAACATTTGTTCAATAAAAAAGCATAAATTATAAAAAAATAAATAAATAATTGTACAGGAGGGCCAACAATTTGTCTTGAAATATATAAATATATATATATATATATTAATATATACAAGTAATATTAATTCACTATTAATTAGCACAATAGTATCCCAGAGCTTAAACTCCTAAATGCTATAAAGGCATTTAATACACACACACACACGCACACGCACACGCACGCACACACACACACACACACACACACACACACACACACACACACACACACACACACACACACACACACACACACACACACACACACACACTAATTATATTTGCAGTTTCTAGCATAACAAATTATCCAAAAGCGATGATGCTAAATGAGTGTGTGTGTGCGTGTTTTTGTGAGTGTGTAACGAGTGTACAATTGTGTAGTTGGTTGAGTGTGTGTGTGTGTGTGTGTAAGTGAGACTTTTATAGTCTTTTATAATATGTGAGTCTATGAGAGTGTGTGTGAGAGAGTGTGTCTGTGTGAAAGCGAGAGAGAGTGTCTGTGTGTGTGTGTGTGTGTGTGTGAATGAGTGTGCATCTGTGTAAGTGTGTGTAATCGGTTTAGTGTGAGTGAGATTGTCTTTTATAATGTGTCTACGAGAGTGTGTGACTATGTATGCGTGTCTCTGTGAGAGCGAAAGAGAGACTGTGTGTGTGTGTGTGTGTGTAAGTGGTTGAGTGTGTGTAAGATTGTCTTTTATAATATGTGTCTACGAGAGTGTGACCCTATGTATGTGTGTGTGTGTGTGTGTGTGTGTGTGTGTGTGTGTAAGTGGTTGAGTGTGTGTGTAAGTAAGATTGTCTTTTATAATATGTGTCTACGAAAGTGTGACCCTATGTATGTGTGTGTGTGTGTGTGTGTGTGTGTGTGTGTGTGTGTGTGTGTGTGTGTGTAAGTGGTTGAGTGTGTGTAAGTAAGATTGTCTTTTATAATATGTGTCTACAAGAGTGTGACCCTATGTATGTGTGTGTGTGTGTGTGTGTGAGAGATTGTGTGTGTGTGTGTGTGTAAGTGGTTGAGTGTGTGTAAAATTGTCTTTTATAATGTGTCTACGAGTGTGTGACCCTATGTATGTGTGTGTGTGTGTGTTTGTGTGTGTGTGTGTGTAAGTGGTTGAGTGTGTGTAAGTAAGATTGTCTTTTATAATATGTGTCTACGAGAGTGTGACCCTATGTATGTGTGTGTGTGTGTGAGAGTGTGTGTGTGTGTGTGTGTTAATAAGTGAGATTTTCTTTTATAACATGCATCTATGAGAGTGTCAGACAGTGTGTGACCTGTGTATGTGCGTGTGTATAAGTGTGTAACTGCATAAGTGGTTGAGTATGAATAAGTGAGATTGTCTTTTATATGAGAGTGTGTGTGTCCGTATGTGTGTGTGAGAGATACCTGCTGATGGAGTGTGTGTGTCCATGTGCCCATCTCTCTCTCCTCTTCAGGCTCCTGATGAAGATCTGCTCGGCTCCTCTGCCCCGCTGATTATAAAGGGCCCCAAACACCACCAGACTCCGCCCACCTCTAGTAAGGGCAGTGGAGCGGCGCGTCTGATTGGACGAGAGCTGCCCATTGTCTAAGACAGAGAGAAATAAATCATTACAAAGCATGCATCTGCATGAAGTTGTGTTGTATTTTATATTAGACGACACATTTAAAACACACTTTAATCTGTTGTAATCATTTCTTATACTCGTGTTTTAGCTTTCTTTTATTCTTGTTTATGTAAAGCACTTGTGTATGAAATGGGCTATAGAAATAAACTTGCCTAGATTGATTTTTATTAGTGTTATTTTGCTATTATTATTATTATTAATATTTTCCCTTTCTTTCATTGTTTTATTAATCATAGTGTTTTTTATTATTTGTTAACGTCTATATAAATACTGTGTGTATACAGTTGAAGGCAAAATCATGGGAAATATTTACTTGTATTTACTTTAAATATATATATATATATATATATATATATATATATATATATATATATATATATATATAAAACACACACATTTCATAATCAATGCTCAAAACTAACCTCAATAACCCCAACAGAACACAAAGCTCCTCTTTAACACCATATTCCTGTAAAAGAAATGCCAAGATTGAGAATCAATTAAAAGCCTTGATTTAATCCTCGTTTCTTAACATGATATTCAGGTTTTTGCTCAATCCTCTTCTCTCTCCTGCTGATGTAGATGGACATTTGACTTTACTAAACAGAAAAAAATATCAGCTGCACTGAATAAAATAAATAAATAAATTAATTAATTAATTAAAAAAAGTAAAACTAAAAAATTACAATAAATAAAAACGTTTAAATGATGAAATATCTAATACAGATATAAATCAAGAAGCATTTTCTAGACAAGTAAATATATATATATGTTGTTTTGTTTTCAGAAATGGGGAAGTAAACAATTCCTATTTCAAAGCGAAAACAAGAATATTATTCTTACACCATTAGAAGATGGATAATGTGCTGTAAAGAAAAGAGATGAAGAGAGGGAGAGAGAGAGAGAGAGATAGAGAGACACACACACATCTAGATGATTATAAATAAATCATTGTAAATATACTAATTATTATTTATGATTACATTTTATTCCGAATTGTACATTTTTGTAATTGTATTATTTTATTTATTTATGTATTTTTACTACTACTATTTACTGTGCTTACTATGTGTTTATATATATATATACACTCACCGGCCACTTTATTAGGTACACCTTACTAGTACCGGGTTGGACCTCTTTTGCCTTCAGAACTGCTTTAATCCTTCATGGCAGAGATTCAACAAGCTACTGGAAATATTCCTCAGAGATTTTGCTCCATATTGACATGATAGCATCACACAGTTGCTGCAGATTTGTCGGCTGCACATCCATGATGCCAATCTCCCGTTCCACCACATCCCAAAGGTGCTCTATTGGATTGAGCTCTGGTGACTGTGGAGGCCATTTGAGTACAGTGAACTCATTGTCATGTTCGAGAAACCAGTCTGAGATGATTGGAGCTTTATGACATGGTGCGTTATCCTGCTGGAAGTAGCCATCAGAAGATGGAGACACTGTGGTCATAAAGGGATGGACATGGTCAGCAGCAATACTCAGGTAGGCTGTGGCGTTGACACCATGCTCAATTGGTACTAATGGATCCCAAAGTGTGCCAAGAAAATCTCCCCCACACCATTACACCACCACCACCAGCAGTAGTCTGAACCGCTGATACAAGGCAGGATGATCCATGCTTTCATGTTGTTGAGGCCAAATTGTGAGCCGAGCATCCGAATGTGGCAGCAGAAATGGAGACTCATCAGACCAGGCAACGTTTCTTCAATCTTCTATTGTCCAGTTTTGGTGAGCCTGTGTGAATTGTAGCCTCAGTTTCCTGTTCTTAGCTGACAGGAGCGGCACCCGGTGTGGTCTTCTGCTGCTGTAGCCCATCCGCCTCAAGGTTGGACGTGTTGTGTGTTCAGAGATGCTCTTCTGCAGACCTCGGTTGTAACGAGTGCTTATTTGAGTTACTGTTGCCTTCTATCAGCTGGAACCAGTCTGGCCATTCTCCTCTGACCTCTGGCATCAACAAGGCATTTGCGTCCCACAGAACTGCCGCTCACTGGATATTTCCTCTTTGTCAGACCATTCTCTGTAAACCCTAGAGATGGTTGTGCGTGAAAATCCCAGTAGATCAGCAGTTTCTGAAATACTCAGAGCAGCCCGTCTGGCACTAACAACCATGCCACGTTCAAAGTCTCTTAAATCCCCTTTCTTCCCCATTCTGATGCTCGCTTTGACCTGCAGCAGATCGTCTTGACCATGTCTACATGCCTAAATGCATTGAGCTGCTGCCATGTGATTGGCTGAGTAGAAATTTGTGTTAAAGAGCAGTTGGACAGGTGTACCTAATAAAGTGGCCATTGTCTGTGTAAACTTTTTAAATGCTTTGGCAATACATTTGTAAGGTTTATGTCATGCCAATAAAGCATTTATTGAATTGAGTTGTGAGAAAGAGAGGGAGCGAGAGACAGAAAGCAGAACAACTTCTGAATGGAGTGTTAGTAAAACCCACATGAGCTCTGGGCTAAAGCTGCACAGAAACACAGCAGTTATTAATGTGCTGATCTGCACTTTCAGACTCTCCGTGTAGATTAACACACACTTTCCTCACAGGATCCGCTAAAACACTCCTGCTTCTCCTGGAGGACACCTCACTGCTTCTGAGACACTTTTAGATTCAAGCTCAGGTTCCAGATTCACAAAACATTCAGAGGAAAAACATTTTTAGTTTAGAACTAGAAGAATACACACAGCAAATACCTCTGATTAATAAAGGGACGAAGCCGAAAATAAAATGAATGAATGAATGAATGAATGAATGAATGAATGAATGAATGAATGAACACAGCAAATGATGTTCGCTGCTTGTTCAAACTACTTAATTAAAAATGAGATTCACAATTCTTGAGGTTTTTTCTTTGGGACAACTTAATTGTTTTATGTTCATTCATTCATTTTCCTTCGGCTTAGTCCCTTATTAATAAGGGGTCGCCACAGCGGAATGAACCACCCACTATTCCAGCATATGTTTTACACAGCAGATGCCCTCAACTTCTTCATGTTGTCCCAACACAAATCGATTGTGTGGAACCCAGCATATTTTAGTGTACGCTGAAAAAAAGGATGTCTTGGTGCACTGATAATAACTTGGCCCTCAATACCTTAAAAACCAAGGAAATCATAGTGGATTTCAGGAGGAACAGACCAGATACTCTGCCCATATATATACACGGGGACTGTGTGGAGATTGTCGGTGACTTCAAGTATCTGGGCTTGCATCTGGATCAAAATATATCATGGAAAACCAACACTATAGCACTGGTCAAAAAGGCTCAGCAGCGACTCCATTTCCTGAGGGTCCTAAAAAACAATAACTTGGCCCAAGAATTGCTGGTGTCATTTTACAGATGCACTATTGAAAGTGTGCTGTCGTACTGTATCCCAGTGTGGTATGCCACAGGAAAAAGCTGCTCTCCAAAGGGTCATCAACACAGCGCGGAAAATCATCGGCTGCACTCCTTCCCTCTTTAGAGGAGTTGTTTAAGGCCCGCTGCTACAGCAAAGCATGCAGCATCCTGAAGGACTCATCACATCCAGCATACCACCTACTTCAAATGTTACCTTCGGGGAGACGATACAGGACCATAAAAGCCAAAACAAACAGACTAAAAAATAGTACATATCCAAGGGCTGTTGCAATAATGAATGGACATTAAACTGAGGGTGTTTCTGGCCAAAATCGTACTCACTTTTTAATCTTATTCACTTTTTAACCTGGAAGCTGCTAGGAAATGCACTTGCCACTTTACACGCATGGACATTAAATTGCATTCCTTTTTAGCCGACATTTTATTCACTTTTAAATGTAAAAGCTGCTATGCACTTGCCACTTTATACGCACATCATACACACTTCTGGTATTGCACTGTTACTCCTTTTATAATTAATTGTTGTTGTCATTTTACCTTTTTATTTCTTGTTATTATTGTTGTTGCTTTAGATAGTTAGGACTGCACTGAAGGGAAAGGCAAACGTACATTTCATTGTACTTTGTACAATGACAATAAAAAGATTCTGATTCTGTCTGCAAACAATTTCTGTGTTAAATTGAAACAAACAAATTAAATTGAGTAATGTTCAACTTAATTTGTTTGTTTAAAATCAGTCTAAATAAATAGTTTACAGCCACTTACCTTAAAAAAATAGTAAATCCATGGAATCATCTTTGAATCATTTTTTCCAGTGTAGTTAGTAATCCTGAAAAATCACAGTTCACCCAAAAATGACCATTTTAAAACCCAAAAAAAGATGATATCCTGAAGAAAGCTGAAAATCTGTAACCATTGCATTCAAGTTCAAGTTCAGTTTATTTATAGAGCACATTTAAAAACAGTCACAAGACTGACCAAAGTGCTGTACACAAGACAAGTCAAAATAAAAGGACAGAATACAAAACTAAGAAATAAGACAAGAGAAATGCCTATAAAATGTAAAATAGTAGCAGTAGAAGGACTATTAAAATAATATTAAAAAGCCAAGCTAAAAAGGTACGTTTTAAGAAGAGATTTAAAAATAGATAGTGATGGAGCCATCCTAATATCAAGGGGCAAGGTGTTCCACAACCGAGGACCCGCCACAGAGAAAGCTCTCTCCCCTCTACGTTTCAGTCTGGACTGAGGAACTAAAAGAAGATTTTGATCACTTGACCTAAGAGATCTCACAGGAGTGTAAGAATGAAGCAGCTCTGAGAGATAGGATGGGGCTAGATTATGGAGGGATTTATATACCAGTAAAAGCACTTTAAAATCAATTCTGTATTGGACAGGCAGGCAATGGAGGCCCCTTAGAAGAGGAGTAATGTGGTCATGTTTTCTGCTATTACAAATAAATATAGCAGCAGCATTTTGGACCAACTGAAGGTGAGAAATTTGTGATTTTGAAATGCCACAGTAAAGTGCATTGCAGTAGTCTAACCGTGATGTAATAAAAGCGTGGACAGCCATCTCTAGAGTGGTGGGATTTAAGAAATGTTTGACTTTGGACAGCAAACGAAGTTGATAAAAACTGGAACCAATAACCGAACTGATCTGTTTGTCTAGTTTTAATGACTCATCAAGGATGACACCCAGAATGCGGACACGGGGGGATATGAAGGCAGATAAGCAGCCCAGATCTACGTAAGTGGCCTGAACGTTGTCAGTAGGGCTGAAGACAATCACCTCTGTTTAATCCTCGTTTAAAGATAAAAAATTGTGCGATAGCCAGATTTTGATCTTATCCAAGCACCTTAGTAGGGTACTAAGAGCGAGAGGGTCATTCCTCTTAATAGGTAAGTAAATCTGGGTGTCATCAGCAGAGAAATGAAAAGAAACCCCATGATTTCTTAGAATGGCCCCTAGCGGAAGCATATATAATGAAAAAAGTGAGGGAGCTAAGACTGAGCCTTGAGGAAGGCCACAAGTGAGGTCAGCAAGTGAGGATGAGAAGTTACCTAATTTTACTGAAAATTTTCTATCAGATAGAAAAGACTTTAAACCACTTAAGGACTGTGCCTTTCAAGCCCACATCTGACTCTAATCTGGACAGCAGAACAGAGTGGTCAACAGTATCAAATGCTGCTGACAGATCTAGAAGAACCAGGACCACAGAATCGCCAGAGTCAGTAGCTAGCAGGATATCATTAAGTACTCTCAGGAGGGAGTACAATACAAATTAACTTGTATTGTAGGAAAAACAAATACTGTGGAAAACTTTTTTGTTTGTTTGTTTTTTATTCATTTTCTTTTCGGCTTAGTCTCTTTATTAATCTGGGGTCGCCACAGCGGAATGAACCGTCAACTCATCCAACATGTTTTATGCAGCGGATGCCCAGCTGCAACCCATCACTGGGCAACATCCATACACTCTCATTCGCACACATACACTACGGACAATTTAGCCTGCCCAATTCACCTACACAGCATGTGTTTGGACTGTGGGGGAAACCAGAACACCCGGAGGAAACCCACGCCAACACGGGGAGAACATGCAGGCTACACACAGAAATGCCAACTGATCCAGCTGAGGCTTGAACCAGCGACCTTCTTACTGTGAGGTGATTGATAATATAATAATTGATATTAAATTTTACTCAAAGGTGAAATATTTGTGTACGAACTGTAAATTTTGTCAAGATATATCTTAAAGGTGCAGTATGTAAGTTTGACACCCAGTGGTTGAACTAGGTATTGCACTCCTGGATCAAAACAAACGCAAGCGTGGGTTGCCAGATTGAGTGCAGGAGCGAGTGATTTAAACTGTGTTCTAAATAAAAGCAACGACAAGCGATAGAGGGAATATTCTCCATATTAAAAGGAGTTTTAGTTCTAACCAACACCTCAAATTGATATATTAGAGACAGCTTCTCACAGCTGAACAACAGAAACCCATGACAGATCAGCTCAGGTAAACCTCGTGTGCTTTATTCAGTGCTAAATGCTAACAATGTGAGTTTGAATAGATTCTAAACCTTACCCTTTCATGAGTGAGTGCATATTCTGAGCTTCTGAATGGCTGCATCTACATTTCTGTCGTGTTTCGTCTGGTGCAAACAGCCAAACTGCTCATCACTGTGTATCTCGTCATGAAGCGTGTTGTTAGGACACGCGGTTACAGTCTAACCTGCTCACCTAATGTTTACACTCGTAATCTTTATATCATTTGCTAATTAATAACCTCATGTGGAACTGAATCTGTCTCATTTCGATGTCTGGTACTGTCTATTTCGGTCACAGACGCATGCTTTCAGAGCCTTTCTGAATGAATGAATGAAATACGCTGTTTTCCAACAAGGCAACCCGGAGTGCTGGAATATAATTGGCTAAACTGGCATTGTGCAGGTTACACTGACCTAAACAAAGACAGCGCTCCGGCACGGAAAACCCATTTTCAAAGCAGAATATCTGACTTCAGCATTGTTTTTCAGATAAACAAGTATGTTCACTTGGGATGTTTCTGAAATATCTGCACACATATTATGGTGTTTTCATGCTTTAGAAGAGTCAAAAACTTACATAAAATAAATACGCAGGAAAACATCCCACCTGTGTGACACTAAAAGAGTCCCTTTATTCATCAGGGGTCGCCACAGTGGAATGAACCGCCAACTTAGGCAGCATATGTTTTATGCAGCGGGATGCCCTTCCAGCTGCAACTCTGATAGCTTGCAAACTGATATTCTCTAATTACATTATTCTGCTCTGTCTGTATAGTCGTGAACACACTTGTTTGTAGAGTGACTAGTTTTACCGTTTTCTGCCGTTTGTTATTCCTAGTCATTTCTCCCATAGGCAACTGAATCGAGAGTTCTAAAACAATCGCAAAATCGAGCGCACTTGAAGAATAAGGTCTATAGCGCATGTCTTTGAACTTGTGGGGGAAACCGAAGCACCCGGAGAAAACCCACGCCAACATGAGGAGAACATGCAAACTCCACATAGAAATGCCAGAGGCTCAAACCAGCGACATTGCTGTGAGGCGACAGTGCTAACCACTGAGCCACCGCACTGCCTATGGAATGATTATTAAAATAAATAAAATGTATTTAAGGTTTACATTGCAAATCCATCTTTCGTCTAATATATCTATTAAAAGACAGAAAATATTACTATATAAACTAGTCAAATAAGTTATATTATTATTATTGTGGGTGGCTCAGTGGTTAGCACCGTCGTGTGAATGAGTGTGTATGGGTGTTTCCCAGTGATGGTTTGCAGCTGGAAGAGCATTCGCTGTGTAAAACATTTGCTGGATAAGTTGGCGGTTCATTCCTCTGTGGCGACCGCTGATTAATAAAGGGACTAAGCTGAAAAGAAAATGAATGAATGAATAATTATTCCACATAAATCTGCTGCTTTCTTTACCAAATTGTGTGCATTATTACCAAAAACGCCAGCAGATTCAGTCTTGCCCTGAAAACGCCCAACACTGATCTAGATGCAGCCGTTCCTGTGTGAATCCTGCAACACAAGACCAAATAAACAAAAAACTGCTCCAGGATCAGAATGTTTGAGTCCTGAGAGACAAACCTGCGGCATCAATCCCCGAAACGCCCCAAAATCAGGCCTTTGGCAGCGGAAACGCCTTCACGAAACACCTAGAAACACAGGCATGAATAGATAATGAGGGGAACGGTGTGTGTTAATGAGAACCTGATGGGACGCTGGTTGTGAATTCATGAAGACTGTGGTGTTTAACGTAACTGGGGATCATCAAAGCTCTCGTTAGTGTCTCCTCTGCGCTACCTGCTAGCCAATGGAGGACTCAGGTGACCCTGCCAAAAACACACACACACCCATGAAGAAGCTGGAGGAGGAGAGGAACCTACTTTAATCCACTTTCCCTCTGATGCCACTTTCTCTGTCCCACATAGAGAGTGTGATCAGACCCGCGCGTCTCTTTGTGCTCGATCCAAGTTGGCAGATTGGCGATATAAAGGGGGACAAACACACAAGTCGGAGAGAGAAAATCAGCGCACAAGACTGACTGATGATCTTTGTCATAATTAAAACTTGAATCCCTTTCAGAAGTTCCCCGACGCCACTGGAGGAAACAACACTGAGTTTCCCAAATAGCATTGTGAGCCTAAGAAATTCATGAAAACCACCGTACAACCGATCTTGATTTACGGTCAAATTTCCAATAGCATCGTAAGCCTAGGAAGTTCGTAAAAGCAATCATATGACTGATCTTAATATGACAGTCCAGCCTGATCTCACAAGGAAACGCAAGTATTTTACGTTTTGTCAGTTTAGTGGCTAATTCGTACGAATTCGTATGAGTTCAGTCGTATGAAAATGTACGATTTTAAAAAGGAGGCGTGGCACCTAACCCCAACCGTCATTGGGTGATGAGCAAATCGTACTAATTTGTACGAATTAAATCGTACGAATTCATACGAATTAGCCACTAAATCAAAAAGTTACGAATTGCTGTGAGATTGCGTTGGACAGTCAGATTTTGAAAATTATTGTAAACCTAATAAGTTCGTAAAATTTACTGTATGACTGATCTTAATGTTATAGTCTGATTCCTAAAAGCATAGTAAGCCTAAGAGGTTCGTAAAAACAATCACATGACTGATGTTAATGTTTTAGTCTGATTTTCAAAATTATTGTAAGCCTAAAAATTTTCATAAAAATGATTAAACGACTGATTTTAATGTTATGGTCTGGTTTCCAAACTTATCGTGAGCCTAATAAGTTCGTAAAATTTATTGTATGACTGATCTTAATGTTATAGTCTGATTCTTAAAAGCATCGTAAGCCTAAGAAGTTCGTAAAAACAATCACATGACTGATGTTAATGTTTAAGTCTGATTTCCAAAATTATTGTAAGCCTATAACCAGTGGCGGCTGGTCAATAGAGGGCGCTGGGGCGCCGCCCCCATCAAGTTAGACTCCTTTAATATGTCAATGTTTATTATCACAAATATTAACTAAATAAACTGATTTAATTATAACATTCTAACATTTATTGTAGTCATACTAACATTTATTGAAAAAAAATGTATGAACAATATTTTTTCATATGTGTGCGGGGCGCCGGACTAATGAGTGTCTATGTGGGTACACGAACTTTTGCAAAGCATGTGATATGAGGATAATTGGCCGGTTTTAAATTGTCTTTGGGGCGCAGCGCTCTGCGCCCCGAACCCTCCTTTTTTTTGTTAGAACGAATCATATTTGTTTTTATATGATTGGTCTTATGTGATTGGACCATTCTCACTTAGACAGCAGCAGCAGCTCGTCAGTTAGCTGTGCTGACCTTTATTCATATAGTGAAAGCAAGTGCAAGATGAAGGAAAATTCTGTTGTATCTTTGCAAAGATATCCGTTCACAAGGCGTTTGGATGAAGAAAAAAATAATAATAATCAAGGAGCTTGGACCAGATCGACCTTCCTTGCAAAACTAATGAAAACAAATTTACCAGTAGTCAAGTGATGGCAAGCGGGCATATATTGGGGGCTTTTTCAGCACTTGTCATGACAAACGGAGTTGGCTGGCAGGTTGTGATGTAAGTCATGCCTTTACTGTTTTCCATGTTTGCCGTTTCAAACAGCATGACGCAAGAGAGGCTGAATGCATTGGCCATGCTGTCAATAGAGAAGAGACTGGTGACTGAGTTGACTGACTTTAACCAAAAGCTCATTAAGAAATTTGCAAGCCTGAAAGAAAGAAGAGCAAAATATTTTTTAAGTAGTGCTGCCAGTGATTAGGCAACATTCATGTGTGTGTGTGTGTGTGTGTGTTTGTGTTTACTGATTATCTTGATTACTTCATTACTGATAAACCCAAATTGAACTAAAATGAACTGATTTGTGATGCATTTATTGTATGCTTTAGTCAATTTTGTTTTTTGGTACATCACCTGAAAAATGGCTTTTAATGGCTTTTAAAATGCGCCCCCCTCACATTTTTTAACACCAGCCGCCACTGCCTATAACATTCATAAAATTAATTGTATGACTGATCTTAATGTTACGATCTGATCCCCAATAGCATTTATTATAGCCAACAAAGTTCGTAAAAACAATCGTACGATTGATCTTGATGTTATGGTCTGATTCCTAAAAGCATTGTAAGCCTAAACATTTCTTAAAATAACAACACTCGATTATAAGACTGATCCTAGTGTTTCAGTCTGATTTGCAAAATTATCATAAGTCAAAGAAGTCTCATACGATCTTTATATTACGGTCTGATTACCAATAGCATCGTAAGCCTAAGAAATTCAGAACTACAATCGTATGACTGATCTTAATATGAAAGTCTGATTTCCAAACTTATCGTAAGCCTAATAAGCTCATAAAATTTATGGCATCACTGATCTTAATGTTATAGTCTGATTCCTAAAAGCATCGTAAGCCTAAGAGGTTCGTAAAAACAATCGCATGACTGATGTTCATGTTTTAGTCTGATTTCCAAAATTATTGTAAGCCTAGGAAGTTCGTAAAAATTATTAAACGACTGATTTTAATGTTATGGTCTGATTTCCAAACTTATCATAAGCCTAATAAGTTCGTAAAATTTATTGTATGACTGATCTTAATGCTATGGTCTGATTCCTAAAAGCATCATACGCCTAAGAAGTTCGTAAAAACAATCGTACGACTGATCTTTATATTACGGTCTGATTACCAATAGCATCGTAAGCCTAAGAAATTCAGAACTACAATCATACGACTAATATTAATATTACAATTCAATTCCCAATTGCATCATAAGCCAACAAAGTTCGTAAAAAGAATCGTACGACTGATCTAAATGTTATGCTCTGATTAACAAAGCATTGTATGCCTATAAAGTTCGTAAAAACAATCGTGAGACTGATCTAATGTTTCAAAAATTATCGTAAGCCTAAGAAGTTCGCAAAAAATTGTCAAATTCCTAAAAGCATTGTAAAGCCTAAAGACCGACTTACACTGAGCACAATAACGACAACAGTAAAGATAATGAAATAAACATCTTTGTAAAAATAGTTTTGAATGTAAAACCACGGCAGAGTTCAGACCACAGCTATAATGATAAAGATGCAGAGAAGCGAAGCTAATAAACAAAACACTGACAGTGTGTCTTTCTTTGAGCTCGATCCAAGTTGGCAGATTGGCGATATAAAGGGGGACAAACACACAAGACGAAGAGAGAAAATCAGCGCACAAGACTGACTGATGATCTTTGTCATAATTAAAACTTGAATCCCTTTCAGAAGTTACCCGACGCCGCTGGAGGAATTAACACTCCAGGCTGAGTTTCCCAGAAGCATCGTGAAGCTGAGAAGTTTGTAAAAATTTGATTGTGCGACTGATTATATTATTACGGTCTGATTACCAATAGCTTCATAAGCCAACAAAGTTCCTAATAAAAATCGTAGTGATTTTTCACGACCCGGAGTGTTGTGATTGGTCCGGTGACCCAGTGTGTTGTGATTGGTCCAGCGACCCAGTGTGTTTTTATTGTGCATCCGATGACCCAGTGTGCTGTGATTGGTCCGGTGACCCAGCATGTTGTGATTGGTCTGGTAACCCAGTGTGTTGTGATTGGCCTGATGACCCAGTCTGTAGTGTTTGTGCTTCCAATTACCCAGTGTGTTATGATTGGTTCATTTACCCATTGTATTGTGACTGGTCCGATTACCCAGTGTGTTGTGACTGGTCCGATTACCCAGTGTGTTGTGATTGGTCTAATTACCCAGAGTGTTGTGATTGGTTTATTTACCCAGTGTGTTGTGACTGGTCCGATTACCCAGTCTGTTGTGACTGGTTCGATTACCCAGTGTGTTGTGATTGGTCCAATTACCCAGTCTGTTGTGACTGGTTCGATTACCCAGTGTATTGTGACTGGTCCGATTACCCAGTCTGTTGTGACTGGTTCGATTACCCAGTGTGTTGTGATTGGTCCAATTACCCAGTCTGTTGTGACTGGTTCGATTACCCAGTGTGTTGTGACTGG
The DNA here is from genome assembly GCA_903798195.1 of Danio kyathit. Taxonomy (NCBI): domain Eukaryota; kingdom Metazoa; phylum Chordata; class Actinopteri; order Cypriniformes; family Danionidae; genus Danio; species Danio kyathit. Next base: position 54,873,590 of record LR812541.1, read on the forward strand.
TCCGATTACCCAGAGTGTTGTGATTGGTCCATTTACCCAGTGTGTTGTGACTGGTCCAATTACCCAGTGTGTTGTGACTGGTCCAATTACCCAGTGTGTTGTGACTGGTCCGATTACCCAGTGTATTGTGATTGGTCCAATTACCCAGTGTGTTGTGATTGGTCCAATTACCCAGTCTGTTGTGACTGGTCCGATTACCCAGTGTGTTGTGACTGGTCCGATTACCCAGAGTGTTGTGATTGGTCCATTTACCCAGTGTGTTGTGACTGGTCCAATTACCCAGTGTGTTGTGATTGGTCCAATTACCCAGTGTGTTGTGATTGGTCCAATTACCCAGAGTGTTGTGATTGGTCCATTTACCCAGTGTGTTGTGACTGGTCCGATTACCCAGAGTGTTGTGATTGGTCCAATTACCCAGAGTGTTGTGATCGGTCCATTTACCCAGTGAGTTGTGACTGGTCCGACTACCCAGTGAGTTGTGACCGGTCCATTTACCCAGTGTGTTGTGATTGGTCCGATTACCCAGTGTGTTGTGACTGGTCCGATTACCCAGTGTGTTGTGACTGGTCCATTTACCCAGTGTGTTGTGATTGGTCCATTTACCCAGTGTGTTGTGACCGGTCCATTTACCCAGTGTGTTGTGATTGGTCCATTTACCCAGTGTGTTGTGACTGATCACATTACCCAGTGTGTTGTGATTGGTCCATTTACCCAGTGTGTTGTGATTGGTCCTATTACCCAGTGAGTTCTGACTGGTCCATTTACCCAGTGTGTTGTGACTGGTCCGACTACCCAGTGAGTTGTGACTGGTCCGACTACCCAGTGTGTTGTGACTGGTCAATTTACCCAGTGTGTTGTGACTGGTCAATTTACCCAGTATGTTGTGATTGGTCCATTTACCCAGTGTGTTGTGACTGGTCCGACTACCCAGTGTGTTGTGACTGGTCTGACTACCCAGTGTGTTGTGATTGGTCCATTTACCCAGTGTGTTGTGACTGGTCCGACTACCCAGTGAGTTGTGACTGGTCCGACTACCCAGTGTGTTGTGACTGGTCAATTTACCCAGTGTGTTGTGATTGGTCCATTTACCCAGTGTGTTGTGACTGGTCCGATTACCCAGTGTGTTGTGACTAGTCCGATTACCCAGTGTGTTGTAACTGGTCCGATTACCCAGTGTGTTGTGATTGGTCCATTTACCCAGTGTGTTGTGACTGGTCCGATTACCCAGTGTGTTGTGACTGGTCCATTTACCCAGTGTGTTGTGATTGGTCCATTTACCCAGTGTGTTGTGACCGGTCCATTTACCCAGTGTGTTGTGATTGGTCCATTTACCCAGTGTGTTGTGACTGATCACATTACCCAGTGTGTTGTGATTGGTCCATTTACCCAGTGTGTTGTGATTGGTCCTATTACCCAGTGAGTTCTGACTGGTCCATTTACCCAGTGTGTTGTGACTGGTCCGACTACCCAGTGAGTTGTGACTGGTCCGACTACCCAGTGTGTTGTGACTGGTCAATTTACCCAGTGTGTTGTGACTGGTCAATTTACCCAGTATGTTGTGATTGGTCCATTTACCCAGTGTGTTGTGACTGGTCCGACTACCCAGTGTGTTGTGACTGGTCTGACTACCCAGTGTGTTGTGATTGGTCCATTTACCCAGTGTGTTGTGACTGGTCCGACTACCCAGTGAGTTGTGACTGGTCCGACTACCCAGTGTGTTGTGACTGGTCAATTTACCCAGTGTGTTGTGATTGGTCCATTACCCAGTGTGTTGTGACTGGTCCGATTACCCAGTGTGTTGTGACTAGTCCGATTACCCAGTGTGTTGTAACTGGTCCGATTACCCAGTGTGTTGTGATTGGTCCATTTACCCAGTGTGTTGTGACTGGTCCGATTACCCAGTGTGTTGTGATTGGTCCATTTACCTAGTGTGTTGTGACTGGTCCGATTACCCAGTGTGTTGTGATTGGTCCATTTACCCAGTGTGTTGTGATTGGTCCGATTACCCAGTGTGTTGTGACTAGTCCGATTACCCAGTGTGTTGTAACTGGTCCGATTACCCAGTGTGTTGTGATTGGTCCATTTACCCAGTGTGTTGTGACTGGTCCGATTACCCAGTGTGTTGTGATTGGTCCATTTACCTAGTGTGTTGTGACTGGTCCGATTACCCAGTGTGTTGTGATTGGTCCATTTACCCAGTGTGTTGTGATTGGTCTGATGACACAGTCTGCAGTGATTTGTTTAAGGCGGCAGGCACTTGGCTAATGTTTTATGATTAAGTGGGTAGGGCAGTGTGTGTGTGCGTGTGTGTGTGTGTGTGAATGAACATGCATGTTCCATGTTGTCTTTGTGCTTTAGTATTAGTATTGTATTACATACACATACACACACTTCACCCATTTCTTTTCAACGTGGGTCAATCTGACCTCAAGGAACTTAAACAGAATTTTTTTTACAAAAACCAAATCAAATCCAGTGTGTTTGAGCTAGCTGATTTAGGAAAAGGCACAGGATTTCATGCCCCTGAGATTAAGGCAACATATTTTTTCAAAATAAAGGAAACTTTTTGACACTGACACATTTTTATAACTTAACAGAAACATCCTCAACGGTTAGCTTGGTAAACATGCTGACAGCCACTTTTACAGTCTGACCACTGGATTTAAAAGCCACTCAGAAAGCAACATGTTTTAACACAATCATTTAAGCTTGAAGATCTTTTAATGACAAAAGCAGCCGGTGGACAGCATCCGCCATAAACCGACGCTTCGTCCTGCAGTTAATCAGACTGGGCTAATTAGCAAACGCTCATGTATTCAGGATGACTGAAGGAAAAGTGTCGCTGCAGCAGAAATGGGACTGGATTTAATCAGACGTGAGATTAAAGCTGCTCTCCACTTTATTCACATTCATGACAAAATGAGCTTGCTGGTTTGTTTGGCCACATGATCCTCTTACAGACACCAGTGACCACAGTAGAGGAACATCTGCTTTCACGCAGATTTCAGACTCTTAGACAGCAGAACGTTTGGAGAATTTATGATGTTTTAAAAATGGAGAGCACAGAAAAAATAGGTATGTTCATATGCTTTATTTTATCTTACTGCTGTGCCTCTTTCATATTTATCTGTATCGCTGTTACTTCCTTTATAATGTTATTTTATTGATCTTATTTTTTTTTATTATTTGTTTCTGTCTTATTGTTTTTGATGCTAGAACTTGGTATATATGCGGATCGCTATATGAACTACAAATCTGCCATTACATGGACTACATATCACAGCATGCACCGTGCACGCACACCTGTTCCTTATCCTGTCTGATTGCAAACACTCACAGCTGAAGCTACTCATGGACTGATTACAGGACTATTTAAACAGCACACACATAGGTATCATTGTTTAGTGAACGTTACGACGCGTTTTCCTTGCCTTGTCAGTTTTGACCCTTGCTTTGTTTTGTTTGTTTTATTGTTTGTCTGCTTTCTGCCTTCTGACTACGACTCTGGATTTGCCTGCATATATCTGTTTGTTCCTGTATTGACCATTGCTTGCCCGACCATTGCCATAATAAATCCTTTGGATCCACACTTTGTTGTCAGAGTCCCCATCACATTACACTGATGTCTTATGGATTATTTATATTATATTAAGGGGCGTTTGACCACCCTAATTAACACTTGATCCCCATTGAAGGACATCAAAAATGATGTATTGGGGGGGGGGGGGGGGGGGTGGAATGGTCTGCCCTTTAATAGTTAAGAAACAGTTTGCTCTGACCTGTTCATTAAATTATATGAATAATTAAAATAACAGATAATGTAAATATACATTTGACCACCCCTATAACGGTTCATACCATTGTAAATGCATGCTCAAGCTGAAATAATAATTCAGCGGCAAGTCTAGAGCCCCGACAGACAGCACAAGTGTTCACAAAACATGTTTCTTGTAAAATAGCTGTCTGCATCAACCTGTAGCCTAAAAGTACCACAAAAATAGATGCATAGTTGGTATTTTATTATACACTTGCTCGCACATGGAAGTTAAACAGTAAAATAATAAATATGTGTAGCCGTTCATGGTCATCCATTTATTGGTGGAAGAATGCAAACTTGTCAGCATTTGTTTAATATCACAAATGTCATTGAGAACCACTCAGTAGCCCTTAAAACACTGAAAATGTAAAAAGTTTAGATAATAAATTAGATGTAATTGAACTAAATATATACATTTGGTTCAACTAGGCATATTACTAAACATTACCGAAAAACGACCCCCCTGATCGTCAATGTATATTTCGCACCCTGACTGTAACTAATATGCATCAATAAAAACAGCCATAAAATCAAATGTTTTAAGCATTTTTTTCTATGTGAATAGTAAACTTTCCTCATCATTTATCCGGTCTTCATGATCCTTCAGTAATCACTATATAATGATTTGATGATCGAGAAACATTTATGATTATTATTTACAGCGTTTAAAACAGTTGTGCTGCTGGAAGGTTGTTTTATTTTTTCAGGATTCACAGCTTGACTCTGTTAGAAATCAGAAAGTTTTTACGTTGCTGTTAGAATTAAGTGTTTTGATTCCCTACACTGAATTTGTTTGATTAAAAACTGTAGTTTGTTCATATGTAAAATTGCCGTTTTCTATGTGAACTGTATTTTCAGCATCATTAATCTATTCTTTAGTCTTCATGATCCTTCAGAAATCAGTATAATATGAGGATTTGATGATCAACACACATTTTTAATTATTAACCCTTGTGCACGGTTTAAATTTACTACTCTTTTGTTGTGTGCGGGATGAAAACATCCACTGAATTAAACTGCTGTAAAAATGCATCAGATGAATATTTTTTTTTTTGCATAAATCTGATCTGTTAATCGACCTCAGTTCCTGATCAAAACTACTAAATGAGGTATTTTCAATATGAAAAGTAATTGTGGACTGGATTTTTTGTTACCTTTTATCACAGTCTTGGACATGTGAACGATCAGTAACAACATAACCTTTGATGCACTGTTAGATTTTCATTTGTTTTCCCTAATGTACTGTTGGTGGCTGTTTTTGCGCGATTGACTTCCATTATAACCACATTTGAGGGTGTATAAATACACAGTCTTTGTTTTTGTTTACTCCATGTAGTTCTGAGAGCTGAGATGCATATTTTGATTTTCTCAGACACATCAAGGTAAGTGCGCAAAGGTCACTCTCACACACTCATAGACACACATACACACACTTTAATTTGCTGTTATACTCCATATAAAATCCAGAAACTAAGCTTTTTTGCACAGGGCTATCTAAAGGGTTATTGGTACCAACTGATGATCAACAGTAAAAATAAGAAATTTTACCTCTTCCCAACAGGGAAAACCAGCAACAATCAAAAATGCATGATTATATGCTGGCGTGGTTTCGTAATGAAAAAAGTGTGGTTATAATGGAAGTCAATGGGGCAAAAACAGCACCGACAGTAAATTAGGGAGAAAACCAAACAATGCATCAAAGATGATGTTGTTTTACATGTCCAAGACTGTGATAAAAGGTAAAAAAATCAAGTCCTCAATTACTTTTAATATTGAAAATACCTGGTTTTTGAAAAATGTTTTTTTTTTACCAAATCAGTGACATCATTTGTGAATTTGGCCATTAAAGAGTTAAAATCCTGTGATTTTCTAAACAATTTACAGGGTACATACACATTTTAATCACTAAAATTCCATGACTTTTCCAGGATTTTGAAGTAAATTTTCATGATCTACAGTAATGTTTCATGCAATGTCTACATATGCGTAGTAAAAAACAATACATGTTAAACACGTTACAGCACATCGTAAAACACTCAACAATTTATTTAGTTTAATTTTATATTTATTCATTTTTTTTCGGCTTAGTCCCTTTATTAATCTGGGGTTGCCACAGCGGAATGAACCACCAACTTTTCCAGCATATGTTTAACGCAGTGGATGCCTTTCAAGCTGCAACCCATCACTGGGAAACATCCATACACACTTATTCACACACATACACTACGGACAATTTTAGCTTACCCAATTCACCAATGTCTTTGGACGGTGGGGGAAACCGGAGCACCCGAAGCGAACTTTTTGCTGTGAGGCGATTGTGCTACCCACTGCGCCACCGTGACGAACAATTTATAGTTATATCCACATAAAATTGATTTAGATAATGCTAATAATGTGTGAGTATGTGATTGGCAAAGGACAGAAAAGAATTAATTTATTTATTCAAATATACAGATATCTGTTTTCCATGACTCTGTGGGTTTTCCTGATTTTCCAAAACTTTTCCAGGCCTGGAAAATGCCTTGTCAAAATTCCATGACTTTTCCAGGTTTTCCATGACCGTATGAACCCTGAATTTAGTAGTTTTGATCAGGACTGAGGTTGATTAACAGATTTAAGGCAAATAATACAAATTAAAAAATAATTAATCTGATGCATTTCTACAGCAGTTTAATTCAGTGGATATTTTCATCCCCAGCATAACAAAAGGGCCCAGAGTTTTTTTTTTTCCAAAGCATTTTCCCAAAATAAGTCAAAATAAGATTTGCCACCAAAAATCACTCTGCAAGCTGAAACACAGACAAAGCTGGGGCCAAATTAAGACTCAACATCACCCCAGAGTGGATGAAAACATCCCCAACAGTACATAAGGGCTAACCGCATTTAAAACAGTTGTGCTGCCTCATTTTTTGCAGAAACCATGATATGTATTTTTATATAACGCAATATATTTTAGTTTTTGACAAATATTTTATGACATGTGTCTTTAATGTCACTTTTAATCAACTTAATGCACTTTTAGGGAATAGAAGTAAAACTAAATAAAGAAATAAAATGTTTTTGACAAAAAAAAATGTATATTATAAATGTATTTTCTGTTATATTTAACAAATTTAATGCATCTCCACTGAACAGAAGTGTTCATTATTTTATTTAAATCCTACTGACCTCAATATACTGTATAACTCTTCATAACAGATATTATTGTAAGTTACCGATATTATTCAATAAATGTACATTAATCAAGTGACAGTAAATAAATGTAATAATACATGTTATAAAGCATTTATATTCTAAATAAATGCTGTTCTGTTAATCTTTCTACTCATCAAACAATGTAAAAAGCATCTTACACTGCAAAAAATGCTTTTCTTACTTAGATTTCTTGTCTTGTTTCTAATCCAAATATCTAAAAAGTCTTAAATCCAGAAACATTTTCTTGGCAAGCAAAACACAATGTCTTGTTTTCAGAAATAATATGCCAATATTAAGTCAGTTTTTCCTTAAAACAAGCAAAATAATCTGCCAATGGGGTAAGCAAAATGATCTTGTTTTTCCTTTTGACACAAGATTATTTAGCTTGTTTTAAGGAAAAACTCACTTCAATTTGGCATATTATTTCTGAAAACAAGACATGTTTTGCTTGTCTAGAAAATTCTTCTTGATTTAAGAATTTTTAGATATTTGGACTAAAAACAAGACAAAAAAATCTAAGTAAGAAAAGCATTTTTTGCAGTGTATAACATTATAAATGTCTTCACGGTCACTTGTGATGTGTATTTAATGCATCTTTAATGAACAGAAGTATAATTATTACTACATTTTTAAACCCTATTGACCCCAGTATACTGTATTACAGTTCAGTCCAATCCTTTATATATATTATATTTTTGGTCACAGTCGTGACTTCTACAGCTTATATAAGATCGTTCTAAAAGTCTTTTGTCCTTCCTGAAAGTAAGTTATGTTTATGAAGTTATAAGTTATCTATTTTTCTGCTTTAATGCTGATTTTCGTCCTCCAGAGACGTGTACAGCAGCAGCGCTCGCGTCTCTCAGGACTCAAAGTGAAGCTTCAGCAAAACACTCTCACTTTCTGAAGCAACACCTGATGATCAATGACCGTCTCACACACACACTGAAAGAACGCCACAGATTTATGCTTCCCTTCAGCTCTGTAAAGCGGATTCTCCCAGGATTAAAGTCAAATCTGCAGTCAAACGGAGTGTCGCTGTGATTTATCCAGATCAGCACATGCTAATAATCTGAAGTGTAGCAAACGCCTCTGGTGCAGCTTTAACACCACACCATAAGCAGAACAAAAATGATATTCATTCATTCATTCATTTTCTTTTCGGCTTAGTCCAGGGGTGCTCAACCCTATTCCTGGCGATCGACCGTCCTGCAGTTTTCAGTAGCAGCCCTTATCAAACACACCTGCCTGTAATTATCAAGTGCTCCTCACGTTCTAAATAATTGGTTCAGGTGTGTTTGATCAGGGTTGGAGCTGAAATCAGCTGGAAGGTCGATCGCCAGGAACAGGGTTGAGCACCCCTGGCTTAGTCCCTTTATTAATCTGGGGTCGCCACAGCGGAATGAACGCCAACTTATCCAGCACGTTTTTATGCGGCGAATGCCCTTCCAGCCGCAACCCATCTTTGGGAAACATCCACACACACATACACTATGGACAATTTAGCCTACCCAATTCACCTGTACCGCATGTCTTTAGACTGTGGGGGAAACCGGAGCACCCGGAGGAAACCCACGCGAACGCAGGGAGAACTGACCCAGCCGAAGCTACAAACAGCGACCTTCTTGCTGTGAGGCAACAGCACTACCTACTGTGCCGCCCCACAAAAATGATATATAATATATAAAACAATTATTCAAATATAATATATAATGTAACATAACGATATAATATATAAGAAAGGCAACCATTATTTATAGAGCACGAAGCTTTAACACCACTGTAATTGATCCACAGGGCTTTGACTAGAGTATAAATTCACACACCAAACATTTTAAATTGTCATCATTTGTCACTATTTTACTGTATATTTGATCTGATAAATAAACCAAATCAAGACTAGATCAGATCAAACACTGCTAGTAGAAGTAAATGTAAAAATGTATACTTATCAATTTGTCGATGCATTAATCGATCAGACTTGACAGTAAATAAATATATAACGGTGCAAAATATTTATATTTCAAATAAATGCAGTGCAATGTTTTGGCGAAGTGGGTAGCACAATCGCCTCAGTATAAGATTCTAACGCTATGATAACCTTGCATAAAAATATCACGGTTTCACGGTATTGTGATTGCTGCTCGAAAATGTGCTCTTTTTAAATATCTGGGTAAAAACAACAGATTTTTTTTCTGCTTTAAACACAATGGCTGCGTCCCAAATTACATACTTATATACTATATAGTACGCTAAAAACAGTATGCGAGCTGAGTAGTATGTCCGAATTCACAGAATTCAATAAACAGTATGTGAGAAGTACCCGGATTATGTACGACTGCCGGCGAGATTCTGAAGTGTGCATCCAATGGACGCTACAATATCCCATGATGTACCGCTAGATAATTTATGAATGGGAGTGAAGCAGGTATGTCACGTGATGTTGACAAAATGGCATTCGTATTACATCCGAGCTCATTCATACTACTCACATTCATACTGTATAGAAGGTTTTTTTCTATCTGTCGAGTATTTAAATTTATATGCTGTACCTACGGAGTAGTAGGCGATTTTGGACGCAGCCAATATATTTTATTTTGAGAAACAATTAAACATCTTTGGAACAGTAAACACGTCAGGCTAAATCATCCAAATGAATCATTGACTTCTGCTGTCTTCATTAGTTTCAAATACACAGATTTACTCACAGCAAGAAGGTCGCTGGTTCGAGTCCCGGCTGGGACAGTTGGCGTTTCTGTGTGGAGTTTGCATGTTCTCCCTGCATTCGCGTGGGTTTCCTCCGGGTGCTCCGGTTTCCCCCACAAGTACAGGTGAACTGGGTAAGCTAAATTGACCGTAGTGTATGTGTGTGAATGAGAGTGTTTGGATGTTTCCCAGTGATGGGTTGCAGCTGGAAGGGCATGCGCTGCGTAAAACACATACTGGATAAGTTGGCGGTTCATTCCGCTGTGGCGACCCCAGATTAATAAAGGGACTAAGCCGAAAAGAAAATGAATGAATGAATGAATGCAGTTTTGTTCCCGACAGCAATGTTATATAACATAATGCATCTTCAATAAATAAAACTATTACTTTGGTTTTTTTTTTAAATCCTTTATACCCTAATATACTCTATACCAGTTCAAAACACAGATATGAATCTATTTTATTAAATAAGAACGCATTAAAACAACACGACAGGAAAGAAATATATAATGTTTCAGAAGACTTATATATCAAATAAATGCTGTACTGCTGAACTATATATTCATCCCAAAATGAACATGTCTCATGATTTCCACAAAAACATGAAGCAGCACAACTGTTGTCAACATTAATAATCAACATTCATTGATAATCATTGATAATGCATGCGCAGAATTCCGCAGAATTTTAGCCCATCATTAATTCTGTTTATTTACTTGAGTAAATGTGTGTAAATCTGAATTTATTCAGTTTTTAAATTATACATATTTCACATATTAAGGTTTTAGTTATGAGACTCCCAAAATAATTCTGCAGAAATTCGTAGATTTTTACCAAACTTCTCTGCAGAAATTGCAAAAAACGTCCGCAGATTCCGTCTGTCCCTAATAAAGGGGATGCACGGTGGCACAGTCGGTAGCACGTTCGCCTCACAGCAAGAAGGTCACTGGTTCGAGCCCCAGCTAGGTCAGTTGGTGTTTCTGTGTGGAGTTTGCATGTTCTCCCCGTGTTGGCGTGGGTTTCCTCCAAGTGCTCCGGTTTCCCCCACAAGTCCAAACACATGCGCTATAGGGGAATTGGGTAGGCTAAATTGTCTGCAGTGGTGGAAAGAGTACTGAAAAATCATACTCAAGTAAAAGTACCATTACTTGCTTAAAAATGTAGCGCAAGTAGAGTAAAAGTATCTGTTGTAAATATTACTCAAAGTATGAGTAAAAAGTAGCCCTTTTAAAAGTACTCAAGAGTAGTGAGTATTACGCTGTGAAAAGCTGATGTGTTTACATGTAATTTGTGCATGTGTGTGTAAACGTAACATTCTGTAGTGCATTAGTTATTGCCCAGCTGCACGCAACATCATGAGACATTAATATTAGGTTAGATTTAGGTTGTGATGTCAGGTGACCAAAATTAATTGTCAAGCCAGCAGCTAAGGACAACGTTATTTTGATGTCCAATAATGACGCCAAATGACGTTGATATTTGGTTGATTTTAGGTTGTTAGAAAGTGACCAAAATCCAGAGTTGTGCCGACATCTTAAACCAACGTCATATATGACGTCACATACTGACATTTATTCATCAGGTACGGCAACCAAAATCCAACGTCTGATAGACGTCATAGGGGAAACGTTCACACAACGTCAAGCTGTAACCTCATTAGACGTTGATATTTGATTGGTTTTAGGTTGGACATTGGATATTGATGTTGGCCTGACGTTGAGTTCTGACGTCAACCCGATTTTCATTTCCAAACAAAATGCAAAGTCCCCATGACGTTAGGGTTCAACGTCAATCTGACGTCATGTTAAATTCCTGTGCCTGCTGGGTGTTTAAGGTAATTTCGGTCATCATACAGTAAACATCCGCCATCTTCTCATCAGTGACGTGCATCTAAACAGTCTCTGGGTCAATGTGTGTAAAGATTTTGAACATCTTCATGGACACTTTTAATACTTCCAGACAGTTTGCTGCAGTTATAAAGTGCATATGTCTTGAGGTAGTTCAGTATGATGCGATTTACCTTCTACGGTATGTGTGATTTGATTGGACAGGAATCTCAGGACTGATTTATCTAATCCCCATAGACAAGAAAAATAAAGTAGTGATGCAGGTTGAAGGAAATTAGTAGAGTAAAAGTACAGATACTGCACTAGAAATGTACTCAAGGAAAGTAAAAGTCCACATTTTTAAAACTACTCAGTAAATTAAAATTCCTGAGAAAAACTACTCAATTACAGTAATTTGAGTATAATTAGTTACTTTACACCACTGATTGTCTGTAGTGTATGTGTGTGAATGAGTGTGTATGGGTGTTTCCCAGTGATGGGTTGCAGCTGGAAGGGCATCCGCTGTGTAAAACATGTGCTGGATAAATCGGCGTTTCATTCTGCTGTGGCGACCCCAGATTAATAAAGGGACTAAGCCGAAAAGAAAATAAATGAATGAATGATAATAAATGAATCATGAGTGTGTTTTAATCATCATATTCTAATAATGTCTGCAGGATCATGAACAGTGAAGCCGCTGGAGATTCACTAGAGCAGGGCTATTCAATTGGCGGCCCGCGGGACGAACCCGGCCCCCGAGGCAATTTGTTCCGGCCCCCTAAATAGTGTGACCAAGACATCAAAAAATTATTTAGTTCAGTCGAAAAACGGCCGCTATAGTTATGAAGTGACGTGCGTCTGTTCAAGCACAAGCTGCAGTTAAAGGCTGCAGAGCGCGAGTCACCTGACATTGAGTGAATGCCGCGGGCAGCCCAAAACATTTAAATATGTTTGTAGAAAAGGCCTTTTGTACAATGCACTGATATCGTTAGGGATGCAATGATTAGCCGATTTCACTATTATCCCCACTTTTATTCATTAAAGGCTTCTCAACAACGCTATCTGTCGCACGGAAAAAGCTGCTGCAACTAGTTATGCCAATACGAACGCACATTGGATTAACTATAGCAGCAAGCCGTTGACATATTGCGTTTTTCCGCGCGCAAGTATTTCCAATTGAGATGTGCGCATATTGGAAGCGGTGCGCGCAAGGCTCACAAGCGAACCGACACACTCACGCCCTGCAGGCGCGGCACACAGTAGAAATGATCTCAGGCTGTAGTGGTGAGAGTTGTGCGTGGCTTTCAGTGCAATGTAAACAAAAGATATGTTAGATGAATTATGAAAAATTATTCAAATGATTATGAACGCAGATAATAACAGCAGTCCATTTAAATTCTTAGCTAATATATAGCTTAAATTACCATTAGACTATTTTTGTTTATTCTTATTTTTATGTATTTATTGATTGTTCTGTCATTTATTTTCATTGAAAAATGATCACTCATGTTTAAATCAAAAACTTTTTCATTTATTTTTAAGTCCAAAGACAGAAATGGACTATTGTTTGTTTTTTATTAATATTTTGTGCTGTATTTGGTTACTGAGCAGCAATAAAGAACACTATAAAATATAAGCAGTTTTCTTGTTTCTAGTTTAGTTTTCTAAACTAGTCGTGTTTTAATGTAATAAATGCATAATAATGGTGATAACTGTGACACCATGATTATTCTTCAGACTATAATCGTTCAACTGAAATCTATAATTGTTGCATCCCTAATTGTTACGCAGTTTAAAGCATGACATATGAATGTGTCTGAATGTAGAAGAAGCCTACTTAAGCAATACACTGATTTTGTGCCTCGAAATACATTTGGATATGCTAGTTAAAAAGCCACATTGTACAATGCAGTGATGTTATGTAGTTTCAAAATACAACATATTAACATTTTAATGTAAAAAAAGTCAACGTGTGTGTCTTTATGAGCACAAATACAGCATATGAGCTCTTATATTGCTATTGTGTCATCACTTATATTGCAAGTCATGTCTCTCCGGGCCCCCGATTGGGATGCTTTTCATGAACTGGCCCCCATGACAAACTAATTGAATAGCCCTGCACTAGAGTATAAATTCCCACACCAAACACGTTAAATTGTTATGATTTGTCACTATTTTACAGTATATTTGATCATATAAATCAATCAGATCAAGACCAGATAAAAAAAAAAACACTCATCCCAAACATGTGAGCAAAAGTCTGTATTTATAAAAGTAAATCTGAGGGTGTTTGAAGCGAGCGTCTCATCTTACCCCGCTCCTCTAGAATAATCAGATTGAGAAGAGTTAACAGTAAATGTTTGGTGTTTCTGACCGTCTGTTACCCTCTCTGAGCGTCACAATCCACTTCTGCTGACGGACTCTAGCACAAAAACACACATAGAGAGACAAATGACCAACAGCATCTGCATTTACACCATAATAAAGGGGGGACTGTGTTTACATGGACATCAGTGATCTAATGATTTGCTGTAATTGAAGACAATGGTGGCACGGTGGCTCAGTGGTTAGCACTGTGGCCTCACAGCAAGAAGGTCGCTGGTTCGAGTCCCGGCTGGGTCAGTTGGCGTTTGTGTGGAGTTTGCATGTTCTCCCCGTGTTGGTGTGGGTTTCCTCCGGGTGCTCCGGTTTCCCCCACAGTCCAAACACATGCGCTATAGGGGAATTGATCAACTAAATTGGCTGTAGTGTATGAGTGTGTGTTTGAATGAGTGTGTATGGGTGTTTCCCAGTACTGGGTTGGGGCTTTAGGGGGCATCCGCTTTGTAAAAACATGTGCTGGATAAGTTGGTGGTTCATTCCGCTGTGGCGAGCCCTGATGATCAGAGACTAGCCGAAGAAAAATTAAAGAATGAGAGAATAATAAGAGCTGATTGTATAAGAGCTTGTGTGTGTACAGTATGTGAGTGTGTGTGTGTGTTTGAGTAAGTGAATGAGAGAGTGTGTGTATGTGTGTGTGTGCACGCATATGAGCAAGTGTGTGAGTAAGAGTAAATATGTGTAAGAGCTTGTGTGTGTACAGTATGTGAGTGTGTGTGTGTGTTTGAGTAAGTGAATGAGAGAGTGTGTGTATGTGTGTGTGTGCACGCATATGAGCAAGTGTGTGAGTAAGAGTAAATATGTGTAAGAGCTTGTGTGTGTGTGAGAGTGTGTGTTTGTGTGTGTGTGTGCTTTGAGTGAGTAAAATAAATGTGTGTGTGTGTGTGTGTAAGAGAGTGAGAGTGAGTGTGTGTGTGTGTATGTGAGGGTGTGTGCATACGTGTGTGAGCATGTGAGTATGTAAGTGAGAGTGAATGTGTGTGCGCGCGCATGTGAGCAAGTGTGTGAGTAAAAGGGAATATGTGTAAGAGCTTGTGTGTGTGTGTGTGTGTGTGTGTATACAGTATATGTGAGAGTGTGTGCGTGCGTGTGTGAGCATGTGAGTGTGTGAGAGTGAATGTGTGTGTGTGTGTGTGTGTGTGCATGTGAGCGAGTGTGAGTGAGAGTGAATGTGTGTAAGAGCTTGTGTGTGTGTGTGTGTGTGTGTGTGTGTGTGTGTGTGTGTGTGTGTGTGTGTGTGTGTGTGTGTGTGTGTGTGTGTGTTTTGAGTGAGTAAAATAAATGTGTGTGTATGTGTGTGTGTAAGAGAGAGAGTGAGTGTTTGTGTGAGTGTGTGTGTGTGTGTGTGTGTATGTATGTGAGGGTGTGTGTGTGCGTGTGTGAGCATGTGAGTGTGTGAGAGTGAATGTGTGTGTGCGCGCATGTGAGCAAGTGTGTGAGTAAGAGGCAATATGTGTAAGAGCTTGTGTGTGTGTGTGTGTGTGTGTGTATACAGTATATGTGAGAGTGTGTGCGTGCGTGTGTGAGCATGTGAGTGTGTAAGCGAGAGTGAATGTGTGTGTATGTGTGTGTGCATGTGAGCGAGTGTGTGTGAGAGTGAATGTGGGTAAGAGCTTGTGTGTGTGTGTGTGTAAATGAGTGTGTGAATGATTGAGTGTGTCTGTTTTTGAGTGAGTGTGTGTGTGTCTCACCGTGTGTGTGCAGTGTTTGTCCCTCAGGCTGGACTCCTGCAGTGGAGTGTTCAGACACTCATAAGAGCAGATCCGTCTCTCCTGACAGCAGATTATACTGAACAGCAGCTGATTCAGCTCACAGAAACACAACACCAGACGCTGCAGGAGCACACACACGCACAGACACACACGCACACCATTGTGAAGCTTGACACATTACTGGAAATGATTAATAATTCTGATAATAATCATCTGAATTCATGTCTTTCGATGACTCTAACAAAGATTGTCACTGCGTCCCAATTCTCAGCTATCCATCCTAAATAGTATCTGACAATTAAATGAGTGTGTCCCAAACTGTAGTGTTTAAGAGTATGCCAAAGGCTCTGGGATGCTCTACTATTTCCACTACATATTTGAAGTGTAGAAGCGTCTGCACTCTGACCACTAATATTACACAATACATTGCACATTGGACAAGAATTCAATTAGAACTACAAACTTGAGTATAAAGTGTAAACAAACTACAAACATGGCAGACGCAGGAGACCAACCATGAAGTACAGTGCCCTACTGCAGAACACACTACACTACACAACTGTGATTCGTGTGCGTTTATACCTGACATGCATCCATTTCGGGGTTTCCCATGATGCTCTGAGAGTCTGGGGGTGTGAGTGTGATTCTGGAGAGCTGCAGGGTGAAGTCAGCCGGCCGTGGGGACTTCTGCCTCAGGATCACTCGCTCTTTCATCTGAAGACAACACGACCGGTAACATTAAGGTGTATTGTGTGTACTTCTGTTCTTATAATGGTTTTACAGTCCGCATGAACTGGAAGATGCAACCGTTTTTTTTATATTGTGGAGTGAGAAACAGAATATTAAATGAGAAAACAGTGGGCGTGGCTTGTTTTTTCTACTGCGAGCTGATTGGCTGTAGTAAAGTAGGCGTTTCATTCAGAAAGATGGGAAAAAGGGTTTGGGGAGAGTTATTACAACCTAACAGACTCCTGCTGCTCACCATTTCAGTCTGTTGTCAAAACTGACAGCTGGAGGGGCGTGGTTAAGTGTGTTAGCCCCACCCCAATACTTCAGACAGACCCTGGGCTCTATTTTAACAAGTCTAAATCTCATGGCACAAAAGCTTAAAGGACATGTCCGAATCCACTTTTGCTATTTTAAGGATGGATAAATACGCTCTGTGCCGTGGCGCATGGTCTAACAGGGCTGTGAGTTCAGGGTGAGTTTTGAGCATAACATGCTCACAATCCCTTTAACGCTGAGTTCAGACTGCATGATTTTAGCCCTGATTTTGACTCGCCGACAGGTTTTGAGAAATCGCAGACCAATCGGTGCTCGTGCACGCAAGTGACAATCACAAAGTATGAACTATCAAGGACGCGATATGAGAGAATCGCCGATGAGTCGCCGATGCCCGTGAGATATTTGGCGTGCTAAATATCTGGAGCCGTCGATGATTCAAATCATGCCGTGTGAATGTGTTCTGACTGAAAATAACATCAGCGATCATCTAATGCAGGGCTATTCAATTAGTTTGTCACGGGGGCCAGTTCATGAAAAGCATCCCAAACGAAGGGCCGGAGAGATATGACTTGCTATATAAATGATGACACAACTGCATTTAAGAGCCAATTATGTATTTTTGCTCCTTTATACACCCACGGTGTATTTGTCTACATTAAAATGTTAATATATTGTATTTTGAAACTATATAATATCACTGCATTGTACAATAAGTTTTTTTTAACAAACATTCAAATGTTGTATTTCACAGCACAACAAAATCAGTGTATTGCTGAAGCAGGCTTCTTCTACATTCAGACACGTTCATATGTTATGCTTTGAACTGCATAACAATTATGTATGCAACAATTACAGATTTTGGTTGTACGATTATATAGTGTGAAGAATAATCAGGGTTTCACAGTTATCACGTCTAATGTAAATTTAAGCTTTATATTAGCTAGATTTAGATCTGGACATCCCTAACTAATATTAAAAAACCTTTAAAAGGCATTTTCATTAGTAATAGTCTTTATGCTGTAGGTTTTTCTGTGCTTATAGGGCTACACAATTTAATCATGTGTGTGTTTATAGAGAGGAACGGGAGAAAATAATATAATAATAATTGTTATGAAGGTCGGCGCCAATATTTAGATTAACTGTTGTTATCATCTGCGTTCATACATATATAATCATTTTAATAATAGTTCGTCTCACATGTCTTTTGTTTACATTGCACTGAAAGCTAAGCACAATTCTCACCACTACAGCATGAGATGTTTTCTACTGCGTGCGCCCAGACATCCGTGAGCGCGTTGCTCCGCTTTCGCCCGCATATTGGCATTTATTCTTAAAGGTGCTGTATGTAAGTTTTTGACTCTTCTAAAGCATAAAAATACCATAATATGTGTGCAGATATTTAAGAAACATCCCAAGTGAACATACTTGTTTAACTGAAAAACAATGCTGAAGTCAGATATTCTGCTTTGAAAATGGGTTTTCCGTGCCGGAACTCTGTCTTTGTTTTGATAAATTTCATATGCACGATGCCAGTTTAGCCAATTATATGTCAGCACCCTGGGTTGCCTTGTTGGAAAACAGCGTATTTCATTCATTCATTCAGAAAGACTCTGAAAGCATGCGTCCGTGACCAAAAAGAACAGTATGGGAGACAGATGCAGTTCCACATGAGGTTATTAATTAGCAAATTACATAAATATTACGAACGTAAACATTAGGTGAGCAGGTTACATTGTAACCGCGTGTCCTAACAACACGCTGTGACGAGAGAGGCAGTGATCAGCTATTTGGCTGTTTGCACCAGACGAAACACGGCAGAAATGTAAATACAGCCTTTCAGAAGCACAGAATATGCACTCGCTCACGAAACGGTAAGGTTTAGAATCTATTTAATACATGTTAACCCACTTTAACATCAATGTAGATGCTGAATCACTCATATGTGTTTAGTTCTAAAGTTCAATTTCAGACGGTTTATTGTATTTTCAAGATCTGAGGTGAACTTTCTGCTTTCAGTATATGGCAACAAATGCCATGTAAAATGCATTCAAACTCGCATTGTTAGCATTTAGCACAGAATAAAGCACACAAGGCTTACCTGAGGTGATCTAGCTGTCATAGGTTTCTGTTGTTCAGCTGTGAGAAATAGAAGCCATTTCTAATATATCAATTCGAGGTGTTGGTTAGGACAAAAACTCCTTTTAATATGGAAAATATTCCCTCTATCGCGTGTCGTTGCTTTTATTTAGAACACAGTTTAAATCACTCGCTCCTGTACACAATCTGGCATCCTAGCGTACTTTTATTATGATCCAGGAGTGCAATACCTAGTTCAACCACTGGGTGTCAAACTTACATACTGCACCTTTAAACTTGCGCGCGGGAAAGACGTGATATGGGAACGGCCCGCGGCTATAGTTATTACAGTGTGCGTGCATATTAGCTTCGGTGGACAAGCTCGGAACTTTAAACTAGCGCACAGTTGGAAACTTGGCGTAACTTTGTTCAGCAGTTTCGTTTCGTGCGGCAGAACAGAAATGCAGAAATGCGGCTTAGAAAAGCCTTTACGATTAATTAACCATGACGAATTAAAGCGCAGTTAATAGTGAAATCGGTTAATCGTTGCATCTCTAATAACGATATCAGTGCATTGTACAAAAAACCATTTCTACAAACATATTCAAATGTATTCGGCTGCTCTCGCCACTGTCAGGTGACTCAGGCTCTGCGCAGCTCATGCTGTATTGAACAGACGCACGTCACTTCAGAACTATTGCGGCCGTTTTTTGACTTTACTAAATTTATTCTTGATGTCTTGGTCACACTATTTGGAGGGCCAGAACAAATTGCCTCGGGGACCGGGTTTGGCCCGCGGGCCGCCAATTGAATAGCCCTGATCTACAGCCAATGAGAGAGCAGCATTCACTAGCGTGGTTACCTGCAGGCCAGCGGGAGGCTGGGGGAGAAGCTAAAAGCGCTCATTTTCAGTTTATTTGGACCCAAGAAATGGAGGGAAAACGAGTGTAAAATTGGCACGAGCACTGTGTCTGTTTGGCGTGTCATCTGCGCAATATTACAATCAAGACGAAAAGTAAAAGAAAGTTGAGGAGAGATTGTTAATTCTCTTCAAAAGCCAGGTGAGCAACACAAGTTTCTAAAGCTAAAGTCTTCTGTTTACATTATGTAGTTAATAACGAAAGATATACTACGTGACAGTGTTTCCTCTAGGATTTTTTCCAGCAGTGGCGGCAGGACTTTTTTTTTACACAGATCTGCCAACTATTTCAAAGACAAATATTACACGCAGAATTACAAGTCGAGATAGCATTCATGTAATACGAGCATGCGAATCTCTTTGCTTGCGTGCCGATTTCCTCTGTTCGAGCACAGAACTTCTTGCACGCACTCAAATTTACACGTTCAAGTGCAGATCTTCTCGTGCGCTCTCCAGTAAGCGCTGCTGAAGTGCGATTTAGTGTGTTTTTGTGCGTTTTCCGACATTAACGCGTCCTGAAGTAAAATGAAACGGCATTAAACTCCAGCAAGATAAAGTCATTGTATGCAGAGCCATTGACCTTTATCAATAAAGTATACTTATGGAAACTGTGTTCATCTTAACTGAAAGCTACGCGGTGTTTGCTAGACTCACGCACCTGTCAGTCAGTCTGTCAGAGAGTCAGTCAGCATGTCACCTTAAACAAATAGCGCACAGCACTACTACGGTTACAGAAAAGTTTGCGCGGTTTACCCCTAATATGTTTTGGTGCGATTATAATCCGCTATAAAAAACACGACTAAATGTTTTAAATAAGAAGCTGTAATGTAGCCGTGGCGGGATGAATTTTGGCGTGGCGGCCTGCCACGGATGAATAAATGTAGCGAAAACCTTGCGTGATATATATTGCGTGACCTCGCGTTGTTTCCATGTAATTTCTCGCGTTTGTTTGGTTGTGAGACGTAGTTTGGACAAAGTTGTCTGTGATTCTTCCTATTTTAAAGTCATGCAGTGTGAACTCTCCTGTCACCGATCCATCCTACAATGTAAAAACACAGCGCAGACAGAACACTAACCCAGATAGTCATGCAGTGTGAAAACATCCGTGACACGACTACTTTGAAAATCATGCAGTCTGAACTCGACATAAGAGTCAGTTGCGTCGCTCCATGGTGCATTTGCTATTTACATTGTGGACTTTGTAAGTGTAAAAACTGAACGCTTCACTAGTGAGAAAACAGTTAAACAGAGCATCTGCAGCGCGAGGATAAAGAACGAGCCTCCTCCATTCAGCCTCTTTACTTTACTTTTACTCTTTACTCCTTTACTTTGGTGGAGTAAGGAATTTATGGAAACTCACTCCACTGAACACATCCATTAGCCCACATATTTAATTTCCTTTGTTAAGCGCAAAGATTTGCTTCAAAACTATTCCTAAATTCAGTTCTAATCTCCAGCAAAGAAATAAATGAACAAGAATAACGAAGTGTGGTCAGAAAACTGAGTTATATCCAAACACACGTCTTGTTTTTAAGCTGGATATATACTTTCACCTGGTACTGCATTGCGCACCTCCGCTGACTGCGCGCACACCTCATGAAACGGACGAGGCTTTTATACTTGCCGCATTCGCCAATGTGATATTCTTTAAAACGACAGGGGGCGGTCAAAAGAAACTGACTGTAAAGACAGACGGATAAACAGAGGAGTAGAAAGTTTCTGGAACTACGTCATATCAATAATACCATTCAAGATTTATAAACTAATTTTTTTTATAAATTATTTTAAAGGTGCAGTATGTAAGTTTGACATCCAGTGGTTGAACTAGGTATTGCACTCCTGTATCAAAACAAACGCAAGTGCGGGTTGCCAGATTGAGTACAGGAGCGAGTGATTTAAACTGTGTTCTAAATAAAAGCAACGACAAGCGATAGAGGGAATATTCTCCATATTAAAAGGAGTTTTAGTTCTAACCAACACCTCGAATTGATATATTAGAAACAGCTTCTATTACTCACAGCTGAACAACAGAAACCCATGACAGATCAGCTCAGGTAAACCTCGTGTGCTTTATTCAGTGCTAAATGCTAACAATGTGAGTTTGAATGCCATTTTACAGGACATTTATTGCCATATACTGAAAGCAGCAGCAGATAGTTCACCTCACATCTGGAAAATACAATAAACCGTTTGAAATTGAACTTTAGAACTAAACACATATGAGTGATTCAGCATTTAATGATGATAAAGAGGGTTAACATGTATTAAACAGATTCTAAACCTTACCGTTTCGTGAGTGAGTGCACTATTCTGTGCTTCTGAATGGCTTATTTACATTTCTGTCGTGTTTCGTCTGGTGCAAACAGCCAAACTGCTCATCACTGTGTATCTCGTCATGAAGCGTGTTGTTAGGACACGCGGTTACAGTGTAACCTGCTCACCTAATGTTTACACTCGTAATATTTATATCATTTGCTAATTAATAACCTCATGTGGAACTGAATCTGTCTCATTTCGATGTCTGTTCGATGTCTATTTCGGTCACGGACGCATGCTTTCAGAGCCTTTCTGAATGAATGAATGAAATACGCTGTTTTCCAGCAAGG
This sequence comes from Danio kyathit, assembly GCA_903798195.1. NCBI lineage: Eukaryota > Metazoa > Chordata > Actinopteri > Cypriniformes > Danionidae > Danio > Danio kyathit. The sequence goes on from LR812541.1 coordinate 54,895,828, forward strand.
TAACCCGGAGTGCTGGAATATAATTGGCTAAACTGGCATTGTGCAGGTTAAATTGACCTAAACAAAGACAGCGCTCCGGCACGGAAAAACCATTTTCAAAGCAGAATATCTGACTTCAGCATTGTTTTTCAGGTAAACAGGTATGTTCACTTGGGATGTTTCTGAAATATCTGCACACATATGATGGTGTTTTCATGCTTTAGAAGAGTCAAAAACTTACAGCAGCTTTAATGACTATAAGGATTTTTACAACCATTCAAGATTTTTTTTTTATCAAACTTTGAAGCATCACTTGCTTTTGTTCATATCTCAGACAGTTTTACCTATTAAAAGTTTATTAAAATATTAATGTGTTAATATTTATTAAAACATTACTGTCTGGCTAGTTTCTGTCCTATACTTGTGTTAAAAAGGCAATAACAGTCCAACATTCCTGACCATTATCACCAATAAAACCTAGAAAAACAGGGCATCAGTAAACTGATAGGATCAAATATTCCTTCCCAGTTATCAAAGAAATAATTTGTTCCTTAATTTTAGTTTTGTAGCTATTAAATTGTTTTAAATTCAAAATTATACATCAGAGTAAAACCTATGACTGGTGGAAAAACCTGTAATTGTGTACGTGGGTCTCCACTTTTGCCACGGCCTCTTTTGGCTTTAACAATCCCTCAGGTTTTTCCAAACCTTTTAACAAAAACTTTCCACCTTTCCCTCTGCTGTTGAAATTTCTAGCCAAAAATTATTGATCATCAGGTTATCTCTGTGATCTCGGATCATAAAGATGTGTGTACAGTCGTACTGTTTCAGACAAAATCTCTTCAAAGTGGTTCATATTCAACTCAAATCAAACGCGGCGCCCCGCGCACTGTTCGCTCGAGTCTCAAAAAAAAATCAAGCACTCCGCCGGGGGAAATCATGTCGCGCGCACTCAAGCAAACTAGCGGACACGTCGAGTATAAACCAGGCTTTATGCCCCATATGGTGATGCAGACGTCTCCAAAACCCCACAGGTATATAAATCTGCAGATAATAAATAATACTGCTAATAATAATAATAACATTATACAGATGCAGATTATCATGAATAAACTGAAAAAGCCCCCCGAGGTGAAGAAGGCATGGAGGCAGTGGTGTTTATATTGATGTAGAAAATAATCAATTCTGTATAATTTTAATCCTTTAATTGTTTTCATATGAGAAGATATTTGTGTGTTGCTGATCATCCTGTGTGTATTCAGCCGTGTGTAAGCATTTGGACCTGTATAGGCACATAACTAACGCACTCTGTGCTGGACTTTAGAGCAGCTTTTAGTTGGTCAATGGCGCGGTCTATATTAGTTCCTCAAAATATCAACACTCCAACAATGCACCCTAACACACCTCCTTTATAGACCAGCACACACATGAGTCCACAAAGTGGCGCAAATAGATTTACTATTTAAACAACGTGGAGCAAAACGGGAAAATTACTGTTGTGTTGGTCTGAAAATAGCAACAGATCATGCCAAACACGTCTTGCGCCTTATTGCGCCGGGTGTATGATAGGGCCCCAAATTTGAGAATTTAACTGGAAACAAACAGGAAGTGCATTTTCAGATTTTAATTAAAGATTACAAGGGCAAACTATTTTTTTTATTCTTAATGACACACACAGATGAATTATTCACCACAAACTAGCAACGTGAGCTAATGAAATCAATATGATTAGCTTTGATTTGTTTTTGGTCTTAGTGTAAATCTTAGTTGTTCATACAGTAGGCATGGGCCAGTATAAGATTCTGACGGTATGATAACCTTGGATAAAAATATCACGGTTTCACAGTATTGTGATTACTGCTCTAAAATATATTCTTTTTAAATGTCTGGGTAAAAAACTAAAAGTTTTTTCCCCTTTGAACACAATATATTTTATTTTGAGAAACATTTATAATATTTTGGAGCAGTAAACGTGCCAGGCTAAATGATGAAAATGAATCATTGACTTCTGCTGTCTTTATTAGTTTCAAAAATACAGATTTATTTACAATTTAAAATGGCATCTTTGGATATCTTTTCTGCTGGAGATACTGTTGTTAAAAAAAATGTAAACAAAAAAATCTTACAGATACCTTAGGAACGGTATTAGAGAAAATTTTGGCGGTATGCTAACCTTGACTTTTCCAAACCGCGGTATACCTTGAAAAGGGTTATCGTCCCATGCCTAGTTGTTCATCATTTTTTTTTTTTCTGTAGCACTTTCAGATTTTACTTAAACTGTAAAGTGCTTTATAAGTGAAGTGTAGTATTATTATGATGTCTTTAATGTTCTTACCTCTTTCAAACACTCCTCCACTGATTTCATGTAGCTCATCAGAGCCTCTTCATTCCTGCAAACACAGAAAACGGAGTAAGATCCAGAGTGAACGTTATGACATATTATCCTAAAATCATATCAGATCAGATCAGAAAGTAGGTTTGGAATTAAATATATTCTGATATACAAGTGCAGGAGTGTCAAAGTCAAATCCTGGAGTCCTGCAGAGTTTAGTAGCAACCCTGAGTTTGATCAGGTGTGTTTAATTAGGGATTAAAGCTGAACTGTGCATGACTTTAAAATAGGAAGAATCACAGACAACTTTGTCCAAACTACGTCTCACAGCCAAACAAATGCGAGAAATTACATGGAAACAACGCGAGGTCACGCAATATACATCACGTAGTATATCTTTCGTTATTATCTACATAATGTAAACAGAAGACTTTAGCTTTAGAAACTTGTGTTGCTCACCTGGCTATTGAAGAGAATTAACAATCTCTCCTCAACCTTTTTTTACTTTTCGTCTTGATTGTAATATTGCCCCTCTAGGTACAGAAAGTGCGTCCCAAATCCCATACTTATGCACTATTCTACGCCATTTTGTAGTATAAATAGTGTAAGTAGTGCGTTCACACTGAAAACTAAACATAATAAGTGCACTTTAATTACCCAGATGATGCACTTATTTAACCGGTAAATGAAGTGTGTAATGATGGACACTTCACACACTCAACGACCACAGCTTTGCTCATGTAGCGGAATGGGCGGAGCTATCGGGCGCACATGTTGGATTACTTTCATTATTTTGGATGGTAAAAGTAAAATTCTCCTATGAGAGTGATTATAGCGCCTCCTGATGGTGAATGCGGTTATACTAACAGCAGGTATTATTTGGTACTTTGGTCATTTATTTCATAATTCGGCAACCATCAAACGTCATCAGGAAAACCGCTTGAATTTTTACTCAGTAAAATAACCATTAGTGTTCGATTTGGGACGACACTACATTGATATACTATGCTGTAGAGTGTGTAAGTGCATAAGTACATAGTGCATAAGTGCATAGTGTGCCATTTAGAGATTGCCAACAGTGTATTCACCTTATTCTCCGCGTACGAGCGGGCGCAGCCATTTGAATAATTTTGGCTCGAGACTTCCGGTCTCATTCACTTCCATTCATTTTTAGACGTTAAAAACAGCTCGTTCTGCTGCTTGATATTGCACACTGAGGTTTTCTTATTATATTATTTTATTTTGTCTGTATAATCATGCAAACACTTGTTTGTAGAGCGAGTAGTTTGACCGTTTTCAACCGTTTCTAGTCATTTCTCCCATAGGCAACTGAATCGGAAGTTCTAAAACAATCGCAAAAACGAGCGCACTTCCGTATTGAAGAATAAGGTCAATAGAGTGGAGGAACTATGACGCCACCTTGTAGGCCAATCGGCTGCTAGCATAAAACTGGTTCCCTTGATAAAATCCCCATAGGCCTTTCCCATAGGCTTTTAGAAGATTGCAAATAATAAGCTCTGTGTTCAAACACTGTTCAATACACTTACAGGTTTTGTCCAGCCGGATAATCCTCACACGAAAATACAACTTTTAGCACTTTTGAATCTTAAATGCAAACGCAAGAACTGAAAAGCTAACATTAGGCTATAAACAGACTACAGCCTTCAGGGCGCTCGCCTGTGACGTCAGCACCATCCTGCTACAGACAACTCTTCAAGCTTATATTTAGAAATATGATCCATGACAAAGATTTACTCTCTCAGTTTATTATATTATAATCCATGCTATATATTATAAACACATAAATACACAAAACACATCTGTGTAGACCTATGTGTCTTTTGGAGAGTTTTTACATGGGAAATACATTTTGTTTTGCTTTACAGTTGATGTAAAAGTTTTGAAACTGTATGTGTAAATGTGCCTACATGGTTTTATCATAGGACATATTTAAATAAGTGTATTGCGCGCATATATACAGCCCGCTGACCTTAGACCACAGAAATGAGGCGTGAGCTGGGCGTGAGGGACAAGTCTATATGCCTGCAAGTCTCATCATGGACACAGAACAACATTCAATAGTCTTTTTTGTCACGAAGTACAGCGTAAAGCAGCCCATACAGTCACATATGCTGGACATTTTAAGGAGGAGTGTAAATATTGCAGTTATGACAGAGTTAAATGTGTTTAGATCAAGAAAAAAAACGATGAAAAATCAATTGATCATGTTAAAGTGACGGTTAACATGAGTGTGTTTTTACACGTTTATTCACACTTTTGCATTACTGAGAGCAGGAGAGAGGCAGGCTGCACTGGTGAGCAGTATTTTCATAATATTGTTTAATTTAAATAAAGAATCAACAAATGAATCTGTCTTGACGGTCTCTACAAGTGAAGGCATTATCTACACAATATGAATTCCCAATTAGAAAAATACTACAAACTATAAAATACTATTCATAAAAATACTGAAATCACAGACAAATCCAGATGCCCAACACAAGCGAGCTGCGCTCCAGACCATCTGGATGACGTATAATATCTCTGACACCGCCTGTAGTCCCGATTAGCAACTTGATAGCCGCCGTCTTCTTAAAGAAGCGAAAACGATTTAATAAATCAAGAGTGTGCTGTACCTGATGTGCTTTATGTGGTAGAATAAAATGTGAAAGTATCTTGAGTTTTTGTTAGGCACAAACCTTATTTAAGCCATTTAACTGAAATCCCATTGAAAAAACCCATTGACTTTGGGACGAGGGAACCGGAACTGCTTAAATGCTAACTCACTTCCGGGTTTTTGTGTACAAATTGACATCATAGTTCCTCCACTCTATTAAGGCATATGTATATGTGTGTGTGTGTGTGTGTGTGTGTGTGTGTGTGTCTCTATGAGAGAGATGTGTGTATGTGTGTGAATATATGTATCTATGTATTAGGGGTGTCAAAATTAATCGTTTCTTCGGTGCACCGCGATGCAGATGGGGACAATTTGATATCGGTTCAGTAATAGATCATAACCGGTTATTACGGATTGACGTAATTTATCCCATATGCGCGATGTCGCGGTAGAATACTATGGCGAAGGAGGCGAGGGTGAGTAAAATAAAACACTCCTACTACTTAAAAAGCAGATCTTTCACTGACACTGAGGAATCATGGACACTGAGGAACTCTCTCTCTCTCTATCTCTCTCTCTCTCTCTCACACACACACACACACTTTGGGCATTTGACCCGCTGGCATGTTTGTGAGGTAAATTTCCCTCCTCTCGGCTGTTTGTGGATCGAGACACAAGCGTGCCTGTGGTGCGAGTTTATAGTATTGTATTTATTCTATTACGGATTACCTGATAACCGCGTATTATGCGCATATAGACTGACCCGCGGCTGTTTTTCCCGCGTCACTCATGGGTGAACGCCGCTTACGTTTCTAAAGCCAAGCAGCAGCCCTTTCTGTTGAGCGGGTGAAGACAATGACCAAGGGATGTAAGAACTTGCCAGTGCTTAAAAAGCAAGCGGGATAATATTTACATTAGTTTATTTGTTATGAAACTTTTATGAATTGCTCGTGCTGTCTTCTGAGCATGTATTGGAGTTTTCATTCACAAAGAGTGTTTTTTTTTGAGCAGGTAAAATTAAAGGTACAGTTCATATATCTGACTGCTTGTATTAAAGGACAAAATTGTTTTACAAGTAATATATAAATATAAACATATTTATAGATTCTAATAAAAAAAAATTCTTGTGTTGTAAAGAAAAAAAATCTAATTATGGAAATAATCGTCAATGCACCGTGATGCACCGAGATATCGAATTGAACCGAATCGATGGCATGATAATCGTAACCGAACCGAACCGTGAGACCAGTGTAGGTTCACACCCCTACTATGTATGCATGTGTGCATGTATGTATGTGTGTTACTTTGCGGTACTGCTGATGTTCTGCTGTAGCCGTCGGTTCTCCTGCTGTGATTGGCTGAGCTGTTTCCCCAGTGAACGCACAGACTGCTCTTTCCGCCGCAATTCCTGCTTGGCGTCTGACAGACTCTGACCAAACAAAGGAAACACACTTTTACACTGTGATATTCACCAGCCCATTATGGCCTCACTACAAGTTTGTAATGTTGTCAAAATTGTCATTTCATACTTGTTTTTAATGACATAAGACTGCTGAAGTAATGTTACTTTGGAGGTGGAAACACTCTCAAGGCTAGCATATGTGTATATGTACACACAGACATAAGGTCAAGCCTGAAATTATTAATACCCCTGGCAAAGTCTGACTTAAAGTTTTTCTTCATAGTAAAAGTTCTATCTTTGGTATCATATATAAAAATAACAATTAGTCAAAGTGAATTGGACTGCATTGCCTTCACTTTTGACAAGACGCTTGATTTTAATCAATTGGAAACAATCATTTCCCCCTTCTTTTAAACAGTGGGCCAATGATGTGTTGCATTTCCTTAGTTTGGAAAAAATAAGACTTAATTTATATGGTTTCGGGTCCAGGTTCACTGCCATGTGGAGTCCTTTCATAAATAACAAAGCCAAATGTAATTGTAAGTGGACTAAATGATTTGCTTTATTTATTTTCGAACAGAAATATCATACATAAAATATCTTCAACAACAAATTAGACATTTTAACATGGTCGAAAATGGAGCCGGATGAAGCACAAGCTGATTATTTTCCCACCCCATTACCACACACATCATTCGTCTATTACTTAAAGAGCCCCTATTATGGGTTTTTGAGAATGACCTTCATGTAGTGTGTAACACAGCTCTAAGTTAAGTAAAATATCCAGCTAAGGCTTAAATCTGAAAGTGGACAGTCTTTAAAAATATTGATTCATTTATAAAAGAGTCGACTCCTAGTACATTAAATGAATCGTTTTGAAAACGAATCTTTAGCCGTTTCATCGTGACGTGGATACGAAACATCGCCCAGTTGTTGCGCTCGTGAAAACCTCAGCATTATAGCCCAGCTTTGTGCTGTTCGAGTGCTTCTGGAATCTACACACTTACAATAGAGAATACATCTGCCTTTTGTTAAAGCAAAGATCAGAAAAGACTATTGATGTAAGAGACTATGTCAGAACATGGAGCAGTGCATCGTGGATCAGTTTCTTCCTCCATTTCACAAGTGTAAGTAAGTGCGATTAAAATGGCTGCCTCCTTGCTTTTTCTAGCTTGGAAATTCTGTATTTAATTGTGTTTTGTTACTTGTAACCGCTTGTACTGTATCAGGTTAACTCTTTATATTCTCATATCACGTTGAAAACGCGACGCGTGGTGCTTTGTTTACGGATTTAATGCATTTGTGAGCCTGCGATCCTCTGCTGTTTGTCATTGCTATGGCCATCGTCAGCTGTTCTTACATACTTGCAGCAGTCAAGTTTCAAAATAAAACTGCACACACATACCTGCCAACATCTGTCCCTGAAAATCCGGGAGACCGGAGGGTTAGGTTCGGAAAGAAAGTGACCGGTTCACGGTTGAGAGTGAGGACTGGGAGGGAGGGTGTGGGTGTCGCAATTGAAAGTGAGGACCGGGGGGGTTCGCGGACGCCGCCCTCACAATGGACGCGCTGCCCTGATAACACTGGTGAGATCCGGGTACTGTGTACTGTGGTGTCAGTAACTAATGTGAAGTTGTGTCTTTAATATACATTCTTTAATATACATTCTTTGTATTCTGTTTTTGAATGTTTCTGTTAAGGACTTTTATTTTGGTGTTGTGTCCTCTGAGGAGGAGGGTAATGCGTGTGTGTGTGTGTGTGTGTGTCTGTGTGTGTGTGTGAGAGAGAGAAAAGCAGGTAGAGTGTGACGGGCTAGGAGACTCCTGTCGTTCTCCTCCCCAGTTCTTAGAGTTTTTCTGTATTAACATTCACCGACTGGCAGCCAAAATCCACCCTTACACTAATATGAAGCGTGTACGCACTCTGACTACTTCTATATTGTTGTTGATAAGCCGTGCTGGGCATTTCACTCTGTCTCGCGCTGAAGGCTGTCAGTGTCGACCAATCACAACAGGCCATCATCGGTCCAATCATAGCAGATTAGCTTCGCGCTAAGGAGGGGTTTGGGAACAAATGAATCACTGAACGAATCATATGGGAGTCGCTGGGATAATTAGGTAAAAATAAATGCAGATTATAAGACCATGAATGTGTTTTTTGACCTTGCATGGATATCAGCCTGTTGTTGGAGACCCTTACAACCAAAATATGACCCTATTTAATGTATAATAGGGGCTCTTTAAGCTTATTTTCTTCTTTTACTTATGTCTTCTTTTTACATAAGACATATTTTATTCTTTTGGCATCTTTGACATATTATATGTTTGATTCCATTTGTACATTTACATTTTATAACATAGACCCCGAAAAAACACAGGACTACAAATAGCCATTAACTACAATTTCATCATACCTTTCTCATTTTATGCTTTTCAATCACCTTCATCATTATATTCCTTTAATAATATACATTTATACACCTTTTTAAACTGATTAATATCCTGACATTGTTTGAGAATCTGTTCTAGATTGTTCCATAATTTCACACCACATGCAGACATACACAAACTTTAAAGTTGTCCTTGTTTTCAACCTCCTAAAATTGTGTTCTTCTCTCAGATTATATCCCCCTTGTCTTTCTTCAAAAAACTTTCGTCGGCATTTCGAAAGTAATTTATTCCTAGCTTTAAACATAAATTGTGCTGTTTTAAATTTAACCAAATCATTGAACTTAAGTATCTTCTGCTCCATATACCCCCAATTGTCTATCAGTCTAATGACTTTTTTTCTGCATTGTAGATAACGATTGTAAATTATATTTATATGTATTCCCCAAATTTCAACACAATAACTCATATATGGCAACATAAGTGTGTTTTATAACATATAAATTGATTTATTGTCCAGGATAAATCTTGCTTTATACACTATTGCGACAGTTTTTACTAATTTTGACATCACATTATTCATTTGTGGTTTCCAACTAATTTTATGATCCAAAACAACACTGAGAAACTTAATTGCATACACTCTTTCTAAAACTTCATTATCAATTTGTAAATCTATGTTATGACTACTTTTTAACTTCCCAAATAACATAACCTTTGTTTTACTTCTATTTAATGACAATTTGTTTACGTCAAACCACGATTTCAATTTATTAATTTCTGTTTTAATCAACTTCATTAGTTTTGGTAAATTATCCTCAGAACAAAAAATACTCGTATCATCTGCAAATAAAATAAACAACTCTGATCTTACACATATCATTTATGTAAATTATAAACAATATTGGACCTAAAACTGAACCTTTTTTTACATTTACAGTTGCAATCAGAATTATTCAACCCCCTGAATTATTACCCCCCTTGTTTATTTTTTTCCCCAATTTCTGTTTAACGGAGAGAAAATTTTCTCAACACATTTCTAATCATAATAGTTTTAATAACTCATCTCTAATAACTGATTTATTTTCTCTTTGTCATGATGACAGTAAATAATATTAGACTAGATATTCTTCAAGACACTTCTATACAGCTTAAAGTGACATTTAAAGGCTTCACTAGGTTAATTAGGGTAACTAGGCAGGTTAGAGTAATTAGGCAAGTTATTGTATAATGATGGTTTGTTCTGTAGACTATCGAATAAAAATTTAGCTTAAAGGGACTAATAATATTGACCTTAAAAAAGGTTTTAAAGAATTAAGAACTGCTTTTATTCTAGCCAAAATAAAACAAATAAGACTTTCTCCAGAAGAAAAAATATTATCAGACATACTGTGAAAATTTCCTTGCTCAGTTAAACATCATTTGGCAAATATTTAAAAAAGAAAAAAAAAATTCAAAGGGGGTTCAATAATTCTGATTGCAACTGTAGGTATGAAAATTTATGATTGCCAATTTCCACGAACTGTTGCCTATTTTTTAAATAACTGCTCATCCAGTCCAAGGCTACCTAATACTGTAACGGAGGCCTTTAGCCTCCTTGTTAGAGCAACCGACTCCCATGCGGAAGGTCGCCGGTTCTATTCCAGCTCAGAGCGGGTTGGGTGGTATAGCACTGGCGGGGTTACATTGGTGCCGTGACCCGGATTGGGAGTGAGGTTTAGGGGGGTGAGTGTAACGGAGGCCAGCTAGTAAGTGCTGTGCAGGTAAACCTCACTCCTCTGACCTCCAAAGGTGCTCTAGCGACAGACGCTAGGGGCCATGGCCTTTAGACTCCTTGTTAGAGCAACCGACTCCCATGCGGAAGGTCGCCGGTTCGATACCAGCTCGGAGCAGGTTGGGTGGCGTAGGACCGGCAGGTTACAATACCATAACTTTCTAATTTACTTACCAATGTATTATGATTTATTGTATCAAATGCTTTCTTCAAATCTATAAAAATTCCAACTACCTTCTCCTTTTCATTTATCTTATTAGTAATTTCCTCAATAATTTCTGTTAATGCCTGAGATGTTGATGCCGTCAGGTTTTGCTTGTATTCTACTGATGCTGTGCTCATTTGTTTTGTCTTTATATGTACACAATGTTAAAGCACTATGTTTATATGTATGCTGTGTTGTTAGTTATGTTGATTAATGAATGTATGATTTTTTGACAATTTAAATAAATTAAAACGGGGGAAAAACAGTTAAATAAAAGCTGAGAAATATCTTTTTCCACAACAATGCCATCCTCTTAATATCTCTATTGGGAGAAGCCTGTAACATTTCATGTATATGTATGTGTGGATATGTGTTTGTAAATGTATACACACAGCGCTCATTCTTTTATCTATTTTTCAGTAAATATAGCCAATAATTTTTAGTGCATTTAATCAAAACATTTTTATTAAACAGTAATATTTGTTAAAATAGCAGTTTGGTCACCGAACATCTTTAGGAATAGAAAGAGAATGCGTTTAAACTCAAACCAGTCATTGCAACTTGGCTCGAAACGTTACACGCTTTGTGTCAGCCTTTTTAATTTAATAAATTTGTATTTTTGGAGCTTTGGTGTTGCCGCCTTGGTTGAATTTATAATTTTGCACCTGTTGCGTTTTTGGCTGAGCACCCAGTTAAGAGGGATGTGCGTGCTTTTGTACAGTTTTTCAAAGATACAAACTAATAAATGTCAACAAAATTGTATATTTTTTATGTTTCTCTTGATTTTTGCTGTTTAATAACATTCTCTTTAATATTTTTCCATACATACTAATTTGGGTGTAGTTATTTTTGCACTGTGATCTTCAGTTTTATATATTTTTTTAATTAAATTCAGTTTTGTCTTTGGTACTGGTTAATCTAATGTATATGCACAAATATATTACTGTAAAGCATCTTGTGGAAAATATTAATTTAAAAGAGAGATCTGTGAGGTGGTTACATTTATGTGTGTGTGCACCTGTACCTGTACAGCCTGTGTGAGTGTGCGGTCTTTCTCCATCTGGTCCCCTGTGTGCAGCTCCATGCTGAGGCCCAGCTGCTGCAGCTGAGAGGCCTGGTCACGCAGGAGAGTCTGAGCGCGCAGCTCCCTCTGTAGAGCACTGCTGAGATCCTCACACACACTCTCAAACTGCTGGAGAGGGACACACACCTGACACACACAAACATGTCAAATGAACACTATACCAGTCAAAAAAGGTGAAATATGTATTTTTCAAGTAACAGCACACATTATTAGGGCTGTAAAATTAATTGAGATTCTATTTGGATTTTGGCCTCCAATAATTACATTAGGGCTGTGCAAAAACATCGATAATAATAATAATAATAATAAATTTTATTTGTAATGCGCTTTTCTTAAACTCAAAGCGCTAATATCGATACACGTGATAATTTCTTTTACGATAGTGTTTTTATAGTCCAACCTCAAGTCTCAGTTGATGGGTCTGTCTTATCACCATCTCCGCAGGTGCGTAATCTTGGTGTTCTCCTGGACTCTCAGCTTAGTCTGAAGCCTCATTTTAAACATTTAACTAAAACGGCCTTTTATCATCTTAGAAATATAGCCCGCTTACGTCCTTTCCTCTCAAGGCCGGACGCTGAAAGACTTGTCTATGCTTTTATCACGTCTCGTTTGGATTTTTGCAATTCTCTGTTCGGAGGATTACCAGCTAATTCTCTCAATATTGAATATTCTTCAATACATCCAAAATTCTGCAGCACGTGTGCTGACACATACATCATCTCGGTCTCACATCACTCCTGTACTCCAACAGCTTCACTGGCTGCCCGTCAAGTCTCATATTGATTTTAAGGCATTGATTTTAACATATAAAGCGGTTCATGGTTCTGCTCCAGGTTACATTTGTGACTTGATATCCATTTCCTCTGCCTCACGCAGTCTACGCTCTGCATCGGGTCCTACGCTGTTTCAGCCTTGCTGTAAACTCAGCACCATGGGAGGTAGGGCGTTCTCTTTCCGTGCACTCAAACTGTGGAATGCTCTCCCCACAAACATTAGGAATGCTGGCTCCTTGGACTGTTTTAAGAAGCTACTTAAAGCTCATCTTTTTAGGACGGTTTTTGATTTGTGATATCTCTTTATTTTCTTGCTGTGGTTTTTGTATATTTTATTGTTTTACTGTGCTTTGCTGCTTTTACTTTCTTGTAAGCGCTTTGGGTCTTAGAAAAGAGTGTTATAAATAAAATGTATTATTATTATTATTATTATCGTTTCAAGTTGTGCCAAACGACCTCCTCCTCCACTTTTGTAGATGTCGCTAAGTCGCGATCAACAAAACACCAAGTAGTACGGTATCAGAAGTAAGCAAGAGTGAGCATGGCGGAAAATATAAAGAAGTCTCCAGCTTTTAGAGCTGACGTGTGGCTGCACTTTGGTTTTTACACTATACCAGGGAGTACTGAATTAGACAAAAAAAAAAAAATGCCATTTGTAAGCTTTGCAAATCTTAAAATATTCAGGAAACAACCCGCCCGCCCGCCCGCCTGCATACATACATACATACATACATACATACATACATACATACATACATACATACATACATACATACATACATACATACATACATACATACATACATACATACATACATACATACATACATACATACATACATACATACATACATACATACATATATATATATATATATATATATATATATATATATATATATATACACACACATACACACAGTATATAGTTCTCTGTTCAATCACACTGTGCAGTTCTAATGAATTGGAATGGATGGAAAATAAATTGGAATTTAATTTGTCTGCCGACTTTATAAAGTTGTCAATATAATGTGACACACACACTAATACAAACTATTGCAATTCATTCATTCATTGTCTTGTCGGCTTAGTCCCTTTATTAATCCGGGGTCGCCACAGCGGAATGAACCGCCAACTTATCCAGCACGATTTTACGTAGCGGATGCCCTTCCAGCCGCAACCCATCTCTGGGAACATCCACACACTCATTCACACTCATACACTACGGACAATTTAGCCTACCCAATTCACCTGTACTGCATGTCTTTGGACTGTGGGGGAAACCGGAGCACCCGGAGGAAACTCACGCGAATGCAGGGAGAACATGCAAACTCCACACAGAAATGCCAACTGACCCAGCCCAGCCGAGGTTCGAACCTGCGACCCAGCGACGTTCTTGCTGTGAGGCAACAGCACTACCTACTGCGCCACTGCATCGCCAAACTATTGCAATATATCACAATATTTATTATATCGCAATATATCGTGATATATTGTATCGTGACCCATGCATCGTGATATGTATCATATCGTGAGGCCCTTGCCAATACACAGCGCTAAATTACATACATAACAAAACATTTATTTTTCAATTTTGTTTAGCTCAAGCTGCATACGTGAATAGTCAAATACACGCAAACATTACTGTGACTATATTAGAAAGATTATTTCTAAGATTATAATGTAATAAATGAACAGTGTCCGGCGTCACGGTGGCTCAGTGGGTAGCACAATTGCCTCACAGCAAGAAGGTCGCTGGTTCGAGCCCCAGCTGGGTCCTGACTGGGTCAGTTGGCATTTCTGTGTGGAGTTTGCATGTTTCCTCCGGGTGCTCCGGTTTCCCCCACAGTCCAAACACATGCGCTATAGGAGAATTGATTAACTATATTAGCTAGTGTATGGGTGTTTCCCAGTGATGGGTTGCAGCTTGAAGGGCATCCGCTGCGTGAAACCTATGCTGGATAATTTGGCGGTTCATTCCGCTGTGGCGACATCAGATCAATAAAGGGACTAAACCGAAAAGAAAATGAATGAATAAACGAACAGTGTTGCCAGATATAGCTGACTTTTTCCAGCCCAAAAGATGTCCAAAATCCAACCAAATCCACAAAAAAAGCTCAAATTATTAAAAATTATTTATTTAATTTTAATTTATTTAAATCGAAATTAACCTAGTAACTTTAACTGTTATCATTTTTTAAACATACAGCAACCAACACCAGCAGTCACAGAACTACAATATAACCGCATCACATCTAAAATAGTGCGCCCTCTCACCCACACACTGCACTTAATGTTGTGTAGATTACACCTATTAGAGTATGTTTTACTTTTGAAATGAGCTATAAATTCGTCCCATTTGGAGTTTTGAATTCTTTTGAACATAATTAGGAGCTGCTCGTCAATCAGGCAACGCTTCTATGTTTGTTCTTGCTGTCAATTGCAGAAGAAAATGATTGCTAAAAGTGTCAACCGCAGTGAGTTTAACTGCAGGCGCTGCGTGATGCGCGTGCATGCAAAGGGGAGTCAGATTTGCCCGGGAAGTTCGATTTTGATACAACTATCCTTCACCTCCTCCTGTGGGTGGACCCACATGGTTTGCCCTACACACTGGTCACTACTAACTGAATGGATTAGGAGCACTCACTTATGTTTGGTAAATTTAAGTTGCATATAAAATTTACAGTTCAAAACCGACCAAATTTTGTCAATGCCATTTTTTACCCACACAATCAAATTCAAAACCACTCAATCTGTAAATGAACATAAAGAGTTGAGAATACAAATGCATGTGTAAAATTAAGCCGGATCCATGCTGTCGACTGTGCATATCACTATTAATCAAACAACAAAACAAGGACAAAATCACTCACTGCTTTTAAATGAATCTTGCTATATTGATCAAAAATAGTGGATTTATTAACATAAATGGAGCAGCCCTCTATATTAATACAATATGAAATAGCTGTTTTCTCTGTGAACGTATAGTCAAATGTAATTTATTTCAGTAAAGCTGAATTTTCCTCATCATTACTCCAGCCTTAAGCGTCACAAGATCCCTCAGAAATCCCTCTGATATGAGGATTTGCTGATCAATAAATATTTATGATGATCATCAGTGTTGAAAACAGTTCTGCTGCTTCATATTTTCATGGAAACTGTGATACACTTGTTGATTTGCGTCAGTAAGACTTAAATGCATTATCAATATTTAAAGATGATCAGTGTTTACTCACGGTGTGCGTGTCGTCGCAGGTGTTTGTGCGTCTGATGCGGGAGATCTCCAGTCTCAGGTTTCTGCGCTCGACCTCTGCTGAATGCAGACGCTGTGTGAACTGCAGGATGTGCTTCTGAAGAGACGCCACCATCACCTACACACACACACACACACATGTCTGTCAGAATCCTGCTGACCTGTACATCCAGTCGTCCATGTAGAGACACTGCAAAATCTACTTAGAGGGTTCTTACAAACCTATCCAAAGGTTTTTTTTTTTTCATGTAGGATATACAGCAAAGGTCTCGAACTCAATTCCTGGAGGGCTGCAGCTCTGCACAGTTTTGCTCCAACCATGATCAAATCACAGCTGATTCAAATAATGAAGGTGTTCATGACTCTTTTGAACACCTCGATTATTTGGATTAGCTGTGCTGGATAGGGTTGGAACAAAACTTTGCAGAGCTGCAGCCCTCCAGGAACTGAGTTCGAGACCTATGATATACAGTATACACTACTAGACAAAAGTCTTGTGGTGGATCTCAGTTGTGAGAGCAACAAATAATAACTCGACTTCTAATAACTTGATCATGTGTAAAAGTGTCAGAAGGTGGATTTCTCTGATGAATCATCTGTTGAACTGCATCCCAATCATCACCAATACTGCTGAAGACCTACTGGAACCAGCCTGGAGCCAAGATTCTCATAGAAATCAGTCAAGTTTGGTGAAGGAGAATATCATGGTTTGGGGTTACATTCAGTATGGGGGCGTGCGAGAGATCTGCAGAGTGGATGATCAACATCAACAGCCTGAGGTATCAAGACATTTGTGCTGCCCATTACATTACAAACCACAGGAGAGGGACAATTCTCCAGCAGGATAGCGCTCCTTCTCATACTTCAGCCTCCACATCAAAGCTCCTGAAAGCAAAGAAGGTCAAGGTGCTCCAGGATTGGCCAGCCCAGTCACCAGATGTGATCATTATTGAGCACGTCTGGGGTAAGATAAAGGAGGAGGCGTTGAAGATGAAGGCAATCTTGAGTCCTGCAAGAACGCTTTCTTTGCCATTCCAGATGACTTTATTAATCAGTGATTTGAGTCATTCAGAGATGTATGATGCAGTCCTCCAAGCTCATGATGGAGTCAGACACGATATTCATTCTGTTTCCACTGCAGCATGACTTTATATTCTATACTGGACATTATTGAAGGTTCAGTGATGAGACTTTAGTCCAAGCAGAGTCAGACTTTACTGTCCTAATTAAATCATTCAAATTCAAGGCATGATCATGTTTTATTGTGCTCAAATAAGCGTCAATCTTTGCCTTTCATAGAAGACATGTCTGATACCAAATCATCAACTAGAAGTCAACTTATTATTTGCTGATCCTAAAACTTGAAAAGGTGAGAAGACTTTTGTCAGGTAGTGTATATATACACAGTATAGAGCTTATATATTTCACATGGCGGATATATTGCACTCACACTCGCCCTTTCTCTATCATTAAGATGCTTAAACATATTAACCTCTGCTATGTGCTTTTTTTGTTCCTGTACATGAGATTTAAGGTCTGGGACTAGTGCAGAACTCTCTAAAATTAAAGCTGAAAAGAAGCTGACATGATTTGCTATAGTATTTTAATGATGTGCAACCTGCATTGACGAGTAAATATCTGATCTACCTGCTTACACTGCAGACCTGAGGGCATGTATAAGATTCATATCAGATAAACTTCCACATATCAACGAGGCCTACATCTGATCTGAGTAAATCAGAATCCATGGGATTTTTTCCTGCTTACACGTACACGTGGTCTATATCCCATCTGTGCCACATGGGAGAAAAAAAATAGAATTGGGTCACTTGAACCATGCAGTGTAAATGCATCCCATGTTTCAGCTCAAATCAAACACAAAATTCAAAGCACTTCACTGCACCTTTAGGTCCTGCATTTATTTCTGGTATTTAGATGCTCATTGTTTGCAGTGGAGAAGGCAGTGTTTACCTCGCTGTTACAGTAGTTGTGTTCAGTGCTCAGGTCAGTGGTGAGTGTGTGCAGTCCATCCCCCAGTCGGCGTGACAACGAGTCCTTCCCATAATGCCCAGCGCACCGCGAGTCCACATCGATCAGCAGCCGCTCCAACAGCTTCCTGCAGGCGCTCTGAGCCGCCGACGCCAAACCAGAGTCCTTCACACCGCCTGACACACACTTCACTTCAATTCAACATTTTCAGGGCTTTAAAAGATGGCTTGTTTTATTGGCTTGTGCTTTTAAAATCAGTATAATTTAGAAGCCCGGGGGGAAAATTTAAATGTACTTAAATTTAAATGTTTATTTTGCTTTGTATTCTTTATGCAAACAATTAATCTGTGCAAATTAATCCACGGATTTGTTTAACTTCAATTTTCAGTCTGGGCATCGGCTTTGTCTGCTAATTATAATGTTTTATTTTTCATTATTGTGGTTATTTTGTACTTTTGCATCACAATAAGCTCTTCATATATTATAGATATTTATATATTCACCGGCCACTTTATTAGGTACACCTGTCCAACTGCTAAGAGCAGGAAACTGGAAACTGAGGCTACAATTCACACAGGCTCACCAAAACTGGACAATAGAAGATTGGAGAAACGTTGCCTGGTCTGATGAGTCTCCATTTCTGCTGCCACATTCGGATGGTCGGCTCAGAATTTGGCCTCAACAACATGAAACCATGGAGCCACCCTGCCTTGTATCAGCGGTTCAGGCTGGTGGTGGTGGTGTAATGGTGTGGGGGAGATTTTCTTGGCACACTTTGGGTCCATTAGTACCAATTGAGCATCGTGTCAACGCCACAGCCTACCTGAGTATTGTTGCTGACCATGTCCATCTCTTTATGACCACAGTGTCTCCATCTTCTGATGGCTACTTTCAGCAGGATAACGCACCATGTCATAAAGCGCCAATCATCTCAGACTGGTTTCTTGAACATGACAATGAGTTCACTGTACTCAAATGGCCTCCACAGTCACCAGAGCTCAATCTAATAGAGCACCTTTGGGATGTGGTGGAACGGGAGATTGGCATCATGGATGTGCAGCCGACAAATCTGCAGCAACTGTGTGATGCTATCATGACAATATGGAGCAAAATCTCTGAGGAATATTTCCAGTAGCTTGTTGAATCTCTGCCATGAAGGATTAAAGCAGTTCTGAAGGCAAAAGGGGTCCAACCCGGTACTAGTAAGGTGTACCTAATAAAGTGGCTGGTGTATATATATACTAATGGTCAAGTCAGGATGATTGGTAGTACCCAGATGAGTCTGTGTTATTATATTAAATTAACCATTTGTTACTGGGGAATGATGAGACTGACCAATTAAATCAAGTCAACTAGAGACCAGTGTACTAATGCCCTTCAGCCATAACACAACACATATCCTGTAAAAGCCTCCTCTCACCGCTTCTCTTCATTTCCTGCTGTACTTCCTCCATGGAGGAGTGAATGAGGGCGAGCAGCTCAGAGTCTGAGAGTGTCTTCATCACTCTGCTGTTCCTCTCCTCTTCGTCCTCTCTGATCTTCAGCTCGTTCACACACACCAGCGTCTGCGTCCTGAAGCGCAGCGGCACCCTGAACAACACTGCAGACCTGCGACCCAGAGCCCGCAGACGACCCGACGCCAGCACTGCCATCACACACACACGAAACCTGTGCGCGGCACGGCTTTTGACCTCACCGCCAGCCAGTGCACGCAGCAGCTTGCTGACCTCCGACCTCAGGATCTGTGCGTCACACACTCGCTCCTGCAGCATGGCCTTCTGCATAGCCAACAAACACACCTGACAAACACACAATAGATGTGACATACAGTAAAAACCCAAAACATAGAGCTGAAGTCAGAATTATTCACCCCCTATATAGTTTTTCCCCAATTTCTGTTTAACGGAGAGCAGATTATTCTCAACACATTTTTAATCATAATAGTTTTAATAATTCATTTCTAAGAACTTTTATCTTTGCCATGATGACAGCACATAATATTTGACTAGATATTCTTCAAGACACTAGTATTCAGCTTAAAGTGACATTTAAAGGCTTAACTAGGTTAATTAGGGTAAAGTTAGTGTAATTAGGAAAGTCATTGTATAACAGTGGTGTGTTCTGTAGACAATGGGGGACTTCGGTGCTTCTGCGTAGACTATGGAGGTGCTTTTCCTGACCGCAGTACTGTCACCCTCAACTGTAAAACTTTCCTATACAGACAGTGATAATCCAGATGAGAATTTCTTTCACAGAAATCAGCTAAAGCTAATAAATCATCCACAAACCCTGTCCAAACACGTTCAGATTTCCCTGACATAGCTTCGCTGAACTTTAAACGCCCGCTAAAACTAAAATGAGCTATGGTTTTGTCTCTGTCCAATGCGCGTTTCATTTACAAGTGAGGGAGGGTTTAGCTCTGTTTGAGGAGAAAGTTGAGTGGTTGCTCTCACATGTGGACTGTCCAGTGGCATTTTTAACTTGATTTATTTTCAACTCGAGAAAAGCATGTAGCAAACGAAAAATAAAAGCAAGTGGTAACTAAAAAAGCATTTGTCAAATGCCTTTTTAAAAAGCAATTTAAAATCTGCATGATTTATTAATACATGTTTTATTCAGCATAATCAGCATTTTAAAACATGACTTAAATAAACATTTATAAAATTGTCTATTTATTTATACATTTAAAAGTTATTTTTAAATGCATTCTTTTTTTTGCTTTATTAAAAGACCTTTAAAATCACAATTTAAATAAACATTTATATATGTCTGTTTATTTGTCCATTTAAATTGTGATTAATTTATACACATTTTAATGCCTCAACAGTGTTTCCTCTAGGATTTTTTCCAGCAGTGGCGGCAGGCTTTTTTTTTTTTACACAGATCTGCCAACTATTTTAAAGACAAACATTACACACTGTATCAAGTCGAGATCGCATTCATGTAATACGAGCATGCGAATCTCTTTGCTTGCGCGCCGATTTCCTCTGTTCGTGCACAAAACGTCTTGCACGCCCTCAAATATACTCTGCTCAAGTGCAGATCTTTATGTGCGCTGTCAAATAAACACTGCTGAAGTGTGATTTAGTGCGTTTTTGTGCATTTTGCGACATTAATGCGTCCTGAAGTAAAGTGAAACGGCTATAAACTCCAGCAAGATAAAGTCATTGTATGAAGAGCCATTGACCTTTATCAATAAAGTATACTTATGGAAACTGTGTTCATCTTAACTGAAAGCTACGCCATGTTTGCTGGTCTCACGCATCCCACAGCTGTCAGTCAGTCAGTCAGCATGTCACCTTAAAGGGTTTAACAAATAGCGCACAGCACTACGGTTACAGGAAAGTTTGCGCCGTTTAATTCACTTACCTTTTAATATGTTTTGGTACGATTATAACCCGCTATAAAAAAAAAACACGACTGAATGTTTTAAATGCGTTGTGATGTAGCCGTGGCGGGATGAATTTTGGTGTGGTGGCCCGCCATGGAAGAATGAATGTAGTGGAAACCTTGCTCAATTATTAAATTGATATTTTGATTCTTCATTTTATTTTTAACAGGCACTCCTGGTAGACAATCCAAAACTATTGGCTAATAATATTGACCTCAAAATGAGTTTAAAACAATTAAAAACTGCTTTTATTCTAGCAGAAATAAAACAAATAAGACTTTCTCCAGAAGAAAAAATATTAGAGGAAATACTGTGAACATTTCCTGAATCTGTTCAACATCATTTAGGAAATTTAGGGCGAATAATTCTGACTTCAACTGTACACAGAGAAAGGAGAAAGTATGTTAACATTATATTAAAACATTTATTTATACAGTCCAAAACCACTGACCACAGAGTTATGCGATCAGAAAAATATAAATCTGTAAACATTTATCAAATATTGATCTGTAAACACTAAGTTTACAGCCATACTAAGTTTACACTATGAGCATGGCGATATTAGTGTTATTTACCAGTCAGAAATTAGCCCGTTTGATGATTGGTGTGATAAAAATAAATTCTAAGAAAACAGGAGAGATGGTATTTGACCCAAAGTGTATAGGTGACCCATCGTCAAGTGGTTGTACACGACCATCCTATTACTCAGTCAGAGACCAATAAGTAGGCTCACATGGAATCTGCGCACGCAGAAATCTGCAGATTTTTAGCCCATCGAGTCTGTATTTTACTTGTGTAAACTTATATTTATTCATTTTTTAAATTAATTTCAGTTTTATTATTAATTACTATGAAAGTGTTCATTTGATTTATTTACAATACAGTTTGTAAAGTAATATTTATTTGTCTTTTAGTAGATCTATTATATGAGAGACTTCCTTTGTTTAACAAATAAGTGGATCTAATTGGATTTCCCTTGAAAACATTAAATAACATTTTAAAATGTATTATATTTTATTTCATATATTAACTTTTTCATATATCATTCCACATAAATCTGAAGATTTTTTTTTTACACAATTCTGCACAAAAATAGCAAAAAATGTCCACAGATTCTGTCTGGCCCTACCTATAAGTACTTGGGCATTTACATTGACAGTTCTTTTACATGTAAAACACACAAAGAGTGGGTTTGCTCTTGTTTTTACAGAGGTTACGTCCTTTTGGAGTTAACAAGAAGCTTATGATGTTGTTTTATTAAGCTGTTCTTGAAAGCATTGTCAGGGATGGTATCACAGTGTGGTATGTACGATGAATATTTTAATCCTCCAGTTTTATATCCGAATTGTGTCCTTAATCAGATGGATTCATTTTTCAACTCATTTTTCTCTAAGTGTAGGTTGAATCGATATTAGAAATCCTTTCAGCCAGTTTCAGTGGTTTTATTTAACAAGAGTTGATCTTAATTAGCATTATAATTATTGTAATTACTGTATTTTGTATCAAAGTTTCTGCAGGTTTCAGAGTTAAATTTAAGACTTTGAGACATTTTTAAGACCATTATGAATGAAATTTTAGACTCATAAAGCGCTAAAAGCTAATTTTAAAAGGCTAAAAATATAAAATTTTGGTCCCACTTTATATTAAGTGTCGCTTATACCTGTGAACTTACATGGTAATTAGATGTGTAAGTAGTATGTAACTACATTGTATGTACACACGTTTACATAGTATTTACTTTTGTATTACTGGTGTAACTACACTCATGTAACAACCCACTGAATAGTATGTGTAAGTACAAATGTGTAACAGGACATTGGTAACAACAGTAGGAAAGTACACATCTGTAACAAGAATTATGTAAGTGCATTGTGTAACAACAATATGTACTTGCAGATGTTTTCCCACTTCCACACCTGTTTGCAGATCATGCACTTGTGAACACTGTATGGCAGAACTAATGCTGCATTAGAAGGTTTCACCTTGTGATACCAGTGTATTTACATGGTAACTCCACAGGAACTGTCCACTTAATATAAAGTGTAAAATGGTCACAAATGACTGTGTAACTTGTAGAAATATCTTCTATGCAACACTTTAATAACAGTGTAGTTACATGGTAACTCCACAGGAACAGTCCACAATATAAAGTTTAAAATAAAATTCATTTTCGTTTCGGCCTAGTCCCTTTATTAATCTGGGGTCGCCACAGCGGAATGAACCGCCAACTTATCCAGCATATGTTTTACACTGTGAATGCCCTTCCAGCTGCAACCCATCTAAGCCGAAAAGAAAATGAATGAATGTATGAACAGTAATTTGTGACCATTTTACACTTTATATTGAGTGGATCCTGTGGAGTTACCATGTAAATACACTGGTATCACAAGGTGAAACCTTCTAATGCAGCATTAGTTCTGCCATACAGTTTTCACAAGTACATGATCTGCAAACAGGTGTGGAAGTGGGAAAACATCTGCAAGTACATATTGTTGTTACACAATGCACTTACATAATTCTTGTTACAGATGTGTACTTTCCTACTGTTGTTACCAATGTCCTGTTACACATTTGTACTTACACATACTATTCAGTGGGTTGTTACATGAGTGTAGTTACACCAGTAATACAAAAGTAAATACTGTGTAAACGTGTGTACATACACTGTAGTTACATACTACTTACACATCTAATTACCATGTAAGTTCACAGGTATAAGCGACACAATATAAAGTGGGACCAAAATTTATTCTAATTTAACACATTTAATAATACAACACTACATTAATAATACACATTAAAATATTTTAGATTTTATTTCTTAGCTAAATATTGTGTAAAAACAAGCAAGCTTTACTTGTATCTATACTATTTTTTTCCCAACAAAATAAAAAATTTTATTCTTTAAAATAAATAAATAAACAAATGTTTTAAAAGTTTTAAAAACTATAATAAACTAAATCTGTGCAGGTCGGTGTCCTCAGCAGAAAATACATGGAGAACGTTTAAACAAATGTTAATGTAAGGAAAATAATTAAACCATTATGATAAATAGAGTTAAATAAAAAGTTAAATAAAAAGTTTAAAGTTTTATTGTGATGATTTGTTGGTGATTGTATTGGTTTTGACCAGATTGGGTAGCAATACATGAACAAAGGAAAATTAAGACCTGTTTAAAAAAAGATTTAAGACCTACAACACAATATTTCAGTAAACTTAAGACTTTTTAAGGCCTAAAACTTGGATTTTGAGATTTAAGACATTTTAAGACTTTTTAAGACCCTGCAGAAACCCTGCTGTATTGTTTTTATGGACTGTCTAGAGTAATATGGTGAGGCCCATAACAAATTTCCTGTCAAGGACAATAAAAGTTACTACTACTACTGTTATGGATGTGACCAAAAAAGTCTGTGAGTTTACAGTCTACAACACACTTTGTAGAAATTCTGTGAATTAAACTGCACAACCCAAAAGAAACAATGCTCATCAACAGGAGAAGAGCTGCTCACTATAGAACAAACATGACTGAGTTTATTTTATTTGACATTTCTGCATTTATGAGGAAAAAGTGGGCAGCACGGTGGCTCAGTGGTTAGCACTGTGGCCTCACAGCAAGAAGGTCGCTGGTTCGAGTCCCGGCTGGGTCAGTTGGTCTTTCAGTGTGGAGTTTGCATGTTCTCCCCGTGTTGGTGTGGGTTTCCTCCAGGTGCTCCGGTTTCCCCCACAGTCCAAACACATGCGGTATATGGGAATTGATTAACTAAACTGGCCGTAGTGTATAATAATAATAATAATAATAATAATTCCTTACATTTCTATAGCGCTTTTTTGGGCACTCAAAGCGCTTTACACATAGCGGGAGAATCTCCTCATCCACCACCAGAGTCAGCATCCACCTATATGACGCGGCGGCAGCCATTTTGCGCCAGACCGCACACCACACACCAGCTGATTGGTGGAGAGGAGGTAGAGTGATTAAAACAATTATGATATGGGGATGGACAGAGGCCAGTGGGCAGATTTGGCCAGGATGCCGGGGTTAAACCCCTACTCTACATCGGAGGACATCCTGGGATTTTTAATGACCACAGAGAGTCAGGACCTCGGTTTAACATCTAATCCGAAAGACGGCGCTCACTGAGCAGTATAGAGTCCCCGTCACTATACTGGGGCATTAGGACCCACACAGACCACAGGTTGAGCGCCCCCTGCTGACCTCACTAACACCACTTCCGGCAGCAACCTAGCTTTGCCATGTGGTCTCCCATCCAGGTACTGACCGGGCGCAGCCCTGCTTAGCTTCAGTGGGCGACCATGTGAGAGTTGCAGAGAGCTGGCTGCCGGCATGAGAGCGAGTGTGTGAATGAGTGTGTATGGATGTTTCCCTGTACTGGGTTGCAGCTGGAAGGGCATCTGCTGTGTATAACATATGCTGTAATAGTTGGCAGTTCATTCCACTGTGGTGACCTCTGATGAATAAAGGGACTAAGCCGAAGGAAAATGACTGAATGAATGAGGGAAAAGCTCAGTTATGGATGTGAAATTGGCTCTTGTGTGACTTTGGTAAATCAAATATAATAGCTTGAAAACACTGACAGAGACACTTCTGTGTATTTTTACACCTCTGAAACACACAAGCCTACACTAAATACCTAGAAAGGGGTTCACTTTTTTAATAAAAGCATCATTTTTTCATTGTGAGGTTGACATTTGCATGGAATTGCTCACCTGTTGTCTCAGACCGCGCACACAACCTGCTAGCAAACCGCAGGCCGCTAGCAGACACACTTCAAGTTGGCCACAAGCGCTCACCATCGCCTGCATACGCATCACTTCCTTTTCTTGCTCGGACTGAGCATGCTCCAGGGACAGGACACGCCCCTTGGCCTGCTCCAGCTGCTGGCTCACATCCTGATGATACAATACAGCAACATTGGGGAGGAGCGCCTTCCCATAATGCAATGCACTTCATTAAAATAAAACGTGTTTACGCGTGCATGTCTGTGTACCTATAACTGCAGCTGAAGTTGGTTGTGTGTGCGTGTACCTGTATCTTCATCTGAAGCTGGCTGTTGGTGTGTGTGTGTACCTGTATCTTCAGCTGGAGCTGGTTGTTGGTGTGTGTGTGTTGTGTGTTCAGATCTTCTCTCTGTTTGCTCCAGCTCTCCTCTCGTTGTCTCAGTTGTGTTCTCACACTCTCCAGCGCCGCTGATTTCCCCTCACACACCTTTTCCAGATACGACACCTGACACACACACACACACACACACACACACACACACACACACACACACACACACACACACACACACACACACACACACACACACACACACACACACACACACACACAGCTGATGCCACAGGACTGTACATGCACAACAAACATTTCCATTAAAACCCCATTCACCTTCTGATTGGCTGCGGAGAGGTCAGAGGTCAGCGTGTCCACGTGCTCCTGCACCACTGCGCTAAGCTCCGCCCATGAGAAGCTACCCAGCATGCAGTGCGGGGGCGTCACCAGCACACAGCCGGCGATCAGACGCTGATATAGTG
Source organism: Danio kyathit (assembly GCA_903798195.1). NCBI lineage: Eukaryota > Metazoa > Chordata > Actinopteri > Cypriniformes > Danionidae > Danio > Danio kyathit. The sequence continues at coordinate 54,922,570 of LR812541.1, forward strand.
TGTGGAGGAACATCAGCTTCTCCTACACAAGCAATCATATGGCCACTGTATTAATCAAAAATCATTCTTATGCTGGGTTTAAACACAGTGGTGTGTGCGTCAGCAGTGTGTGAATATCTCCAGCCTCTAATGGTGAACATGAATTATTTGTGTTTGTTCTAATCAGACTTGATGCAGAAACACTTTGATTGACATTCTCCCTTTGTACGTGTCATCAGAGGGGGAAAGCCCCGCCCACTAGTGCCCATCTCTCCCTCATTAGCATAAACAGCAGCCCTGAGTGAGAAGCAGCTGTTATTAGAGTTTTGAATCTGTCACTATGCTGACACTCAGGCATCTGTAGCTCCGCCCTCTTCTGAAAAGAGCACAATCTCATTTGAATTTAAAGCGACAGTCACCAAAACACCACAGTTAGGATCAAAGCCTAAAAGGGTATAAAACATAATCTGTGTGCTATTTCCAGCTGAAACTGAGGCACACACACTCTAGAGACAGCAGAGACGCATTTTACATCTTGTAAAAAGGGGACGAATGTCAAATTCCCTACTTTAACTGACTCAAAAGCTAAATTTTCTTGACATACAGCGGATAAAAAAATTATTAAAGGGTCACGAAACACCAGAACACATGTGTTGAGCTGTTGACAGTCATATATGTGTCTCACGCTGCTATAAACACCATTAGGACACATATATTACACTAAAAAGTGAAAATTTGTTGTTTTTGCGTTATTTTGAGCAAATTTGTCCTTCCGGTTTGAACCGAATTTTTGAAGCTGCGTCACGGCGATTAGAGACTTGTGTGAATTCCAGCATGGAGACTGGATGTCTGTACCGACGAGTATAACGTGACGTCACTGAGTGTGCAGCAGTAATTCATGAGAAAGACTTGGTTCAAACCAATCAGCGCGCTCTACTGTGTATGAGGTGCAGCTTCATTAATATGCATGATAGCTTCAAAACTGATTTACCTGTTACAGTGTTCAGACGACAGAGAGATGACACACTGTGTTGCCAAAACAAGTGGAAGAACAAGAATTTGGATACATGGGTCGTCAGTGTTGCGTTTATTATTGTGCTGCAACGCTTTTGTTTTCATTTCCCCGCTATGAGAGCGCAGCTGGACTCACGTGTGGATTACAGTGCACAGTTGTTTGTTCATTTAGATGGCAAAGTTAGTTTGTATCGTCAGCAGTGCTCTTTCAGTGTTTAAAGACATAGCCCTGATTGGACAGCGTAAATTAAAGTAAAACCTTTCGATCGGAAAAGGTTGTATACACATTATCATACTTAATAATTTGCGATATGAGTCGAGAGGTAAATCACATAATGATTTGTATTTATGACCCGTTACATAAACGCACTAAATACACTTTAGCAGTGTTTTTTTTTTTGAGAAATCTGCACTTGAGCAGCGATATTTGAGGGCGTGCAAGAAGTTTTGTGCACAGAGGAAATCGACGCGCAAGAAGAGATTTGCATGCTTGTATTACATAAATGCGATCTCGACTTGTAATACTGCGCTCACGACATTTGTCATTAAAACAACACCAAAGGTAGTTGGTAGATTTGTGTTTTTTTTCTCCTTTTAACATATTTAAAAGTGCATGAAAGATGTATATTATTCAACTATCAACTATTCTGAGACACCCTGAAATTGAACTAAAATGTGCTTTTAACATACTATATCTGTATTTTACAAAATATATATTTAGTTACAACTACAAATACACTTGAACCTTAATGTTAAACATGTATAAATATATATTTAAGAATAGTTTAAAGTATAATAGTAATATATTTAAAAAATGTGAAAAAAAGTGTGCTAAAATTGACTTTAAGTACATTAAGTATACCTTTCATTAATGTACTAAAAGTGCTCTATTTTCAACACACTAATTTTGTACTTAATGTACTAAAAAAATAGTATTAAGTATATGTTAAGATGAACTGAATACCATCTAAGTGCACTTTTTTTTACTCGCCGCTGTCGCCACTGGCTTGCATGGTTCGGGATCTGTAGAGCTGCGCATCGATGGATTTGCTCTTCAGTGTTTGGACTCTCAGTAGTGATTATTAACCCACACTGAACTGAGCTAAACTGAACTGAACTTAATCGCTGAAAACTGAACAGACACTGTTTCAATTCACTATAATCTTCCATGTGAAGCTGCTTTGACACAATCTACATTGTATAAGCGCTATACAAATAAAGATGAATTGAATTGAATTGAATTGAACTAATAATTCTATGACCTTCAATTTCTGGACTAGACTTCTTAAAGTTGATATTTTAAATATTGATGTATTCCAGAAAGCCTGTATTTATTAAATGATGATGATGATGATGATGATGATGATAAACTAGACGACAGCTTTACACACTGTACCTGGTCTTCAGAGTGATGCTGCTGCTGTAGTGTGTTCATCTGAGCGTGTGTGTGTGCGTGTTGTGCTTTCTCCTCCTGAAGCTGCTGTGTGAGTCTGCGCAGATCAGCAGCAGCGTCAGCGACACACACACGCAAACGCTTCAGCTCTTCATTCGCACACATTCCACGAGCCTCGCACTCCTGCGGACAAACGCACACTTGATATATACAAGCAGACATTTTATAATTTGCATTTGTTTTTTTTTTAACGCCTGTTACTGTGTGAGAATCTAAATTGATCAATTTCCAAACGGAGCTTTTACTTTAATCTGGCAAAATTACAACCCATGTCGCAATATGTGTATGGCTGAAAAATAAATTATTGCGATGACGTGCAACTCACAAACACACACACTCAAACACACCTGGATGTTCCTCTGGAGATCAGTGATCGTTTCATCCTTCAGTTTGTTTTCATGATTCATCTTCTGCATTACTATCACAGATTCCTGCAACTACACACACACACACACACACACACATACGTTTATCCTTCATTAATGTTTCTGTTCAACACTACCAGCTACAGCACTACACTAGAATGCAGTTTAGTGTGTGTGTGTGTGTTGTACCTGTGTGCTGAAGTAGTGTAGTGTTTGTCGTAAAAAGTCCAATGGGTTGCATTTTCCCCCTTGACCTAAAACACAAACACACAGACTTAAAAAAAAAAACACTCAAGTCAAGTCCATTTTACAGCACTTTATACAATAGAGAATGTGCCAAATACTTAATGTGATAAACAGGGTAAAAACAGTGCTAATGAGAAGTGAATCAATGCTGACCGGTGCTGTAAGTGTGTGTCGCCCCCTGCTGCTGATACTGCTGTACAACCTGGTCAATGTCACTCAACAGACCATCATACGACAGCTGAACACAGGCAAGAGCCTCCTGTACCTAAAACACACACGCAAACAAACAGACAGACAGTCTAAAATGAACAAAAGTGCCAAACAAGAGAGAAAAAAATAAGTATTTTGCAATTAATTTATTTTAAACCGTAGCCAAACACATGGAAACGCAACAAATATTATTGGAAATCACTAGACTGAGATGACAAACAAATAAAACCATCTCAGTGGCATAAAATAGTGCTTTATTAAGACTAAATACTCTAAACTAATTATAATTATACAAATAAATAGTTTTTAAATGTTTTATTTTCTATTTTTATTCCAACCAAACTACAATAAATAAGAATTTATCCAGAAAAAAATGTGCTTGCTTTTAAAAACCACTTGGGAAATTTGTGAAAAATAATTTACATCTCACAGTAGTTTCACATAACCTTGCCTTCAACTGTATATAAAAATAAGCACATTTAATTTCTAACACATGCAACTAAATATGCCTAATAATATAAACAAAGTGAGTGTTTACCTCCTGCTGTCTCTCGCTCCACACTCTCTCCTGCTCCTGCAGTTTGATTGACAGCTGCTCTGCCTCCGCCCTTTCCTGGTTCTGCAGTTTGATTGACAGCTGCTCTGAATCCGCCCGCTCCTGCTCTAACTGACCGATCAGCTCAGCAGATGCAGCTTTCTCCTTCTCCAGCTGAGCAGTCAGATCAGTTGTCATGGCCAGGAAGTCCTTTTCTAATCTGAAAACATCAACAACACATCCATAATTCTGATTACAATGTTCATTCACGTGTGTCTCTCACACATTACCACGACTGTCTTTCATATCATGGGTTGTGCCTTCCATTCAAAAGAACTCAAATAAATATTTTTATTTTATAATATTTTTGATCTACTTAGAGGTGGCACTGTGGTTTCACAGCAATAAGGTCGTTGGTTCGAGTCCCAGCGGGGTCAGTTGGTGTTTCCGTGTGGAGTTTGCATGTTCTCCCCGTGTTGGTGTGGGTTTCCTCAGGGTGCTTCGGTTTGCCCCACAGTCCAAACACATGCGCTATTAATTGATTAACTAAATTGGCCGTAGTGTATGAGTGTGTGTGTGTGTGTGTGTGTGTGAATGAGTGTGTATGGATGTTTCCCTGTACGGGGTTGCAGCTGGAAGGGTATCCACTGTGTAAAACATATGCTGGAATAGTTAGCAGTTCATTCCGCTGTGGCAACTCCTGATAAATAAGGGACTAAGCCGAAGAAAAATGAATGAATGAATGAATGAATGAATGCAAATCTAATTAGATCCAATTGTTTGCTAAACAAAGCAAGTCTCTCATATAATATTCATTTATTTATTTTCTTTCTGGCTTAGTCCCTTAATTAATCAGGGGTCACCACAGTGGAATGAACCGCCAACTTATCCAGCACATGTTTTACGCAGCAGATGCCCTTCCAGCTGCAACCCAGTACTGAAACACCCATACACACTCATTCTCTCTCTCACACACATACACACAAACACACTACGGCCAGTTTAGTTGATCAATTCCCCTATAGCGCATGTGTTTGGACTGTGGGGGAAACCGGAGCACCCGGAGGAAACCCACACCAACACGGGGAGAAGATGCAAACTGAAACGCCAACTGACCCAGCCGGGACTCAAACCCGAATTTGCATATTGGTTCATCAAATGACTGAATTTAAAATAAAAACTGAATAAATATATATTTACACACATATGTAAATAAGTCGAATCAATACCTAATAAACTCCTATAACTCTCACAGAGCATGATAGGCTGTGGTGTAGCGCAGAAGTACAGCCTGGAGTGTTTGATCTGACTGTAGTGTTTGATCTTACTGTGTGATGGTCAGGCTCATGTTGTGTGATTTTTCCCTCTCGTGAGCCACTGATTTCTCCACCTCCACACACTTCTGCTTCCAGAGCTCCAGACTGGACGAGACCTCAGCGTGACTGTTCTTCTCCACCTCTAGAGCATCTTCCAGATCCCTTATCCGCATCTGTACACACACACACACACACACGCGTTTGTTTTTGTGAAAAGTGGGTACATTACATAGGCTTCCATTCATTTTATACTGATCAAAGCGTATATTATATTGCCCTCACCCCACCCTACCCCTAAACCCAACCATCACAGGAGACAGTGCACAGCTTTACTCCCTGAATAAACTCATCCTGTGTGATTTAGAAGCTTTTTGAGAAGTGAGGACGTCACCAATGTCCTCATATTTCACCTGCTTTTTGTAATACCTGTGTCATACCCATGTCATTATACAGATTTGTGTCCTGATATGTCACAAAAACACGTACACACACACACACACACACACACGTTACCTAGCATAGAACGATAAGCAGTTTCAAGGTTTACCGTGAAATCTGTGTGTTTGAAACAATGAAATGAAGACAGCAGATGTCATTTTAGATGTATTTATTTTAATTATGTAGCCTGACATGTTTATTGCTTCAAAATATATTAAATGTTTCTTAAAATGAAATATATTGTGTTTAAAAGGGAAAAAGTTTTTTTTTTTTTTTTTACCCAGACATTTAAAACTTATTTTAGAGCAGTAATCACAACACCATGAAAGCGTGATATACAGTTGAAGTCAGAATTATTCGCCCTCTTCAATTTTTTGTTCTTTTTTAAATATTTCCCAAATTATGTTTAGCAGAGAAAGGAAATTTTCCATCATTATACAATAACTTGCCTAATTACCCTAACCTGCCTAGTTAACCTAATTAACCTAGTTTAGCCTTTAAATGTCACTTTAAGCTGTATAGAAGTGTCTTGAAGAATATCTAGTCTAATATTATTTACTGTCATCATGACAATAATAAAATAAATCAGTTATTAGAGATGAGTTATTAAAACTATTATGATTAGAAATTAGGGCTGGACGATATGGCAAAAATTTATATCACGATATATTTTTTTATTTCGGTCGATACGATATAATTCCGATATCGATATGGACAATATTAAAAAGAAAGGAAAAACTGCCAAGAACGCACACAATGGATGTCTGTACCTACAAATGTCTGCAAAGTGAATTTGCAAAGTCGATAATACCTCCAGACTCTTATAACTTTTTATTTTTAAATAAAAACAGTACAAAAAAATTTGTTCACTTTTTATTTGTATTTAGCCTTTACAAACAAGAAATGTGAAATAAACTATCAAATAAATAAAGCTCAAAAATTCATAAAAAATATGCAAAATAGTTTTTTAGAAAAATAATTGTTGTAGTCTAACCAGCAGGACAGCAGTGATGTGTGAACTGAATTTGGTGAGAATACAGTAATTTACAGTACAGTTATTGAATATTTTTCATAATAGAAATTCATAAAAAATATGCAAAATAGTTTTTTAGAAAAATAAGTGTTGTAGTCTAACCAGCAGGACAGCAGTGACGTGTGATCTGAGTCTGATGGCAGTATAATGAGTTAGAGGGAAGTTATTGACAGCTTTTGTAGCCTATTGGTTTTTGCGTTTTGCTCTTTGTAGACGGTCCTTAAGGATCGGTCTCTTTGCCGCCTGCGCATAGAGATCAATATATTGCGTCCAGCGCGTAGGAAAGCTCATTTTTAGGAAAATAAGGTTGTAGTTGGTTGTATACATTGCGACAGTTGAAAAAATGTGCTATTTGTGTAGGAACAATGTTTCGGTCATGAGTTATTGATCCGGAAAATACGAATCTGCGAATCTGTTGCTAACTTTACTGAACTGAAACCACTTCTACACCACTGCATTAGTCTTTCCTTTCTTATCAACTATTTCGTCTAGAATTCATACTTGTGGAAGCTTGTTCACTCACATCTGTATTCAGAGCACTCATTTTGTAGCTAAAACTTTCTGCGGCGCAGCTTAAACCACCTGCTGTGCTGAGCGCTGGCAGCGTGTCTGTGTTTTCGTCATCACGTAAGTGACATCAGGTCACGCTCTTTCTGACGGCTGAGCACTGAACGTCATTCAGTGACAAGTGATACATGTATAAGATCTTATATAAATAATAATATATATATTTATATATATGCAAATTTATATCGAAATATCGGAAATGGGTTCAAAAATCATATCATCGTTATTGAAAAAAATTCTATCGCGATATATATTGATATCGAATTATTGTCCAGCCCTATTAGAAATGTATTAATAATAATTCTAATTAATCTAATAATTCTGACTTCAACTGTGTATATATATTTTTTTATATATATACTAAGATTTTATTGATCTTTTAGGAACAAATAACCAGTGGGAAAAAAACAAACAAACAAAAAATAATAATACATATATACATACATATACATACAGTACATGCATATATGCGTACAGTATATACACAAATACATCCATTCCACACATGTATATCTATATACACACACATGTATGAAAATATTAAATTAACCTCATCAAGAAAATAAATAAATAAATAAAGTATAAAATAAAATAAAATATATTGTTGCCAAACATATTCTCACAATGATGCATAACCTCTAGAATTATGTAAAAGTTAAATTATGGATAATTATATTGTCTTTGTGGAGGAAGCCAGCCATTTACTTCATTTCTTTTCAAAGATCTCTAATTGTAATCTAAGTGCATGTGTCTTTCTTTTTATTTCCTCAACTTCTGCTATAATTTTGAACCATTTGTCTTTAGTTGGTGGGTCTTCTTTATACCATTTCTAGGTTATAGCTTTTTTACTTGCTGCCAAAATATCTTAAATAGATATCTATCCTCTATATCAAGTTTAATTGGAATATCTCCTAGATAAAGTACTCCAAACGATCTAGGAATATGAAGATTAAAAATATCATTGATGGGGGAGTGCACAGTTCCCCAAAAACTGTTAATTCTTGAGCACTGCCAGAATACATGCGCATGATGTGCCTCTTCTACCCCACAGCTCCTCCAACAAGGATGAGGCGACACCGATTGTAATGATTTAACTCTTGGTGTAATAAAAAATCTAAATCAAGTTTTTCCAATAAGACTCCTGTTGAGGTGTGTGGAACAGCACATATTTTAACCCATTGGTCTTGATTCAGAATATTGCCTACTTCCTTTTCCCATTTTAATCTTATATAGTCTGTTGAGAGTTCTCTAAAATTACTTATTGCTCTATATAAATTTAAAAATAGTTTTAGTCATACTTTTCTTGTATGTCTGAATGAAAATCTGAACAAGCCGATTGTTCCAATCCTCATCCTGTATTTCTTTCATATAATAGTCCTACAATTGTAAATATTTAAATAGCTCTTGGTTCAGTAGAGCAAACTTATCTTTTAACATTTGGAAGCATTCCATTCTGCCATCTTTTATAATTGTACAAAATGAAGAGATTCCTAAATATGCCCAATGTTTAAATCTATTATCCATAGTTCTAGGTTTAAAATCTAGGTCACGCGCCACCCAAATCAAAATTTGAATTAGTTTTTCCAAATGAAGTTCCTTTACCACTGTAAACTAAATTTTCAAAGTGAACTGTGTTAGTGGGTTAAGACACTGGATCTTCATCTGGAAATTAGTTTTTTTTTAGCTATTAATGCTTGAATTGGCATTTCCTGGATTTCGCTCTCTATATCTATGATATTTTTATCAAAGGTCCTCTGACTGTCAGAATCTGATACCGGTTTATGTCTATTTACCTGGATGATCTCGGAGCTGAATTTGGACTGCAGGTGTGCTGTTCGCTCAGACTCCACACTCTGCTCCAGCACCTTCACCTTCTGCATAGCTGCCTGCACACACACACACAGGTTTGTTTTTATGAGTTGTGGGGACATTCTATTAAAATAATAATAAATTTTATTTATAATGCGCTTTTCTAAAACCCAAAGCACTGCAACAAGAGAGAAATCAAACATGCAATAAAATACAAGTATACATAAAAAAATTAATTGAACACATTAGAATATCAAGAATCTAAAAATGCAGTCTAAAAAAGATGAGTTTTTAGCATCTTCTTAAAACTAGCTAGTGTGGAAGCATTTCTTACAGAATAACGGAGAGCATTCCATAACCTGGGTGCAGGAACAGAGAAGGCTCTCTCCTCCATTGTTTTTAATCATATAAATTATAAACTTCCATTGCTTTTATTCTGCACAAACTGTATTTTCTATTGCCCTCCCAACCCTATCCCTAAACCCAACCCTCATAGGAAACTGTGCTCAGTCTTAAGAGAGTAAAAATGTGCCCCAGTAAATATCGCCAGTGCCCCAGTAAATGCTTTGAGTTACAATTTACTTTACATGTAATGTACAGTGTTTCCTCTAGGATTTTTTTCCAGGTGTGGTGGCAGGCCTTTTACACAGCTCTTTCAACTACGTACGGCGTTATTTCAATGACAAATGTTATGAACGCCCTCAAATATATGCTGCTTAAGTGCGATTCAGTGCATTTATGTAACGAGTTTGTCTCCAATATTTATTAGATTTGCTAGGAATATTTATGAATGTCTCCAGTAGACTTACAGAGCGGTACTGATGCGTCCTGAAGTAAAGTGAAACGGCCATAAACTCCAGCAAGATAAAGTCTTTGTATGCAGAACCAGACCTTTCTCATTCATTCAGTCATTCATTTTCTTTTCGGCTTAGTCCCTTTATTAATGTGGGGTCACCACAGAGGAATGAACCGCCAACTTATCCAGCATGTTTTACACAGCGGATGTCCATGCAGCTGCAACCCATCACTGGGAAACACCCATACACTCTCATTCACACACATACACTATGGACATATTAGCTTACCCAATTCACCTGTACCGCATGTCTTTGGACTTGTGGGGGAAACCGGAGCACCCGGAGGAAACGCGAACACGGGGAGAACATGCAAACTCCACACAGAAATGCCAACTGACCCAGCTATAGCGACCTTCTTGTTGTGAGGCGATCGTGCTACCTACTGCACCACCGTGATGCCCAGACCTTTATCTATAAAGTATAATTATGGAAACTGTGTTCATCATAACCGAAAGCTACGTCGTGTTTTCTGGCCTCACAGTCAGTCAGTCAGTCAACATGCAACCCAAAAGGGTTAAACTAATAACGCACAGCACTACTACGGTTACAGAAAAGTTTGCTCTGTTATAATTCACGTACATTTTAATAAGTTTTGGTGCGATTATAACCTGCTATTAAAAAAAAAAAAAAAAAAAAAAAAACAGCGACTGAATGTTTTGAATGAGAAGCTGTAATGTAGCCGTGGCGGGAATGAATTTTGTTGTGGCGCCCCACCATGGAAGAATGAATGTAGTGAAAACTATGATGTATTAATTAAGAGTGGCAATCCCAGAATAAAGATGTTTACTCTCCATGTAGCAATTTAAGGATTTTATTTAAGGATAACATTTTGTTGTTAGAGGGCCGTGCCCCTGTAGAGCTTTATATCTAGCAACAACCCTGGGTCCCACTCTATGCAAAATGTCTAACTCCCTGACTTTTCCCTGATTTTTACAAACTAAACAGCTCAATTATCATGACCCATCCACCTTATTTTTCACTTAAGAGTGGCGTAGCCATTGTTAATTAAAATGTGTCAAGATTTCAACTTTCAGCAGTGAAATTTAAACCACAATGAACTGAACTTTAACTCTGAAATCTGGACTTCACTAGAACTATGTCAAGCTGCTTTGACACAATCTACATTGCAAAAGTGCTATATAAATAAACATGAATTGAACTTCCAGTCGGGCAACCCAGTGGCGCAGTAGGTAGTGCTGTTGCCTCACAGCAAGAACGTCGCTGGGTCGCAGGTTCGAACCTCGGCTGGGCTGGGTCAGTTGGCGTTTCTGTGTGGAGTTTGCATGTTCTCCCTGCATTCGCGTGGGTTTCCTCCGGGTGCTCCGGTTTCCCCCACAGTCCAAAGACATGCAGTACAGGTGAATTGGGTAAGCTAAATTGTCCATAGTGTATGAGTGTGAATGTGTGTGTGGAAGTTCCCAGAGATGGGTTGCGGCTGGAAGGGCATCCGCTGCGTAAAATCGTGCTGGATAAGTTGGCGGTTCATTCCGCTGTGGCGACCCCGCAAGGGACAAAGCCGACAAGAAAATGAATGAATGAATGAATGAACTTCCAGTCTCATTCGCTACTCTCTTACTAGTGAATTTCATGGGACCTTTAAGGTTGCCAAGCAAAAGTATTAACAGTATGTAATTAGCAAAAGCTTCAAGTGTGTGTTTAACCAATCAGAAGTATCTGTGGAAGTATGCTATTAATAGTGAATGTAATTCTAAAATTATGCAGTGTATATGGGTGATTTCTTCTCTACAAAGAGTCAATACTTCCCTACTTACTGTTAGTTTGCTATGAGACAATAATGCACAAACAGAAAGTTCCACCTCCTACTCAATATTCTGTTTAAGTAGGAAGCCCATCAACATACTAAAATAAAAGTCTTAGCAACTTCCGGTTCACACAGACTTTGATATCAGATGCAAACAGAGTCTGTGTGGTGTGAAGGAATCCAGCACACTGCGAGCAGATGATAATTAAATCACCTCCAGATCCGAGCGCAGTTTCTCTTCTCTCTCTGTGCTGCGACTCAGCTCTGTGGATTTACGCTTCAGTTTCTCTGAGTCTTTCTCTCCGTCTCTCTTCATTCTCTCCATTTCACATTTCAGCTGATGCAGAGTGTCGTTCTGTTCCTGTTAAAACAAACACACAACACTAATTGAACACTGCAAAAATAAATCTCTGCCATAACAATGTGAAATATAACACTAAATAAAAGTACCATTGACACTTCTGCCCTAGCTTTCATTGTAAAAGTATTTCAGATTTTTTTAAATGAACATTTGTGTTGTCCTGGAGTTCTGTATACATCGTTCACCCTTCACCAAACCTCTAAAATGAAGCAGCTAAATTTAATTTCAATCCTAACATGTATTTTGCACAAAGAAAGAAACACATTTTCATCACAAACTCTGTGAATGTGCAGGTTTTCCCTAATCAGTGTGCAGCATTTCATCAACACTGCTTTCTGACTACAGGAAAGGCTGTATATGATCATGATAAAAGCACCTGCTGCAACACAGTGTTCAAAAAAGATAAAGCGGCAGATTCTTATTGTGTGTGTGTGTGTGTGTGTGTGTGTGTGTGTGTGTGTGTGTGTGTGTGTGTGTGTGTGTTGTGTAGATGGCATGTCAAAATTGACCCTTAAGACAACCCTTGTACACAAAAGGTGTACAGCCTTCATGAAAATAGAGAATTAGTATTATTATTTTTTTTCTAATGTTGAGATAATTTTACAAAAAAAAGTCACCAAACCTCAAGATTAAAAAAATGTTTTGTTTTTTCCTGCTGTTAAAATGGTGCCTGGGTCGTTTTTGGGTTATGAGGGTTCGAATTAGTGATACAAACTCTCATAATGATACAATAAATGTCCATTTGAAATAAATGCTGAAATTCTGAACACTCTTTTTTATTAAATAATTATTTTCACTGTTTCCACTAAAAAAAAACCCACAACTGATTTCACTAATAATAATAAAAATTCTACTTTACATCATATGAATAAATTATATATTATTAAACATATTGACATAGAAAACATCTTTTAACTTGTATTAATATTTGCCAGTTGGCACAGTGACTCAGTGGTTAGCACTGTGGCCTCACAGCAGGAAGGTCGCTGGTTTGAGTCTCGGCTGGGTCAGTTGGTGTTTCTGTGTGGAGTTTGCATGTTCTCCCCGTGTTGGCGTGGGTTTCCTCCGGGTGCTCCGGTTTCCCCCACAGCTTAAACACATGCGCTATAGGGGAATTGATCAACTAAATTGGCCGTAGTGTATGAGTGTGTGTGTGAATGAGTGTGTATGGGTGTTTCTCAATACTGGGTTGCAGCTGGAAGGGCATCTGCTGTGGAAAACATATACTGGGTAAGTTGGCAGTTCATTCCGCTGTGGTGACCCTTGATGAATAAGGGGACTAAGCTGATGAATAATATTTGCCATGTTTACCTGTATGAGTGCCTCTAATGTTTTTTTTCCGTCCTGCAGCCGGTCAATCTCAGCGTTTGCAGTCAGCAGCAGACAGTCCCTCTCGTGCAGCTCCGCCTGGAGGCCCAGCAGGTCATCTTCTCTGGCCTTCTGGGTAATCTCTAAAGACCTCTGCACATCTGACACTCTCTGACGCAGCTCTGAGCTCAGGACTACACACAGATGCTCAATATCAGGATCGCACAAATTAGTTTTTATTTATTTCAGCTAGCTATACGAAGACATTTCATGGCATTTGAACATTTCACCCCAAATATTTTAATGTCCTCATTTACTGAGTCTCATTATTTTACAATTATGTTCACATTAACATTATTTATAAAAGTTCTATATATGTATAAACATAATTTAAGTATAAAATGTAAAACAATGATAATTGTTTTAATAATAAACAATGCATAACACAAAGTTTGTATTATTTATCAAAGTTTGAATTTGTCTTATTATTAATATTGTAGAATTAATACAAATTAGATATAAACAAATTAATTGATCAAGCAGGTGAGGTAAAGGATGAGTAAATGATGACAGACTTAAAATTTTTGGGTGAACGGTCCCTTTAAGTGCTACACATCAGACACATGAGGACTATAGGTTCAATAAACATACGCACGCACACACACATACACAAACACACACGCACCGTCCAGCCTGTGATTGTGTTTTGTCAGCTGGTTGATCTTCTCCTCTGCATTTCTCCTCTCCGCTGCCGCGTCTCTTCTGGCCACTGCAACATCATACTCGAGTGTCTGCCGCTGCGCCTCACCACGCTCCACCTGCGCACGCAACCGAGCGGCCTGAGCCTCACACTGAGACACCTACACGCACGTACACACACACACATTACCAGATCTGCACAGTAATAAATTATATGTCATCTGCATTCCAGCCACAACACAGCACTGAGATTACAACCCTTGGTGCTGGGAAACACACATGTGAATGTAACACACCTGTTGTGTGTTTGAGTCTGACGCACCTGCTCATTGTGTTTGGAGGTGCAGTCCAGTTTCTCCTTCTCCAGCTGGTTAATTCTCCACCTCAGCTCAGCAGTGAGACTGAACTCATCCCCCGTCTCTCTCTCACTGACCCCTCTGTCTGTCTGCAGACGCTCCATCACTCCTCTCAGCCTGATACATACAATTGAAGTCAGAATTATTCGCTTTCCTGAATTATTAGTCCCCCTGTTTATTTTTTCCCCCAATTTGTGTTTAACGGAGAGCAGATTTCTTCAACACATTTCTAATTATAATAGTTTTAATAACTCATCTCTAATAACTGATTTATTTTCTCTTGGCCATGATGACAGCACATCATATTAGACTAGATATACTAGTATTCAGCTTAAAGTGACATTTAAAGGCTTAACTAGGGTAATTAGGGTAAAGTTAGGGTAATTAGGCAAGTCATTGTATAACAGTGGTTTGTTCTGGAGACAATCCAAAACTAATATAGCTTAAGGGGCTAATAATATTGACCTTAAAATGAGTTTGAAACAATTAAAAACTGCTTTTATTCTAGCCGAAATAAAACAAATCAGACTTTCTCCAAAAGAAAAAATATTATAGGAAATACAGTGAAAAATTCCTGAATCTGTTCAACATCATTTTGGAAATATTGGGGGGAAAATTCACAAGAAGGTGAATAGTTCTGGCTTGAATTGTGTATCGTATATTTTTTCTTCTGCAGAAAGTCTTATTTCTTTTAGTTTGGCTGGAATAAAGCAATAAATTAATTTAAACAAAAAAAAAAAAAAACAATTTGAAGGTCAATATTATTAGCCCCTTTAAGCAATATTAGTTTCGATTGTCTCCAGAACAAACCACTGTTATACAATGACTTGCCTAATTACCCTAACTTTACCCTAATTAACCTTGTTAAGCCTTTAAATGTCACTTTAAGCTGAATACTAGTATATCTAGTCAAATATTATGTGCTGTCATCAAGAGAAAAGAAACCAGTTATTAGAGATGAGTTATTAAAACTATTATGTTTAGAAATGTGTTGAAGAAATGATCTGTTAAAGAACATGTGGGTAAAAGTTTTTTTTTTTTAAGAATTAAAACTTCACAGGAGGGCTAATGACGTTGTCTTGAGCTGTATATAAATGATTGATTAATTTACAGAAATGGCTCTCTATCGTGATATATCTCATCATCATGATATGAAATGACTTATATGGTGATCAGAGATTTTTGTAATATTGGCCTGCATGTGAGAGAATCATGTCAGAAACAGGGGTGATGAGATGAACCTGCTGATGTCCTCCTGGGTGTTTTGTACAGACGGGGTCACGGTTTGCAGACGAGATGCTCGAAAGCTGGAAACCGGGTCTTTACGTTTGGCTCGAGTGCCATGACGTGGACGGACGGCGGCGGGAGGCTGAGTGGGCATGAGGTCAGCGTAAGGTCACAGTTCCCAGATCTGCAAAAACAACAGAGACGCTGTATTGTTTGAGTTTGACGCCATCCCAGCTTCTATGGCCATTTTCATGGTGAGAAAATGTACAGTTTATGTCAGAACTATCAATTCTCCTGAATTATTTTAGCCCTCCTGTATAATTATTTCCCCAATTTCTGTTTAACGGAGAGAAGATTTTGTTGAACACATTTCTAAACGTAATAGTCTTAATAACGCATTTCTTTTCTCTTTGCCATGATGACAGCACATAATATTTGACTAGATATTCTTTAAGACACTAGTATTCAGCTTAAAGTGACATGCAATGTGTAAATAAAAGGAAACTTGTTTTTAACCTGACTTCATCCTATGTTAATAATATTCATTAAATATATAATAAATAAATAATACTAAATATAGGGCAGTCACAGTGGCGCAGTGGGTAGCACAATCGCTTCACAGCAAGAAGTTCGCTGGTTCGAGCCCCGGCTGGGTCAGTGGCGTTTCTGTGTGGAGTTTGCATGTTCTCCCCGTGTTGGCGTGGGTTTCCTCTGGGTGCTCCGGTTTCCCCCACAGTCCAAACACATGCGCTATAGGGGATTTAATGAACTAATTTGGCCGTAGTGTATGTGTGTGAATGCAAGAGTGTGTGGGTGTTTTCCAGTGTTAGGTTGTGGCTGGAAGGGCATCCACTGCGTAAAACATATGCTGGAATAGCTGGCGGTTCATTCCGCTGTGGCGACCCCTGATGAATAAAGGGACTAAGCCGAAAAGAAAATGAATGAATGAATATTAAATATATACAATTAAATATTGCCTCATTTGCATAACATTTTAGAAAAATTGTAATACAAAAATGTGCAATTAATAATTTACTTAACCAATTGGGGGAGTATTGGGGATATTAGTTGCTAGTTATTAGTTAGCATTCATTTCAGATTGGTCAGGTCTACATTTTGCTTTAGTATGCAGATTGACCAACAGTTTATGTTTGTGGCTCTGTATATATATGTCTGTTGTATTATTAGTATATTTTTTATTTGCTGATTTTTATTTAATTTTATTATGTAAAGCCTAACCAGGGACGACGGCTGCAAACTAGCTTTATGCTATATATGCCTTATGTAGGCAGCATCGGTTGTCTTTGTATGTCAAGCGTATTGTGCCTGTTAAATAGATAGCTAGTTAGTTAACTTTATTTGTCTATATATATATATATATATATATATATATATATATATATATATATATAACATAATAGTTTTAATAACTCATCTCTAATAACTGATTTATTTTCTCTGTCATGATGACAGTAAATAACATTAGACTAGATATTCTTCAAGACACTTCTATACAGCTTAAAGTGACATTTAAAGGCTTAACTAGGTTAATTAGGTTAACTAGGCAGGTTAGGGGAATTTGGCAAGTTACTATCGAAAAATATATAGCTTAAAGGGGCTAATAATATTGTCCTTAAAACGGCGTTTAAAATTTTTTAAACTGCTTTTATTCTAGCCTAAATAAAACAAAAAAGACTTTCTCTAGAAGAAAAAATATTATCAGACATACTGTGAAAATTTCCTGAACCTGTTAAAACATCATTTGGGAAATATTTAAAAAAGAAAAAAAAATAAAAAAAATCAAAGGGGGCGAATAATTCTGACTTCAACTGTATATATGAGCAACTCGTTATGGATACTCGTTATAGCGTTATGGATGTGACATTTGCCGTAAAAACTCAAAACATAAACACACAGAGAAAGTATATGCTAACATTATATTGAAATATCTGTTTATATTTGCCAAAACAACTAGCCACAGAGTTAATGGATCAGGAAAATATCAATCTGTAAACATCTTTTGTACTTTAAATGAGGGAAATAAACGTGCGTTATGGATGTGACCAGAAAAGTCTGTGAGTTTACAGTATACAACAGAAATTCTGTCAATTAAACTGCTCAACCCAAACAAAAAATAATGCTAATCAAAAGGATAAGAGCTGCTCTCTATAGAACAAACATGATTGATTTTATTTTATTTCATATTTTTGCATTTATGAGGAAAAAAGTGGTGTTATGGATGTGACCCCTCTCCGTTATGGATGTGACAGATGTGAAGTTGCCACTTGTGTGAATTTGGTCAATCAAATATAACAGTTTGAAAACATTGACAGATACATTTTTGAGTATTTCTAAAGTACTGTAAAAAACTTGCTTACACAAAAAACTCAGATACGGTTTCTGTACTTTGGAAATGGAAGGAAACTTATTCATGGCAAAATTGACATTTGCATGCTCATATATAAATCATTTAAAACCATGGTACCCCTAGTCTAAATAAATATCCAGTCTACTGGCCATCAACTGCTACTGAGAGAGGAGGAATTTAAAAACGTAATTGCTTGGGGTATAAATGATAATTTTGTCCTATTTCTTACACATCTGGGAACACAATATCGACAACCTGATGAGAACAATTGGAAGGTGTTTGATAAAGGATGTCTCTCATCATAATTTGACAATCATTATAGCCTTATTTAGTACTCTTTCTTTGTATATAATGTCAATGCTCTTTAGTTTTATTACCAACAACTTACTGGCTGCTGTTCCCCAGTGACCTCTTCTGGGCCTCAGGAGCATTTCCATACCAACAGATTACACAAAATGTTGCAATACTGTCAATAAAAGCACTATAAAACATAATCAACAATGTGCTGTCAACATTAAAAGACAATAGCACATTCTCTGTTGAAGCATTTTCCTTACATAGTCAGTCCATACATCCCACTTCAGTCTATTGTCCAACATCACACCCAAACATTTATAATGTGTTTCTAACTGAATTCGCTGACCATTCATTAATGTGGGATTAGTTTTGCTTTGTGTTCTCTATCTAAGACCAACCATCTCCTTAGTTTTAGGAATGTATAAGAGTTTGAATTTTCACAGCAGTCTAAAAAGAAGTCAAGAACAGGGCCGTGTAATAAACAAGCAACAAACAAACGTTAATATTATCATTAGTATTGGTGAGATATTAGTTGCTAGTTAAGTAGTACTAGTAAGAGATCAGCTTAATTTTACGCTATTTATAAGCAGTGTCTTATCCTAAAATATGATAAATGTCTATAACGATATACATTAGTGTTTCTGATGGTTTTGTCAACTATAAATTAAGACAGGATGATGGAAAACACGATTAAAACCGCAAATAATATCATGAATCAAAATGACAAAGATAAACAGTTTAAAGTTACATTTAAATACACCTTCGGATGACTTATCTGACCAAACTATGAGTAGTTTCTCAAATATACAAAGAAATAACAGCTAAGAATCTAATAGCATATAGTAAAATCTCAGAAATCTGAATGAAACTCACACAACATATTGGTTTCTAGCAGTGATAAACGGTCAGTTCGAAACAATGAGTTATAAAGGCAAACACCAACTCACCATTAACAGGCATATTATGCTATAATATCTGTGTTTATGAAGAAATGCTGTCGTTAAACAGCATTAATATGCAAAAATCCGCGGAGTTGTGAAGAGATGCGGCGTCTGTTTGAATCTGACGCCATATTTCCCCCTCACCATGACAACAACGGCAAGCGAAAAATACCGCGAAACAGTAATCAAGAAAGTTATCGCGGATTATTTTTGTTTGTCTTTTTTACCCCTTCGCCTGCATGTCTGATCAATAAATCAAATACACGATAAAACATTTCAAACACTTATTTTGCCGCTTCCTTCCTCAGAGAGGAACATTTAACCATTTAACGACCGATGCTCCCAAACATTGACGTAATTTTACTTTTCACTCTGTGAAAATTATTTTAAAATCATGTGTAATTAAATACAACACAAAATGTGTGGTAACTGTGCGTTAAAATGATGAAGGAAAACCCTTGTTATTTATTTTATAATTAATAAATACAAACCCAACCCCCTCTCTCTACGCTGTGGTACACTCCTAAATCAAGCTGAGCGGGAGACGGACTGAACTATTTCACCGGCGCTAAGGGGAGACATATACTCGTGCACGTCTCCATGTCCGTTCATTCAGAGCGTGAAAATAATTTTAATTCGTGTGTTTTCTGATTTTTAAACTACATTGTTTATTAAAATGGTCTTTTTGGTCTAAGCTGATATGCAGAAAGGTGTAAAGGTGAGTCACTGTACACACAGTGGACATGAGTTAGCCTAAGCTAGCCAAACATGGCTAAGTTATCATTTTATTTACTTACGTTACGTTACTGTCGATGGCAATTAAATGAAATGAGAGTAATATCATATAATTTGCTAATTAATGACTATACGGGGAATTTTTGAACATTGGGTGTCTCTGCTGTTGAAGTGTTTTGCATGTTATTGTTGTTGTGTATTAGTGGGCGATGCTGCTGAGTGTTTGTTTGTATCAATAACCGCTATATTCCATGTGTTATTCTGAAGATGAAGACGAAGTCTGATCAGACCACAGATGATTTTACTCCAGGTGATGTTGTGTTTGCGAAGATGAAGGGTTATCCTTTCTGGCCTGCCAGAGTGAGTTTCTGTAGTGTTTCATCATGTTTTATGACATTCTGCAGTGTATAGTTACATATTATTTGTCACATCCATCAAATCTAACAGGTTTTGTTCTTGTTATTGTTTTGTCTCTCAGATTGGAGAAGGAAAAGCACCCAAAAACAAGATCCCCATCTTCTTTTATGGGACACACTCAACGTGAGTAAACTCGAATCAAACATGCATGTCAAAACATTGCATTAAAGCAGTGTTTCTCAACCACGTTCCTGGAGGACCACCAGCACTGCATGTTTTGAATGTTTCCTTTGTCACACCCATTACAAGTCTTTCATTCGTTTATTTTCTTCTCGGCTTAGTCCCTTTAGTAATCAGGGGTCGCCACAGTGGAATGAACCGCCAACTTAACCAGCATATGTTTTACGCAGCGGGTGCCCTTCCAGTTGCTACCCATCACTAGGAAATACCTATACACTCTCGCATACACATGCACTTACCCAATTCCCCTATAGCGCATGTGTTTGGATTGTGGAGGGAAACCGGAGCACCCGGAGGAAACCCACGCCAACACGGGGAGAACATGCAAACTTCACACAGAAATGCCAACTGACCCAGCTGAGGCTCGAACCAGCGATCTTCTTGCTGTGAGGCCACAGTGCTGACCACCGTACCACCCTGCAGGTCTTTCAGTCTCTGCTAATGAGCTGATGATCTGAATCAGGTGTGTTTGGTTGAAGAGACATAAAAAATGTGCAGAACTGGTGGTCCTCCAGGAACGTGGTTGAGAAACACTGCATTAAAGGGATAGTTGAATTGAATTGAATTTTTATTTGACAGGTTTTAGACAAGCTGTGCAAAAATACAAGTATCCCATACATTTTGAAATAAAAACTGTCGAGGATAAAAACACAATAAAGCTCTGGGCTTGTTTCCATTGTGGTCCTCGCTGTTAAATAAAACAAAGTATGGCTTCAAAATACAGATGATGCATAAAACAAACTACCTCCACATTTTAAAACAGGAACAAAATAATTCACAAATACAATTATTGCTTCATTCATTCATTTTTCTTTTCGACTTAGTCACTCTATTAATCAGTGGTCGCCACATGAACTGCCAACTCATCCAACACACGTTCCACGCAGCTGACGTCCCCGCAGCCGCAGCCCCATTCACAATCAAATAACATATAAAGTAAAACATCCTCATCCACCATGCAAACTAATCCTCATCAAACAACCATCTTTTCATAGCTTTTTTGAACCTCCTTAAGTCTTTTATTTCCTTGATCGGTTTTGGTAATTTGTTCCACATGATTGCACTTGTATATAAAAACATATTTTTACCCACTAGACTTCTAAATTTAAACTAGACAATAAAGTTCGTAGAGACAAACTTTGAGGCTGGCTTGTGAAAGCTGGTTCGTAATAGTTTATTTAGTTTAAAACAGTTTGAAAAAGGATAGATAGATAGATAGATAGATAGATAGTTTCTGTTATGTTAAAACAGATAGCTAATCATTATTAGCATGAAGCTAGTCACTGCTAGCATGTGAACCATACAGGAATTACGGTGTGCTAGCATGAGTCAAACGAGCCAATCCCCGCTTCTCTACGATGTTCTGATGCTAAGATATAGCTGCTTTTATATTGTTGCTAGGTTAGTCTGTTTTGTTGCTATGGAGTTGATTGACAGCTTAGACTGATGATGTATCAAAGCTTCTAGCCAGTATGATCAATTTAAATCAACCCCCATCTCTCCAGAACACTGCAGCATGAAGATATCAATCCAGGCCTTTGTAATGGCAGTCCATGGAGCAGTTGCTAGGGTGAATTTTCTGGTAGTTAGGGGTGTGGCTAGAAAGTTAAAAGCTCATCAGTCATTGGCAGTTTGGTAGTCTGAGGTAAATGAGCCCAATTAGAAGTCTGTATGACCGTCTGATGCAGAGTTAGGAGCTCACAGAGTTTGATCCAATGTAAAGTCAATGACAGTCTTTTGAATGGAAGTCTATGGGACCGTTTCTAGGGTCCAAAAGTGGTTGCTAGGGCGTGGCTAGAAAGTTTAAAGGTGATCAGTCTATGGCAGTTTGATAGTCTGAGCTAAATGAGCCCAGTTAGAAGTCTGTGTGACAGTCTGATGCAGAGTTATGAGGTCACAAAGTTTGGTCCAATGTTAAGCCTATGGGATTTTGCCGACAGTCCCGGGACGTTTTTCGGAAAACCGAAAGTCGGATCAGTCCAAAAAGATATAGCAACCCGAGTGAGAATAGTTTGGAGGTCTGGTGTGAGTTTGATGGTCATAGCTCAAAAGCTCTAGGAGGAGATAGAGTCAGAATTTTAGTCTCAGAAGATTAATAAAAAAAATAATAATAAGTTTAAATAGGATTTCAGTAGTCTGGCTTGCTTACACAAGCCAGCCTAATAAGCAAATATTAAAATCCCAACCCCTAGTACTGTATGAATGCTGTTGCCTCACCATTTGAAAATAGTTCACCAAATAACTAGGAACCACATTATTAAAACAATTTTGGGTGAACATCTTGAGTTCACCCAAAAATGAAATTTCTGTAATCATTTCTTCACGTTTGACTTGTTCCAAACCAATAAGAGGAATTTTCTTCTGTAAACCATTAATATATTTTGAAGAAAGTTGGAAACCTGTAACTGTATTTAACCTGCTGTGGAAATCAATGGTTACGGGTTTTCAGCATTCTTCAAAATATCTTATTTTGTGTTTAACAAAAAAAAAAACTCTATTAAAGCTGGCAGCATTAAAACGTCATATAACAAAGTATTTACATCTTTATCTATTAATATGGGAGAAATAATTTTTGAGGTTACTTCTTTTGCAATATCGTCCAGCCCTAGTATAGAGTAATAGTCTTGTGTTTTATTTCCAAATAAAGCATAAACTGATTAAATCTATTCTGCATTTTGAATGAGTTTAATGTTGTTGTTGTTTATTCAAGTGTAAATGATAAATGCAAAAGTTTATTATATATTTATTTAAATCATATACTATATGATGAAGTGGCGACGCAATGGCGCAGTAGGTAGTGCTGTCGCCTCACAGCAAGAAGGTCGCTGGTTCGAGCCTCGGCTGGGTCAGTTGGCGTTTCTGTGTGGAGTTTGCATGTTCTCCCTGCGTTCGCGTGGGTTTTTCCTCTGGGTGCTCTGGTTTCCCCTACAGTCCAAACATATGCAGTATAGGGGAATTGGGTAGGCTAAATTGTCCGTAGTGTATGAGTGTGTATGGGTGTTTCCCAGAGATGGGTTGCGGTTGGAAGGGCATCCGCTGCATAAAACAGGTGCTGGATAAGTTGGCGGTTCATTCCGCTGTGGCGACCCCGGATTAATAAAGGGACTAAGCCGAAAAGAAAATGAATGAATACTATATGATGAAGTCATGTATAAGGCATTTGTTATTAATACAAATTGGGTTGGTTACTGTTATTATGGTGGTTCCTTATGATTACTGTACCCTTGCAAATATGCACCTAAATATTCCACTACTGCACATGTACTATGCTGTTACTCCTGACAGCTTTGCACAGTTACATTTACTGCATTTACTAGTGACAATGTTTTACACTGCAGTTTTTAACATTTACACACTTGTGTATGCAGTATAACAAATTTAACATTTTTACTTTCTTTAATGTCCACAAGTGGAAATTTATCTTTGGCTTCACCACACAACTACATCAACACACACATCACCCATATCACAAAGCACAAGCAACACAGATACACACTATATCATCACATAAATCTCATTCATATGTTAAAACCCAGTATTTAAATTCTAATGGCGTTAGGCACAAAAGACATTTGATAGGCATTTTCTTCTTATTTTACTTATTTATAGTTTATATTTTTGTTTATATTTTTGCCTGCTCTTTTAATTGCCCTTTTAATTGCTCTTTTAATGCCCATTGTTTTTATATTATTATATTTTAAATATGCTTTAAACTAGGGATGCTACGATCAGGATTTTTGCAGCCGATACCAAGTACCGATTCTTTGTGATGGTGATCGGCCAATACTGAGTACCGATTCTGATGCTTCAAGCTTTATAATACATGGAGCACATTTCCCCCCTAAGTATGATGATTAAGTGGAGATCTTGCCTTACACCTCAGAGAATAAATGAAGAATGTTGCATATAATCCCTCAAACATGTCTCTTATAACCATTTAGTGTGGACATGTCATGGTCAGAAGCAACTTTACAGAAAATAATAGATAAAACAGATACAAAAAAATGGTAAGAAAAAGCAACTAACAAAGCAACTTGGAAACATTGCAAATGATGGAAGAAGAATTCGACATGTCTCAATCAAGAAAAAGTACATATTTGATGCATAAGATGTTAAAATGCACATCTATAAATATATATTTATTTATTGCAGTAAGTATATTACAAAAAGGTATATTATGAAATATTCAATTAAAACAATTTTATTTTACGTTTTTAATTGTATTTCAGCCAGGTTTTAGTGAACTGGCAATATTGTCAAAAACACAGAACTCTCAGTTCTTATATATGTAAAAGGTCTAAACACATGGAAGACCATTCCAATATTTTGCTCTTCAACTAGCATGTCTGGTTCCTCTGCATATAAACTCGTAAACAGACACCTGTGATCGGTTCATGAGATCGGCCAGATTGGCGAGTACCGATCGAGTCATAAAATGTGATTATCGGCCGATGCCGATCGATTGGAGCATCCCTACTTTAAACCTTACAATAAAGGGAAAGTAATAGTAAGAGACCGCAAAGTTGGAATTTGATTGTACAGGGAACCTGTTTCCTGACTGTGCATATGGCAATAAACACTTTGCATCTTGAATTTAACCGTGACTAACATGTTGTTTTTTTCTGCCAGAACGTTTCTATTCTCCAAGGACATCGTCCACTACTGGCCGAACAAGCAGAAATATGGCCAGGCCAACAAACGGGGCGGCTTCGAGGAGGGCATGTGGGAGATCGAGAATGACCCGGGTGTGGGTCTCAGAGGTCAAAAGGTCAGTGTGTAAGGGTGTGCTCACACTATGCTATCCGAACTGTGCCCAGGCCCATTTCCCGGATCGTTTGAGAAGTGTGAGTGCTTTGAATCGGGCTCAGGCACGGTTCACCTTGGCCCGGTTGGAAGAGGTGGGCCTGAACGCCGTTTACTTGGGCTCAGGCGTGGTACGCTTGCAGTGTGAGTGCAAGCGTGCCTAAGCCCGAAACTGAAAGCGAGACGTGACTTTTAAGGGACTGTTTGATATGGATTAATTAATCATTTGTACTGTTCAATGAACGCAAAACTGCTGTAGTTTATTAAAGACACAAACCCCTCACTGCACGACAGCTGCACCTTCAGCAAACCTCCTAATTCCTGCAGCACGAGGACTTTATGATTGTTTATGAGCGTCAAAAGTGGCTGATCTGTTCTGCTAAATATTTGACTGCGTGTCACCGCATATCAAACGACTTAAACGATATAACTAAAGAAATCTCCACTGTGCTGAGCGAGAGAACAGCGCATCATCAATGCGCATCATCAATGCGAATGTAATGTGAGTGCGGGCCGTAGGGGGAGACGGGAGGGAGGGGGGGTACATAGTGTGAGTACGGCCTAAGTTTAGTTGTGCTGTGAAACGATTAATTGCATCAAAAAAAAGTCATATTTACAAAATATATTTATGCATACTGTGTATATAAATAAATGCATGATTATATTATATAAAATGTTTGTTTACATACAATGTAAAACCCAACAGTCAACTTCATCAAATGAAATGAGTGTGGTTAACTCAAAATTGACTGAAAGTTAATTCTACTCATTTGAAAAGAGTTTTGAACTCAGTAATGAGTTAAAGGTAATGAGTTAATTAAATATCTCATAACTTCAACTTAAATGGAGTAAGTTCACAGTGCTCATATAGATTTTTTTTTAAACTCAAATGGTTTGTAGCTATTGTTTTCCTCGAATGGTTTGAGTTACCATAACTTGGGTTTTACAGTACTCTGTTGGTTTGAGTTCTCTTCATTTATTGGGTTTTACTCTGCTCAAATTGCTTCGTTTACTCAAATGGATTAAGTTGACAGTACTCATTAGGATTAGTTTTTGAACTTAAATGGTTTGTTGCAATCGGTTTCCTCAAATGGTTTGAGTTACCTTGACTTTGGGTTTTATAATGTATATTGTATAAATTATGTATAAATATATAATGTATGTATGTATGTATCATGTTTTGAGCCACATACGTTGAAGTCAGAATGATTAGCCCCTTTGAATAATTAGTTCATGTTTTTCTCCAATTTCTGTTTAACAGAGAGCAGATTTCTTCAGCACATTTCTAATCATAATAGTTTTAATAACTCATCTCTAATAACTGATTTATTTTCTCTGTCATGATGACAGTAAATAATATTAGACTAGTTATTCTTCAAGAGACTTCTATACAGCTTAAAGTGACATTTAAAGGCTTAACTAGGTTAATTAGGTTAACTAGGCAGGTTAGGGTAATTAGGCAAGTTATTGTATAATGATGGTTTGTTCTGTAGACTATCGGGAAAAAATTAGCTTAAAGAGGCTAATAATATTGACCTTAAAATGGGTTTTAAAAAATTAAAAACTGCTTTTATTCTAGCCGACATAAAACAAATAAGACTTTCTCCAGAAGAAACAATATTATCAGACATACTGTGAAAATTTCCTTGCTCTGTTAAACATCATTTGGGAAATATTTAAAAAAGAAAAAAAATTCAAAGGGGGGAGAATAATTCTGACTTCATCTGTGTATATATATATATATATATATATGTATATGTATATATCTCAGGGCTCGAAATTGCGATCATTTTGGTCGCATATGCGCCCGGAATTTAATCTATGCGACCTCATAATATATTTGGGAGCATTTTTGCGACTGTATATAGTGGTTGTAGTGCGACTTGTTTCGATTTTTTTTTTTTTTTTTTTTTCTAAAAACGTGCTGAATCGGACTTCCCTGCCGCTATAATGGTTCATATCAGCTGTCAATCACTCAAGGCTTTCCGCTGTCAGAAAACAGGGAGCTTATAAAGGCGCCAGCCGAGATCAATCGAGTGTTTACGGAGAAGGTGCCCGAATCTTGATGCGTTGAATTCACTGCGTGTTCAGCGCAAATATCCGCTAAATGTAAAATCTAACACTGTACACATCATCACCAAAGAAGCTCAGCTGACTCGCCTGCTTTTCCACAAACACAGAAAAATTAAAATCAGCTCATAACGAGACTGAGCATTTAAAATGACACAAACCCAAACCAAAACTTTTAAAGAGTGTAGAAGTGAGACTTTTCTTACTTTCTTTGGTCCGTTCTTTTTTGAGATGTAGATTATTTTTCTATTTACTGATTTGCAGCTTTCAGCATTGGATTGAATGATTTATTATAATCTTACATTTATTTTGTAGCAGAAATATTATTTATTAAATTGACATGCATATAAAAAAAATAGTGCAAAATAGGGCTGGGCGAAAATATTTGTGCGTAGCTACACCACCCAGTATATATTAAAGATCACCGTGAACAACATAAAACCCCACAGAAACCCGTTACACATCTATCTATATTTAACTTATATTTAACTGAATCCTATAACAGCCTATAGCTGAAATGTTGGAAATTGCTCAATTTATTTTTATAAAACATTTGTCAAAACGTATTGATATTTTTTGGAGTAAAAACAATACCGACATTTAAGAATCCATATTTATTTTATTTATTCATTCATTTTACTTGTTTATTGGTGCATATATGGGTTATGATTTAATTCATAGCTACAGTACATTGGACAGCTACTGTGCCACTCCGTAAAGCTTTCAAGCTAAAGTCCAAATTAAAGAAAGATTTGACTTTCTGCGGTGACAGCCGACATTCACAACACGCCGTAACCGTCCTTCAGGTGGTGCGCAGGTATAAAATACAAAACCAGACGTCTGGGCTTTGAATTAGGTGCAATTATTTCCTCGTTGTTCAAAGAGTCTGCAAGTTCGTGTTCCATGGATATTTGTTGTTGTTGATTCGATGCGCAGCAGGAAAAAAAGGCTTTCAGATGTGCATGTAGTCGCTGGTAAAGTTCTCACCCAGATCAGAGCGATCTGTGCTACCGAATACAGCGCAGCATGCAATAAACTCACGCTCAGTCAGGCGAAGTAAAGGTCTCATTGCCTATATGTCAATCAAATTAATTAAGCTCTAGCCACAAATAAAACTTTTAGCCTATTTTATTATTTTGTGTAATGTATATAGTGTAATCAGGGCCGGAGCAAGCTGAACTGGCGCTCTAGGCGAACGGCAATCACGCAGACCTCAACCCGAAAGTGAAATAGAAACTTACCGGTTTGCGGATGAAAGAGGACCGGGAGGGGGTGGGGTGTCGCGGATAAAAGTGGACCGGGGGGGTTCTCGCTCACTATTCTGCCTAGGTCGCCTCTATGGACGCGCCGGCCCTGAGTGTTAAGCTGGATTTATACTTTTGCCTGGCGCCGCATCGGGCGCCTCCGCAGACTGCGCGTGCACCTCGCGACAATGGGGTAGCGCGCTTGCGCTGAGCCAGCTGTGGTAGCTCATCAACAGAGCCGCGACGTCAACACACAGAATCTATCAGCACAATTCAGCACGGTTGTCTAACAGTTTAGAACGGTTTGGCACGATAGTGGAAAAGCTGCTTTAATATTTTTATTAAAAAAAATCGCGATTCCTCGATTTTATAAAAAATTTAATCGTCTTAAAACGTAAATTCGATTAATCGAAAAAATCGCCCAGCTCTAGTGCAAAATAAATATTACTTACTGCAGTGCTTCATTTTTGTTTGATGCAAACCATAAATCTATTTTTCATAAAGTAACAGCAGGACCTTTTACAGTACAAAACTCTCATTCAAGCACATTCAGGGCAGCATGATAATGAGAAATGTTATTCATTGTAAGTATTATTGTCATCATCGTCATCATTAATATTTTATAATTATTAGACATTCATTTTGGAATTATTGCACAGATATCAGTAAGTCATCACAGCATTAGTTAGATAGTCGTTTCTGGTTTTTGTTAGTCCTGATTGATGTTGTTTTCAAATACAATAAATCCCTTAATATACAATTTGCAGTGGTGCTCATTCATTTTTGGTGGGTGCTCCTAAATTTTTTTCTGGTGCTCCTAAATTTTTGAAGTTGTGAGCACCGGTGCTACCAAGTAAAAAAGTTAATTTCGAGCCCTGTATTTATATATACTGTGTATATATATATATATATATATATATATATATATATATATATATATATATATATATATATATATATATATATATATATATATATATATATATATATATACACACATTCACATATGCCAGACGAACTGCGCTAACTGGGCAAACGAGACAGGTTCCGAAACAAATGTCTAGGTATGAAAGCACCCCAAGACTGTATTTACATACAATTGACAAACAGTCGCAGCCAAATTGATGCTGTCTACTGCCCCGAGCATTTCGCACGCTGGCCCCATGCCATCGGGCAGTCCTTATTGTCGACCCCTGCTGACTTTTGCTGAAATACATATTGCTATATCGATGCTCAAACTATATATTTACTGTGTTGTACTGCCCTAATCAGGATATAAGATGATCGTGATTTTTAGATTTTTGTGTGTGTTTTGTGACAGAAAGCAGCGCTGGTGAAACGGCTGTCAGAGAGTCGACTGAAGTGGAAAAACAAGAAGAAGAAAGCAGAAAATCAGACTGAAGCCAAGAAACCCCCAAAATCGCCAAAAGATTCAGTGTCGAAGAGCGATTCAAAAACAGGGACACCACATAAGAGAGAAACAAAGTCTGAATCTGTCACACCGAAAGATGATAAAAACACTGAAACACGGTCGACGCGCTCCAGAGATTCATCAGTGAAGACCAACACAGATAAAAGACGGACAGATAAAGTTGTGCCTGCCAGAAAAATGACAGCGGTGAAGATGATCACAACTGGGTGGAGACGTCTGCCGTCCAGCATCATATTAGCAAGACGAATGGATGCAGCAAAGACTCTGTCTGCTCACAGGAAACACGTGCTGAATAGGAAGATCATCTCCACGGCGAAAAAAAGGATTGATGCTATTAATCACAGAAAGGTTTGCTGTCATTTTCTATTGTGTGTTGAGATTATTAAAACTTGGCCTGAGGACTGTACCATGTAGCTGGGAAGTATTGGTATAGTTTGCATCAATCCTGAGTTTACGGTAACTTGAAAGTAGCTCTGCTTTTTTTTTTTACTCCTACTGCATGGCTTACCTGCTCCACTTCAGATCTCGGTCAGATTATTTTGAAGCTGTATTTATTAGGTTATGTTCTGGTTATGTTCAGGTTATGGTCAGATTATTTTGAAGCTGTATTTAGGTTATGTTCGGGTTATGTTCAGGTTATGGTCAGATTATTTTGAAGCTGTATTTAGGTTATGTTCGGGTTATGTTCAGGTTATGGTCAGATTATTTTGAAGCTATATTTAGGCTATGTTTTGGTTATGTTTAGGTTATGGTCAGATTATTTTGAAGCTGTATTTAGGTTATGTTCTTGTTATGTTCAGGTTATGGTCAGATTATTTTGAAGCTGTATTTAGGTTATGTTCAGGTTATGGTCAGATTATTTTGAAGCTATATTTAGGTTATGTTCTGGTTATGTTCAGGTTATGGTCAGATTATTTTGAAGCTGTATTTAGGCTATGTTCTGGTTATGTTCAGGTTATGGTCAGATTATTTTGAAGTTGTATTTAGGTTATGTTCTGGTTATGTTCAGGTTATGGTCAGATTATTTTGAAGCTATATTTAGGCTATGTTCGGGTTATGTTCAGGTTATGGTCAGATTATTTTGAAGCTATATTTAGGCTATGTTCGGGTTATGTTCAGGTTATGGTCAGATTATTTTGAAGCTATAATTAGGCTATGCTCTGGTTATGTTCATCTTATGGTCAGATTATTTTGAAGCTATATTTATAAGGCTATGTTTTGGTTATGTTCATGTTATCGTCAGATTATTTTAAAGATATATTTAGGTTATGTTCTTGTTATGGTCAGATTATTTTGAAGCCATATTTAAGTTATGGTCAGATTATTTTGAAGCTTTATTTATTAGGCTATGT
Organism: Danio kyathit; assembly: GCA_903798195.1. Classification (NCBI taxonomy): domain Eukaryota; kingdom Metazoa; phylum Chordata; class Actinopteri; order Cypriniformes; family Danionidae; genus Danio; species Danio kyathit. Next base: position 54,953,944 of record LR812541.1, read on the forward strand.
TCAGGTTATGGTCAGATTATTTTGAAGCTTTATTTATTAGGATATGTTCTGGTTATGTTCAGGTTATGGTCAGATTATTTTGAAGCTATGTTCAGGTTATGCTCAAATTATTGTCAGATTATTTTGAAACTACATTTAGGCTATGTTCTGGTTATGTTCATGCCATGGTCAGATGGATTTGAAGCTATATTTCGGCTATGTTTTGTTTATGTACTGGTTAGAGTCAAGCAGGGCTTAATTTGTAATGCGGCACCTCATTTTACCAATCCCCCTCCTCAACAGCCCTCCTCCCTCGTCCGCTGTTCACTTTCACTCCCCAAACCTCTTCACTTTCGTCCGTGACACACCCGCCCCTCTCACTTTTGTTCGCGACACCCCCACTACACTGCTCTCCACTTTCGTGTGACATCTCTCACGGGTAACATGCCGGATCCGTTACCCCAATCTGTTACGGGAACAATTCCGGGAACCCTCACAATTCACAAATTAACCACTGTGGTCAAGCTATATTGAGGCTATGACGTTATGCTCGCATTGTAGTCAGGTTATTTTTAAAACATCTTCCGGCTATGTTCAGGTTATGCTCATGTTATATTCAAGCTATATTCAGGTTATGTTCAGATTATGGTCGGGTTAGATTCAGGCTATGCTGAGGTCATGTTCAGATTATGGCCAGGTTATTTTTAAGATGTATTTAGGATATGTTCAGATTTTGTTCATGCTATGCTTGGGTTATGTTCAGATTATGGTCAGGTTATTTTTAAGATGTATTTACGTAGGCTATATTCTAGTTATGTACTGTCTATGTTCAAGCTATATTCAGGCTATGTTCAGATTATGATCAGGTTATTTTTAAAATCTATTTAGGCTATATTCTGATTATGTACTAGCTATGTTCAAGCTATATTTAGGTTATGTTCAGATTTTTTTTAAGATCGATTTACTCTAGGTTCAGGATATATTCAGGCTATGTTCAGATCATAATCAGATTATGGTCAGGTTATTTTTGAGAAATTTAGGCTAATGTAATTGTGAGTATGTTTATCCAGCATCATGGTACAGACCCTGGCTTTATGCCAGAATATGATGTGTTGATGTTGTTATTGTTGTGTTGTGATATTTTAGCCCTCGAGAATCACACGCTCGACTACAGATCTTGCCGAGGCCACTGATGATGTCACTGTGAAGCCGCTAGCTCGCAAGCGCAAGCAAACCGATTCTGATGTGAAGGGAGACGCTCATATTTCTATTCCTGCGACAGACATCTCTGCCTCTTCCACTCTGTCAGGTAAACTGAAGCTTACATTTACATTCAATTACAGTTGTTTATTATACAATCCTGACATTGTTTTGTGAGTTATTTTCAAGCTTACAATTAAATTATACTCATAACTCATACCATACAAAGCTTCTTAGCTGATCACATCTACTCAATGTACAGGCTTGAAGAGGAGACGCCTCACAGAACCTGAGAAGCAGAGAGCGGATGAGGAGAAAGAGCTGAAGGAGAATGAGGCTCAATCAAAGAAGAAAAATCAATTGGAGAAAAAGATTGAGAAGCTGAATGAGATGGAGAAGAGCAATGCTGACAAGATCGAGTTGGTGGAGAAGAAGAATGAGGCTGAAAAGAGTGAGTCTGAAAAGAGTGTTGCAGAAAATGAGGCAGAAAACAAAGGGGCAAAAAAGAAAGGGTCTAAAAAGAGTGATGCAGAAAATGATGAGTCTGAAAAGAAAAAGACAAAAAACATAGAGACAGAAAGGAAAGAGGCAAGAAATAGTGAGGCAGAAAGCAAAGAACCATGTAAGAATGATTCTGAAAAGAAAGAGGCAAGAAAGGACAATTCTGAAAAGAAAGATACAGAAAGGATAGAGACAAGAAAGAGCGAATCTGAAATTAAAGAGACCAAGGATAACGACTCTGAAAAGAGAAAGACAAGAAAAAGCGAGTCTGGAATTAAAGAGACAAGAAAGAGTGAGTCTGAAAGTAAAGAGGCAAGAAAGAATGAGTCTGAAAAAGAGGCAAGAAGGAACGAGTCTGAAATGAGAGAGACAAGAAAGAGCGAGTCTGAAATTAAAGAGGCAAGAAAGAACGAGTCTGAAATGCAAGTGGCAAGAAAGAACAAGTCCGAAAAGAACGAGGCAAGAAAGAGTGAGACTGAAAAGAGCGAGTCTGAAATGAGAGAGACAACAAAGAACGAGTCTGAAAAGAGAGAGACAAGAAAGAGCGAGTCTGAAATAAAAGAGGCAAGAAAGAACGAGTCTGAAGAGAGAGAGACAAGAAAGAGCGAGTCTGAAATAGAGGCAAGAAAGAATGAGTATGAAAAAGAGGCAAGGAACGAGTCTGAAAAGAGAGAGACAAGAAAGACCGAGTCTGAAATAAAAGAAGCAAGAAAGAACGAGTCAGAAAAGAGAGAGACAAGAAAGAGCGAGTCTGAAATAAAAGAGGCAAGAAAGAATGAGTCTGAAAAAGAGGGAAGAAACGAGTCTGAAAAGAGAGAGACAAGAAAGAGCGAGTCTGAAATAGAGGCAAGAAAGAACGAGTCTGAAAAAGAGGCAAGAAACGAGTCTGAAAAGAGAGAGACAAGAAGTAGCGAGTCTGAAATAAATGAGGCACGAAAGAGCGAGTCTGAAATGAGAGAGACAACAAAGAACGAGTCTGAAAAGAGAGAGACAAGAAAGAGCGAGTCTGAAATAAAAGAGGCAAGAAAGAGCGAGTCTGAAAAGAAGCAAGAAACGAGTCTGAAAAGAGAGAGACAAGAAAGAGCGAGTCTGAAATAGAGGCAAGAAAGAACGAGTCTGAAAAGAGAGAGACAAGAAGTAGCGAGTCTGAAATAAAAGAGGCACGAAAGAATGAGTCTGAAATGAGAGAGACAAAGAACGAGTCTGAAAAGAGAGAGACAAGAAAGAGCGAGTCTGAAATAAAAGAGGCAAGAAAGAACGAGTCTGAAGAGAGAGAGACAAGAAAGAGCGAGTCTGAAATAAAAGAGGCAAGAAAGAATGAGTCTGAAAAAGAGGCAAGAAAGAGCGAGTCTGAAAAGAGAGAGACAAGAAATAGCGAGTCTGAAATAAAAGAGGCAAGAAAGAATGAGTCTGAAAAGAGAAAGACAAGAAATAGCAAGTCTGAAATGAAAGAGGCAAGAAAGAATGAGTCTGAAAAAGAGGCAGAGAGCGAGTCTGAAAAAAGAGAGACAAGAAAGAACGAGTCTGAAATAAAAGAGGCAAGAAAGAATGAGTCTGAAAAGAGAGAGACAAGAAAGAGCGAGTCTGAAATTAAAGAGGCAAGAAAGAATGAGTCTGAAAAAGAGGCAAGGAGCGAGTCTGAAAAGAGAGAGACAAGAAAGAGTGAGTCTGAAATAAAAGAGGCAAGAAAAAATGAGTCTGAAAAAGAGGCAAGGAGGAACGTGTCTGAAAAGAGAGAGACAAGAAAGAGCGAGTCTGAAATAAAAGAGGCAAGAAAGAATGAGTCTGAAAAGAAAGAGACAAGAAAGAACGAGTCTGAAATAAAAGAGGCAAGAAAGAATGAGTCTGAAAAGAGAGAGACAAGAAAGAGCGAGTCTGAAATTAAAGAGGCAAGAAAGAATGAGTCTGAAAAAGAGGCAAGGAGCGAGTCTGAAAAGAAAGAGACAAGAAAGAGCGAGTCTGAAATAAAAGAGGCAAGAAAGAATGAGTCTGAAAAAGAGGCAAGGAGCGAGTCTGAAAAGAGAGAGACAAGAAAGAGTGAGTCTGAAATAAAAGAGGCAAGAAAGAACGAGTCTGAAAAAGAGGCAAGGAGGAATGTGTCTGAAAAGAGAGAGACAAGAAAGAGCGAGTCTGAAATTACAGAGTCCGAAAAGAGAGAAGCAGAAAGGAAAGAGGCAAGAAAGAACGAGTCCGAAAAGAAAGAGGCAAGAAAGAGCGAGTCTGAAAGGAAAGAGGCAAGAAGGAAAGAGTCCGAAAAGAGAGAGGCAGAAAGGAAAGAAGCTAGAAGTAGCGAGTCTGAAAAGAAAGAGTCAAGAAGGAGCGAGTCTGAAAAGAAAGAGTCAAGAAGGAGCGAGTCTGAAAAGAAAGAGTCAAGAAGGAGCGAGTCTGAAAAGAAAGAGGCAAGACGGAGCGAGTCCCAAAAGAAAGAGGCAAGAAGGAGCGAGTCCCAAAAGAAAGAGGCAAGAAGGAGCGAGTCTGAAAAGAAAGAGGCAAGAAGGAGCGAGTCCGAAAAGAAAGAGGCAAGAAGGAGCGAGTCTGAAATAAAAGAGGCAAGAAGAAGCGAGTCCAAAAAGAAAGAGGCAAGAAGGAGCGAGTCCGAAAAGAAAGAGTCAAGAAGGAGCGAGTCTGAAAAGAAAGAGTCAAGAAGGAGCGAGTCTGAAAAGAAAGAGTCAAGAAGGAGCGAGTCTGAAAAGAAAGAGTCAAGAAGGAGCGAGTCTGAAAAGAAAGAGTCAAGAAGGAGCGAGTCTGAAAAGAAAGAGTCAAGAAGGAGCGAGTCCGAAAAGAATGAGGCAAGAAGGAGCGAGTCCGAAAAGAAAGAGTCAAGAAGGAGCGAGTCCGAAAAGAAAGAGGCAAGAAGGAACGAGTCCGAAAAGAAAGACACAAGAAGGAACGAGTCTGAACTGAAAGAGGCAAGAAGGAACAAGTCTGACAAGAGTGATGCAGAAAAGGATGCGGTGGAGAAGAACAAGGCTGAAAAGAGCAAGGTAGAAATGAAGAAAGAGGCAAAGCTGATTGAGGCTGAAAAGAACAAGTTGCTGGAGAAGAAGAAAGAGATTAATGAGAAAGAACGGAGAGAGATGATGAATAAACCCAAACAGACGAAGAGTTGCGCTCCTGTAGCCTCTGATGAGACGCAAGAGGAGAGGAAACCCAGAGATGAAGAGGTGAGAGGATGAGGATTCTGTCAACATTACCTGTTCATATTGAGATTAAATGTTTAATCGTGGTATAGGATATTCTCACAATACTGACCTAAACCGCAAAAAAGATGACTTGACCAGGTATAGTAGCACACAGATACTCTTTACCTGAAGGGGTTTTCATTAGACTGTCATGAAACCGTTATAATCGTGACACGACACATATCATGAATGTGAATGGGATTTTATGCATGCCTATGACAACTGATAATAAGTGTGATTTGCTCAGTTGTGACATTTTAGATGCAAAGATGACGTCGTTTTTTAAGACAACATAAACAAATGCATCAAAACCATCTCATAATTCATCTCATAATAAGTCTTTGTGTTTGTCTTGACAACTTGATGTTACTAAGACAACAAAACCTGTCATAAACATGATTGTCATGAAGCCATTATAAATGTCAAATTTTATAACACCTGTAATCAAGCAACTACAGCGGTACAAGCTGAATATGTCCTTAAAATCAATGCTTGTGTTTGTGTGTGTGTGTAGAGGTGTAAGATCCTGGCAGAGAAGAGGCAGAGTGTGCTGAAGTCTCTGCAGGGTTTGGTCACATCCACCAGAGGGAAGACTCAGAGCGGCTCTGAGCAAACAGCAGAGTCTGAGGAGCCGCAGAAAGAAAGGAACCACAGGCTGAAGAAACCAGCGGAGGACGAGAAGAAGGACACGGAGAAGAGGAAAGAACAGGAGAAGAAGAATACTGAGTAAGTGAGAGAGAGATCGAGCCTCAAAGTGACCGTTCAAAAATCTAAAATTATGTCATTATTAACTCACCCTTCACTCACTGCAAACCTGTTTGTATGGAAGCCCATTTCTGCCAGTTAAGAAAAAGATCATGCCTTAAGGCCAGTTTATACTTCTGCGTCAAACGCACGCGAATGCTATGGCACAGCCTACGCGTGGACGCATAGCCCCTCGCCGTGGCCGTTGGCGATGTGATGTGCACCTCTCAAAAAATGTAACGCGTACGTGTAGCGCAAGCTCTGTGATTAGTCAGCTTGGTAGCGCTGAAGAGTGTGGGCGGAGGTGAGAGCCGCACGCCCGATGCAGCGAGTGTTTACAAGTGTGGAGTCCCGTGAAGGAGCTCCAGATGGAGAATGTTGTTTTGTGTTTACCTTTTGATTAAAGTTGTTGCACGTCCGCCGGTTCCCGCCTCAAAATGAGCGAGTTTGAGCCACTTGTACATTAAGGAAGTGTTCAGGAAAAACAAAACACCAGCGAAGAAACTCGACACAGAAAAACATAAAGACCTACTGCCAGCTAGCGTTTCGGAAGTGTATTGCAGAGAAACAGAAACAGCGCGCAGAAGTATAAATGCACGGCTATGCGCGAGGCTTGCGGCGTGGGTTACGCCGATCACTTGACGCAGAAGTATAAACCAGGCTTTACAATACACAAGAAATCAAATCTAACCCATATTGATGTTGTTAGCTTACAGTGCTAGTTTTGTGCTAAACAATTCATCTGTGCATGTCATTAATAACCAAATAATAGTTTGCCCTTGTAATCTTTAAGTGAAATCTGCAAATGCACTTCCTGTTTGTTTTCATTTAAATTCTCAGATTAGGTCAGTCTGAGGTATTGGGGCGGGGATAACACACTGTAGTGCCTGGACCATCTAATATGTCCGGTACTCTTAGAATTAGCTCATAAGTTCGAATTAATTCTCGGGGATTCGAATATTTCTGGCTCACAGTCAGAAATAGGTTAACACGTACACTTGCGTCATCTATTGGTCTACCCTAATAGAAGTAAGCAGCGTAACTTCATCTTAAGTAAATCTATGTTATGTTCTTACGTGGCCAACTATAATAATATAAAACAGGATTTCCCTATTTACACAAACAAGGTAGCAAGAACATATAGCTGAGGCAGTAACTTAGATACACAAACTCCGTCAAGGATATTAAAATGAAACCAAGATTATTAAGCTACACACACAGTAAACTACTCTACGTAAAACAGACAAACATACAGATACAAAAACAAACAGTTCTAGAATGAGTGAATGAACAACTAAGAGTCCCAAATGTCTTGCACTTGCTAAGTTCTTAGCATTGCAGCCTGAGAAAACCACCAAGCAGAGAATCTGATTTACTGCTTAAACTCAATTAACACCAGCTTCAGCAAGCAATGAAAAGTTGGTTTGTGTTTTGTGTTTACGTCTCGTCAGCTGGTTGAGGGGAACCCTGGCGAAGCTGATTGGTTGCAGCGCTTTGACGCCACGAAGCTTCATGACTGCTGATTGTTAACTCCGCTTAGAACATGGCTGAGTTACTACAACACTTAACCACACCCCTCCAGCTGTCAGTTTTGACAACAGACTGAAGTGGTGAGCAGGAGGAGTCTGTTAGGTTGTAATAACTCTCCCCAAACCCTTTTCCCCATCATTCTGAATGCTACTTTACTACAGCCAATCAGCTCGCAGTAGAAAAAACAAGCCACGCCCACTGTTTTCTCATTTACTCTTCAGTTTTTCTAGGAACTGCGTCACAATACGAAACAAAAACAATTATCGCAGCTTCCGGTTCATGCGGAGTTTAAGAATTAGAGTTTAAGAGTTTAATTCGAATTGAATTGAATTGCATTTTTTAAGTCAAATTTTTGATGTAATATTGTAATTTCAATTTAAAGGGCCATGAAACCCACCCTTTCTCAGCAGGGTGTTTTCACACCTCTAGTTTGAAAACGTCAGGAAAGTGGGTGAGTCCAGCTCTGTTTAGGTGGGAGTGTCGGGGGAGGGAAAGAGGGAAGGGTTTGCATGAAAAGGGAAGTTTCAGTTCGAGCACGCGCTGATTTTCAAAGAGGCAAAACAAACACACAGACGCAGGGGAGAAAGACAGTGACTGGGTTTACATGGACATCAGTAATCGTAAACATTTCATGCATGCCCCCCATGACAAACGAGATATTGTATGCGAGAAACTGCTTTAAGAGTGTAGTTTTAATGGAGTTTGATACCGCACGCCGTATGGGAGAAGAAAAAAAAACTGCATTTCTCGGTAACTTAGATGCACTCGGCAGGTAGCGTCAGAACAGCGGATCTTTCAGTCTATGATATTGTAGTGAAATTAGTGTACTGTAAACTTAGTAACTAAATCATTTTGACTAAGGTCTGTCTTTAATCACTGTAAGAGCACTGCTGACGATACTAACTTACTTTGCCATCTGAATAAACATAAACAAAGAACACTGATCACACACACTTACCAAATCTGTAGAGACAGGACAATCAACACCAACTGGAACTGCATCTTTATTAAAAGAAGATGAGCGGCAAATCCACATTTCACCATGTCGAGATGCGAAAAGCTCTCGGGTGAAAAATGTTCCTTACAAACGCATTTCTGTCGCATGTTAGCAGACCACTGTAATCCACACATGAGTCCAGCTGCGCTCTCATAGCTGGGAAATGAAAACAAAACCTTCATTGCAGCACATTTATAAACACAACACTGACGACCCATGTCTCCAAACAATTCTTCTTCTTCCACTTTTTGTAATTACTGTTGGCAACACAACGTGGCGTCTCTCTGAACACTGTAACAGGTAAAAACTCCTGTTACAGACACTCGTCTTGAAGCTATCATGCATATTAAAGTTGCACCTGATTCACAATAGAGCGCGCTGATTGGTTTGAACCAAGTCTTTCTCATGAATTAATGCTGAAAACTCAAAGGCGTCACGTTGTACTCCCCAGTACAGACATCCAATCTCCATGCTGGAATGTATGACTGTCAACAGCTCAACACATGTGTTTTGGTGTTTTGGGACCCTTTAAGTCATAATTTTTACGCAAATCATAATTAAAATTTTTTATCACATTATCCAGACTTAAGTTAAAATTACGAAATAAAACGTCGAAACCATGACTGCTCATCTCATAATAGTTACATTTTCAGGAACTTTCTCATTATTCCAGCTTACCCTGTGTGTGTGTGTATATATATATATATATATATATATATATATATATATATATATATATATATATATATATATATATATATATATATATATATATATATATATATATATATATATATATGTCACCCATATTACTATGATTAAACTAAATAAATATAGAAACAGGTATTCATTTGTCACTTATTTTTTAACACTTTAATGAGGTTTAACAGCTACACTAAAGCTGAACACAAATAACGGATTTACAGTATATGTACGTCATAAAAATAATGTCATTATTCCGTTACTTCCCCTTCAAGAAGTGGCCATGATGTGTACTTATAGAAATTAGCATTTTTAGGAAATACATTAGACTGTCTGTATATAGTAACTTAATTTGGTTGGAACTTTAACTTGCACGGTGGCTCAGTGGTCAGCACTGTGGCCTCACAGCAAGAAGGTCACTGGTTCGAGTCCCGGCTGGGTCAGTTGGCGTTTCTGTGTGGAGTTTGCATGTTCTCCCCATGTTGGCGTGGGTTTCCTCCGGGTGCTCCGGTTTCCCCCACAGTCCAAACACATGCGCTATAGGGGTCAACTAAATTGGTTGTAGTGTGTGTGTGTTTGAATGGGTGTATATGGGTGTTTCCCAGTGATAGGTTGCAGCTGGAAGTGCATCCGCTGTGTAAAATGTATGCTGGAATAGTTGGCGGTTCATTCCGCTGTGACGACCCCTGATGAATAAAGGGACTAAGCTGAATGAAAATGAATGAATGAATGAATAATTTGTTTGTAGTGCAGTAATGTGCACCTTTAGTAAAGCTGCTTTAAAACAATAATTATTGTAAAAAGCGTTATACAAATACACTTGAATTGAATTAGGCTTCTGAAGTGGAGTGGTCTACTGTATCGCTACAACACCTTTAGTGAAAGTCCCTTTAATTCTACACTTTATATATTTACTGTAGTATTCTATAGTCTTTGCTGCAGTAGAGTGCTCTCATATAAGGGGATGCTTCAGCTTGGTATTGCTTCAAATGAAGCATTTACATTGTGCGCCAATAGGTGGCGACAAAGAACAATCTAAGTGTGTGTGTCTGCATTCATTTAAAAAAGGATAAATATTAATTCATTCATTTTCCTTCAGCTTAGTCCCTTTATTAATCAGGGGTCGCCACAGCGGAATGAACCGTCAACTAATCCAGCATATGTTTAACACAGCGGATGCCCTTCCAGCTGCAACCCAGTACTGGGAAAAACATCCATACACACTCATTCACACACACAATCATACACTACGGCCAATGTAGTTCATCAATTCACCGATACCACGTGTGTTTGGACTGTGGGGGAAACTGGAGCACCCAGAGGAAACCCACGCCAACACAAGGAGAACATGCAAACTCCACATAATAACACCAACTGACCCAGCCGGGACTCGAACCAGCGACCTTCTTGCTGTGAGGCCACAGTGCTAACCACTGAGCCACCATGCCGCCGCAATGATAAACATAAAACAATTTCTTTATAAGAGAGTTATTGATTAACTTATTAAAAATGAGATAAAAAATTAATAAAAATTATATAATACAAGTCTTGTGTTTCTTTCTGGTATTTTTGGGCTTCCATATGTTTAAGTTGTATCTGTTGAAGAGAAAAGAAGATATTTTGAAGAATGTTCAGTATTATCTTTTTATCCTGCTTTGGCTGTCAATGTTTACTGAATCCACCATTCTCCAGTATGTCTTCATTAGTGGTCAACAGAGCAGAGAAATGCTTAAAGGGTTGAGTGTGAGCAATTAGCTAAATTTTTTGGGGAGAAATATGCTATTTAAGTGCGCGTCATCAGTTTCTGGCACTCATCCAGATCATTCTTTACAGCTGTTATTGTCCATTTATTTTTTTATAGTGTTTATTACCGTTATAAAAGTGATTATATTATCAAATTAGTTACTGTTATCAATTTAGTATCATAAAAGTGTGTGTGTGTGTTTGATTCTACAGACAGCAGATTAGTAGCAGTAAAGAAGAAGAGCGCAGAGGTGAGACGCATACACTTACACAAACACACATTTATTTGTGACACACACTCTCTCCATAGCTGTAGGCCCTGTTTACACTAATACGTTTTAGTTTTAATACAGCGTTTTTAGAACAAAAATGATATACGTCCACACTGGCGTTTCACCTAGCGTGTGAACTTTACCACTGAAAACGCACATCACGTGACCACACACACACACTCTGGCATACACTGCAGCATATGCGTGCATCTGAGCTCCAGGCAGTCAGCGGGTGCTTCGAGCGCAGAACCCCAGGTGAGAGCAGCACATGTCGGACAGTTCATTAAGGATCTCCCACTGGATTTCATCTCACTATAGTTGTTAAACGTGATATTTAACTCATCTTGTCTCTATATAATGGTTCTTCTGTCTTTTTGAATCTATTACTTGTTCTCAGGTAACGTGTTTTGAAAAGTAATATGTTAAATAATGTGACCACGTACACTGATTCTGCACATTTGACTGATTGCTTGCATTTATATCCTATAATGTGTAAACTTATTGTACGTTATACTTTTATAATGGCCATTATTGATTATTAAAACGGATATTCAGCAAATGAGAGGGTGTTTCATATTTTTCAATGAAAATGAAAGAAGGCAGTGATGTTATAGGCTCCGTTTTGTTATAAACATGCACACAGTGAAGATGACGCTCATATAAATGTGCAGCTACACAACGCCTCAACATGTTTAGTGCCTGTTAAGTTCATATCCAAATGAAAATAGGCAGTTCCTCATATGGTGAGTTAGGGCTGGGCAAATTTTTAATTTATTTTTTCTTTTTTTCCTTCGAATTTTTTTTTTTTGTTGTTTTTTTTTTATTAATTTGAATTTACGTTTTAAGACGATTTAATTTGTTATAAAATCGAGGAATCGCGATTTTTTTTTTTTTTTTTTTTTTTTTTTTTTTTTTTTTTTTTTTTAATAAAAATATTAAAGCAGCTTTTCCACTATCGTGCCAAACCGTTCTAAACTGTTAGATAACCGTGCTGAATTGTGCTGATAGATTCTGTGTGTTGACGTTGCGGCTCTGTTGATGAGCTACCACAGCTGGCTCAGCGCAAGCGCGCTAGCCTATTGTCCTAAGGTGCGCGCGCAGTCAGCAGAGGCGCGCGATGCGGCGCCAGGCGAAAGTATAAATACAGCTTAACACTCAGGGCCGGCGCGTCCATAGAGGCGACCTAGGCAGAATAGTGAGCGAGAACCCCCCGGTCCTTACTTTCATCCGCGACACCCACCCCCTCCCGGTCCTCTTTCATCCGCAAACCAGTAAGTTTCTATTTCACTTTCGGGTTGAGGGCGACGTGATTGCCGTTCGCCTAGAGCACCAGTTCAGCTTGCTCCGGCCCTGATGACACTATATGCATTAGGCTACATAACATAATAAAATAGGCTAAAAGTTTTATTCGTGGCTAGAGCTTAATTAATTTGATTGACATATAGGCAATGAGACCTTTACTTCGCCTGACTGAGCGTGAGTTTATTGCATGCTTCGCTGTATTTGGTAGCACAGATCGCTCTGATCTGGGTGAGAACTTTACCAGTGACTACATGCACTGCTGAAAGCCTATTTTTCTGCCTCTCATTGAATCAACAACAACATATATCCATGGAACACAAATTTGCAGACTCTTTGAACAACGAGGAAATAATTGCACCTAATGTAAAGCCCAGACGTCTGGTTTTGTATTTTATACCTGCGCACCCCCTGTAGGACGGTTACGGCGTGTTGTGAATGTCGGCTGTCACCGCAGAAAGTCAAATCTTTCTTTAATTTGGACTTTTGCTTGAAAGCTTTATGGAGTGGCACAGTAGCGGTCCAAGGTACTGTAGCTATGAATTAAATCATAACCCATATATGCACCAATAAACAAGTAAAATGAATGAATAAATAAAATAAATATGGATTCTTAAATGTCGGTATTGTTTTTACTCCAAAAAATATCAATACGTTTTGACAAATGTTTTATAATAATAAATTGAGCAATTTCCAGCATTTCAGCTATAGGCTGTTATACGATTTAGTTAAATATAAGTTAAATATAGATAGATGTGTAACGGGTTTCTGTGGGGTTTTATGTTGTTCACGGTGATCTTTAATATATGCTGGGTGGTGTAGCTACACACAAATATTTTCTAAAACGTCAAGCAGGAATTTGTCTATAGGAATGTAATAGGCTACAGCTTGATGACCAATTTATGCATGTATGGCCATTAAAAATACATGTTCCTTAACCAGATGGTTTTCAAGTTACTTATAAAGAGATTGTTACTTCAGTCATGTTGTTGTAATGTTTTAAGTTGACTATAGTTACACAGTAAAAAAAAAAAAAAAAATAGAAATCGAAATCGTGAATCGGTCAAACTTTATGAAAAAATCTAGATTTTTTTTTTTTTTTGCCATATCGCCCAGCCCTATAGTGAGTTAATTTCATTGTTAAGATAGTGAAACGGCATAACCAGAGTGATGCGAATGGCGTTATAAAGTACACTGTTCCCTTTGAAGGTTTACCCGACGTGTCCACTGGAGTTTGTTTTCCATATCAAACTTGCGAAGTCTGAACTCAAGGAGAGGATGCAGGACTGAACTGTGTGCACTTAATACTGAGAAAAAGCCCCAATCAGAGAGGTGAATGTCTGCAGCCATGCCTCCGTTTTCAGATGTCTCTGTTTTCCCCGTCCACACTGACACGAAGCAGCAGCGTTTTAGAATGAAAACGGCCTCTTCAGGATTTCCAAAACTCTCCGTTTTCGGCACTCAAAACTCCAGGGTAGTGTGGACGGGAGGCGTAACCGTAGCCAAACTTATGCTTTTTAAAACTAAAACCTATTAGTGTAAACGGGGCCATAATGACTGTATATTGTGTCCTCTCCCCCTAAACACAAACCTCACAGAAAACATTCTGCCTTTTTACATTTTCGCAATTCTTCATTCTGTCTGATTTTACATCATGAGGACCAAAAAAAGTCCTTACATAGTCAAAAATAATACGTAGTGCTACACTTAAGATATTTGGTCCCCACAACATTATGAACACTAGGAACACACACACACACACGCATAATAAAACTCTTCCTATGTATGTGCATGTTTGTGGATCACTAACTTTCTCTGTTTGTGTACTTGTGTGTGTTCAGCTCATTCTCTCTCAGTCACAGATTCTCTGCTCTATCGTCTTCATGGTGACATCAGGATATCAATGACGCTAGAAAATCCGGTATGAACACATTTAATGTCATCTATTCTGTATATATGGGGTGTGTCAAATATGTGATTATTATTTTTTATTATTATTATTATTATTATTGACAATAATTAAAGGGCCATGAAACCCCCCTCTCTCAGCAGGGTGTTTTCACACCTCTAGTTTGGAAAAAGTCAGGAAAGTGGGTGTGTCCAGCTCTGTTTAGGTGGGAGTGTCTGGGGAGGGGTGTGTCATTAAGAGAACTGCTGCTGATTTTCACAGCGGCAACACGGGCGCAGGGGAGACGGACACTGACTACATTTACATGGACATCAGTCATCAAATTATTTGACTTAACTTGAATAAGACAATATTATGATTAAGGCAGGGGTGTCCAAACTCGGTCCTGGAGGGCCGGTGTCCTGCATAGTTTAGCTCCAACTTCTCTCAATACACCTCCCTGAAGTTTCTAGTATACCTAGAAAGAGCTTGATTAGCTGGTTCAGGTGTGTTTAATTGGGGTTAGAACTAAAATATGCAGGACACCGGCCCTCTAAGACTGAGTTTGGACACCCCTGGATTAAGGCATACCTGCCAACACTCTCGTTTTTCTAGGGAGTCTCCTGTATTTCAGACCCATCTCCCGTTTTGTTCTGTCTCCCGGAAAACTCCTGTAATTTCATCCTGCCCCCAAGCCCCCATCCCCCCTTGGTCCTCATTTTTTTGGTACAGTCTATAACACCCCCGGATCGCTGACCTTGGTGTAATATCTGATCTGGTGCAAATATACAGACCAAGCAACCCCCCCACCCCTGTCTCCCGGATTTTCAGAGACAAATGTTGGCAGGTTTGGATTAAGGTGTTTACATGAGCTGCGTTTTGAATGTTTCTTCCATGATCCCGTTTTACATGTTATTGCACATAATTCGACACCGCGCTATCCACATTTCCTCTGGAGTTTCATGCAATTTTGGGTGTTTCATTATTAATTTGTCAACTTTAACTGCAGTTTGGCACTTTCACTTTCATTCAGGAACATTTCATGCATGCCCCTGTGAGGAAAAAACCTTTGCATTTCTCAGTAGAAACCGTGTGTGCATGGACTATCCTGTCCCAAAATGTGTTGAAAATCCTACACGACGGTAATAGTTTGATTGCGATGTTTACACTCGGAGAGCAGCATTTACAGCAGATCTTTCAGTCTATAATATTGTATTGATATTAACGTACTGTAAACTTAGTAACTAAATCATTTTGACTAAGGTCTGTCTTTAAAAACCGAAAGAGAACTGCTGACCATACGAACTAACTTCGCCATTTGAATAAACATAAAGAGCACTGATCACACACGTAACAAATCTGTAGACAGGACAATCAACACAAACTGGAACTGCGTCATTTTTAAAAGGAGACGAGCGGCAAATCCGGATTTCATCATTTCCAGATGCGAAAATCTCTCGGGTGAAAAATGTTCCTTACAAATATATTTGTGTTGCATGTTAGCAGACCACTGTAATCCACACGTGAGTCCAGCTGCGCTCTCATAGCGGGGAAATGAAAACAAAACCTTCATTGCAGCACATTTATAAACAAAACACTGACGACCCATGTCTCCAAACAATTCTTCTTCCACTTGTTTAATTATGGTTGGCAACACAACGCGGCGTCTCTCTGCCGTCTGAACACTGTAACAGGTAAAAAGCTATCGAAGCTATCATGCATATTAATGAAGTTGCACCTCATTAACAATAGAGCACGCTGATTGGTTCGAACCAAGTCTTTCTCATAAATTAATGCTGAAAGCTCAAAGACGTCACGTTATACTCGTCGGTACAGACATCCAGTCTACATGCTGGAATTCACACAAGTCTCTAATCGCCGTGACGCAGCTTCAACATTTCTTGTCAAACCGGAAGAACGAATTTGCTCGAAATAACGCAAAAACAACCAACTTTCACTTTTTAGTGAAATATAATTGTCTTAATAGTGTTTATAGCAGCGTGAGACACCTTTATGACTGTCAACAGCTCAACAAATGTGTTTTGGTGTTTCGTGACCCTTTAAAGGATCATCAAATGTGTGTTTTTGGTTGGTTTAGATCTGGGATGGATAAATTAACAGTACATGTTTCTTGTCTTTGATTCAATAAGCTGATCCAAATGTAGACTAGTATATTATTGACAATAGCAATACACTCACAGCTCTTTCATTGATGTTTGTTTCTCTCTTTCAGGATGTCAGTAAGTGTTTATCGGCGCTGGATGAGTTGAGCAATGTCCCCGTCTCGTCACGAAACATCCAGAACCACAGCGAGCTCATCGACACGCTCAGAAAGGTACATGCATGAAAACACACAGACACAGATAATGATTGCCAAACGGGTGCATAGATTTAAACTTGGTCTCTTTCTGAAAAGACAGAGTTGTAGCTGAAGATGAAAGTTAAAACAAAAGTTATGTGCCTTTTTATTTGAAAATAATAAAACAGTAAATGTATATTTTAATATATCACACATATGTATTTTACAAAAGCTGTTTTAGCCTAAAATTGACAAAAATCAAAGCTAAAATATCAGAACAAATTATATTTTAAATTTGAAGTCATTATCTCCAAAAATATCTCCAAAAATGAGCTTTCTGTAAGATTTATTTGACTGCAGTACCAAACATGACCACTAGGTGATTTACAGTTTACATTGACCATACAAGAGCGCCCCCTGTGTTTTGAGGAATATGAACTATATTTTTTTTTTTAATACTTTTGACAATATTTGTAAAGTAGACATGAAATTCTAAAGTAGTATGGGATGTTTGGTGGTATTTGATTTGAATTTAGCCTCTAAACAAACATCTAAAACAAGTTTACATGCGGATTGCTGTAGCAAAGTAATACTTAGTCCCTTTATTAATCAGGGGTCACGGCAACGGAATGAACCGCCAACTTATCCAGCATATGTTTTACGCAGCGGATGCCCTTTTAGCCGCAACCCACCACTAGGAAACACCCATACACACTCATTCACACACACACTCACACACTACGGCCAGTTTAGCTTATTTAATTCACCTATAGCGCATGTGTTTGGACTGTGGGGGAAACCGGAGCACCCGGAGGAAACCCACACCAACACGGGGAGAACATGCAAACTCCACACAGAAACGCCAACTGACCCAACCGGGGCTTAAACCAGTGACCTTCTTGCTGTGATATATATATATATAGTGAAGTGGATAAAATAGATGCATATAAACATCAGATGTACTCTACAAACCTCTACTTGTGATTCAGTCAGCCAAAATGCATGCCAACAGCAGGTGTAAACGTCATCAGTGTGTGTTTGTGTGTACAGATGCGCTGGTTTCGTGGCAGCGAGGCCATCATGTTTAAAGCCTCCATGCTGTATCACCGCTTTAAAAACATCTACCTCATCGGGGATGCAGACGAGACCCTGAGCCAGGAGTACATCAACTCTCTGCAGCAGGAGAAAGAAAGAGAAATAGAGGAGCGGCACAGAGATGCAGGTGAGCCCTTATAGGGGAATGCAGTTGACGTCTGCAGTAAATCTCAAAACATAAATACACTGAGAATCTAAATTATTCGCCCTACTGTCAATTTATTTTTATACATTTTTAAATATTTCCCAAATGATGTTGAACAGATTCAGGAATTTCTCACAGTATTTCCTCTAATATTTTTTCTTCTGGAGAAAGTCTTATTTGTTTTATTTCAGCTAGAATAAAAGCAGTTTTTAATTGTTTTAAAGTCATTTTAAGGTCAATATTATTAGCCCCCTTAAGCAATATTAGTTTTGGATTATCTCCAGAACAAACCACTGTTATACAATGACTTGCCTAATTACCATACCTGTCAACCCTCCCGTTTTTCCCGGGATTCTCCCGTATTTTACAGTTCTATCCCTCTATCATCTCGTAACGGTATTTTCCTGTATTTCTCCCGTATTTTCAGTCTTTCTCTGAAGGGTGGCAAATAAACATTAAAGGGTCACGAAACACCAAAACACATGTGTTGAGCTGTTGTCAGTCATATCTGTGTCCCACGCTGCTATAAACACTATTAGGACTCATATATTGCACTAAAAAGTGAAAATTGGTTGTTTTTGCGTTATTTTGAGCAAATTCGTTCTTCCGGTTTGAAACGAATTTTTGAAGCTGCGTCACGGCTATGAGATACATAGGTGTAAATCCAGCCGGAGAGTGGCTGTCTGTCTTTTCTAGGACGTTCTGACGTATCTCAGTGTGTGGCATTAATTCATGACAAAGACGTGCTTCAAACCAATTAGCGAGCTCTATTGTGTATGACGTGAAACTTCATTAATATGCATGATAGCTCCGGAGACTGTTTACCAGTTTACACTATTCAGACGGCAGAGAGACGCCACGTTGTGTTGCCAAAACAAGTGAAAGTACAAGAATTTCAAGACAAAAGTCGTAGGTGTTATTAGTGTGTTGCAACGAAGGTTTTGTTTTCATTTTCCCTTTATGGGAGAGCAGCTGGACTCACGTGTGCATTACAGTGCACGCGACAGAAACGCGTTTGTAAGGAACATTTTTACCCGAGAGCTTTTTCTCATCTGGAAATGGTGAAATCCGGATTTGCCGCTCGTCTACTTTTAATAAAAAGACACAGCTCCAGTTTGATTGTCTGTCTACAGATTTGGTAAGTGTGTGAGTGCAGTGCCCTTTGTTTAAATGCTGCTCTCCGAGTGTAAACACAAACTATTCCCGTCGTGCAGGATTTTCGCTGCAATTTGTGACAGGATAGTCTATACACACACGGCTTTCTGACGCTACCTACCGAGTACATAAGTTACAGAGAAATGCGGAGAATTTTTTTTCTCTTATTCGCCGTATCAAATCAGCCTCTCTGTGTTTGTTTTTCCTGTCAAACGTAGCGCGTGCCCAAATGTTAACTCCCTTCTATGCAAAATCTTATCCTCTTTCCCTCCCCCGACACTCCCACACTCCCAGAGCTGGACACGCCCAACTTTCCTGACTTTTTTCAAAACTAGAGGTGTGAAAACACCCTGCTGAGACAGGGGGTTTCGTGGCCCTTTAAAGAGCAGAGCCTCCCTATACGCAACCATACCGCCTAACCACCAGGGGCCGCCCTTTGCTCTTAAATGTGAGTCTGTTCTGTGCTTTCGCTTTGTTTAGGCATGAAAACACTTTGAAATAAATATTAAAACAGCGGGATTGCCTTTCCTTTTCATTACAGGTGCCGTCTCCTCTTCATATGCAATCCTCAAAACGGTCATATAGCGGTGCGTGACTGTCAGCTGACGCGCTCCATAGTAATAAATAGACGCTGTTTCCCAAACGGATTGTGTACACGTGATTTGAAGCAGAGTCTGGGTTTTGGGTGCGTGTTTAAACAGACATATACACAATAATAATAATAATAATAATAATAACAACATCTAAAGATGTCGATCTTGGTGGGTTTTTTTTCCCAAACACAACTAATTTCGTCCTAAATGAGCATAAACGGTTAGGAAAGCAATCAAATGCTTTCTTTATAACGTTAGATGGTTGCATTTTGAAAGTGACACCTGTTATTTAATGTAATCAAAAATCGATAAAAAATATCCCTTATTATGATGGGCATATCCCTTATTTTCACATCCCAATGTTGACAGGTATGCTAATTACCCTAACTTTACCCTAATTAACCTAGTTAAGCCTTTAAATGTCACTTTAAGCTGAATACTAGTGTCTTGAAGAAAATCTAGGTTAATATTATTTACTGTCCTCATGGCAAAGAGAAAAGAAATCAGCTATTAGAGATGAGTTATTAAAACTATTATGTCGCCTCACTACCACCATCCCCCTCTCCGACACCGAAACCAGCTGTGTCAGAATGGCTACCTTACGACAAACAGTCTAAACATCATAAAGACATAACTAGGGCTGTTACAAACTTCTTCGCTAAGGACATGATGCCATTTAGGAAGGTGGATGGCTTCAGGAAAATGATGTCAGTCATTGACCCCCGATTCGAGTTCCCTAGTCAAAAATATTTTTCACACATGGCTATACCTGCACTTTATGGTGAAGTTATTGACAGGGTGGAGGAGCAACTTAAATCAGTGTGGTATTTTTGTCTTAATATTGGCTAAAGGAGTTTGTTTGTTGTTTATATGAATAATCAGCCTGTTCTAGTTTAAATGGAAATATATTGTTAATAATAGCCGAGTCGGAGAGTTTTATTTATTTGATAGTTTATTTTACAATTCGTGTTTGTAAAGGCTAAATACAAACATAAAAAGTGAACATTCATTTTTTTTGTAGTTTTTTTTTTAGTTATAAGAGCCTGGAGGTATTATAGACTTTGCTAATTCAGTTTGCAGACATTTGTAGGTACAGACATCCATTGTGCATCTATTTTTGGCAGTGTTTTCCTGGCTTTTTAATATTGTCCATATGGATATCGGAGTTATATGGTATCGACCGAAATAAAAACATACATCGTGATATAAATTTTGCCCATATCGTCCAGCCCTAGGTGTTTTTTTTTTTTCCTGAATGCTACAAGTAGCTCAAACTCGCTCATTCAGAGGCGGGAACCGGCGGATGTGTAACAACTTTTAATCATAAGGTAAACACAAAACAAAAGCTGGACAATGCACAGATATTGATGTTTCACAATGTTTTTACACTACGTTATTTGAATCTACCAAGCTTAGTTTACAATGTTTACATTGCTCTACTTACATTAAATCTAAACCCCAAATATCAGAAATGACAACAGATTGTTAAGCATGGGCGTTGCTAGGCCTATTTCTGCTCAGCCCCCCTAAAACTTTTGCGATTAGCTCATAAACTGTACACTAAACTATCGCCTCAGTCCCCTTTAAATTTGATAAGAAAACGGCTGCAGATTTCGGCTCCTCCCCATCTTTTGGTTTTCATTTGATCAGCAAACCACAGCCGCACACAGCGAGAGAACGAGGTGCGTGTTTATCGATAAACTGTTATAATATCTGCTTATTTGCAGTTCTTTGATATAGATAACCTTGTATCACCTGTATCCCAATGCCACGGAGGAGCAGTCGGGTTTTCTCGGAGTTCAGCTCATCAGCACAGCTATTTTCTCCAGCGAAAAATCTTACGAACTTACGAAAACTTACGAACATTTCGCTATTTTTATTTAAAAATGAATTAAGTTACCAATATTAAACACTTTACAGTGCATGTGCATTAACTATACCACACAGTCTTGCACAGAAATGTGCATGAGAGAATGTACTCGTTTAACTGTCACTGAGTCACTGACAAAGATAGAAACATCAAGTGTTGTCTAGTATTAAAACAATACTTCTTATTTATTATAATCATTCAGATCATGAAATATGTGACTTAGCCTGTAAGTTTAAAAATATATATGTATGTCATTTAATTAGAAAAGTGGCATTTACTACAGTAAACAGGGGGATTGAGCCTATTAGGCTTACCCAGAACTCAAATGGCTGTGCCTGTCTAGGTAATACAGTGGAATACTAGTATACAACCCATATTAAACAAACATTTTAAGTGTATTACTATTAAATTACTACTTATAAATGTAATATTAGGCTTTATATGTATTTTTTTACCTGAGCCCCCCTAAAATAAAAATCCTAAAATCGCCCCTGTTGTTCAGATTTGATTAATGTCAGTTTTAATGTTATTGATTGATGCACTTGACAGATTTCATTCATTCATTTTCTTTGTGCTTTGTCCCTGGTTTATCAGGGGTTACCACAGCGGAATGAACCGCCACTTACTTGACAGATTTATATATAATTTTAGGTGTTTTATGTTTGGTAAAATAATTTCTAATCGCATCTTTAGTGATTTTCAACTAATTGCACTGTCTTGAGGTCTAGAGGTTTTTGCAAAAGAAGCAGAAGTGGATTTAGCTGGTCTTGATGCAAAGGAAATTTCCCTTGTTAAAAACCAAAGAATTGCCTAAAGTGACATTTATAGAAAAAAGTTATTTTATTTACCAGCTAATAACCGTATCATTACATATAAAATAAAACTTCTGAACCTAACCAGAGGAGCCTGATAGAAAATGCTCAGTTACAAGAAAAGAGATCTGATAGATTTAGAGGGTTTTGCATCAGAACTCTTTAAATATATTTAGGACCCTATCATACACCCTTCGCAAGGCGCAACACAATTGTTATTTGCTAGTTTCAGCTTGACGCATGTGTGATGTTTTTCACCATGCTGTTTAAATAGCAAATGCATTTGTGCTCATATGTGCGCCCATAGGCGTTCTGGTATAATAAAGGAGGTGTGTTAAGGCGCATTGCTGGCGTGTTGCTATTTTGAGGATCTAAAATAGACCAGCGGAGATCAGGTCTAAAGTCCAGCGCCTCCCTTAAACATTGCTTAATACACACAGGATGTAGAGCAATACACAAATATCTTTACAAATAAAAAAGAAATAAAGGAATAAATTATTACAAAGATTATTATTTTCTACATAAATATAAACACCACTGCTTTCATGCCTTCTTCATCTCGGGGGGCTTTTCCTGTTTTTTTTTTATGACAAATTTTGTATAATGTTATTTTTAGTAACAGTATTATTTATTATGTGCAGATTTATATTTGTTTTATTAAAAACAAGCTCAGATTTGTCCACCTGTCAGCTTTTAGACCATATGGGGCACAGCATGCGTGTTTGGATATAACTCAGTTGTTTGACCACACTTCATTATTATTGTTCATTTATTCGTTTGCTGGAAATTAGAACTGAATTTAGAAATAGTTTTGATTTCGTGTGTTAAGCGCAAAGATGTATGTAGGCTAATGGATGTCTGTGTGTACAACACGTCTCCTTATCCATGGAAGAGAGTGAAAATGAAAGTAAAGAATGAGGAGGCTCATCTCTCATTCTCTCGCGCTGCAGATGCTCTGTTTAACTGTTTTCTCGCTAGTGAAGTTATTCTACTTACAAAGTCCACCATGTAAATAGCAAATGCGCTATGGCGTGACGCAACTGACTCGTAAAGGGAATGGGAGATGAGACTCTGATTGGTTTATTCTCAAAACACACCTATAACTCATTAAGAGAATAAGCTCAGCCCTGTTAGTGGATTTTCTGTCCTTAAAATAGCGAAAGTGGATTCAGACATGCCATTAATGCTTTTGCGCCCTGCGCTTTAGACTATGCGCCTAGATCGTTAAAATAGAGCCCATATAGTTTGTTTTTGTTTTGTAATGTACTGAAAAACTGTTAAATGGGTTAACATGAGTTAGGTTTGTGATTTATAATTATTGATATGATTTCTTTCATGAAATATTTTAGGTTGTCAAAATATGTTAAATTGTTGTCATCACTGAGTCTCTGCGTGTGTGTGTGTGTGTTCAGTTCTCAATGAAGAGACCCGAGAGATGAAACCAGCGCCTCAAACCACTGGACATGTGCCTCACAGGTATGACATCAAATTAGGCTAATCATTGTATAACAATTGTATTACAGTGTTTTGTTCTGTAGGCCAGTGGTTCTCAAACGTTTTTCATCAAGTACCACCTCAGAAAAAAAATGTCTCTCCAAGTACCACCATAATGATTAGGCCAGGGGTGTCCAAAGTCGGTCCTGGAGGGCCGGTGCCCTGGTGAGTTTAGCTCCAACTTGCTTCAACACACCTGCTTCAACTTCAGGTGTGTTTGATTAGGGTTGGAGCTAAACTCTCCAGGACACCGGCCCTCCAGGACCGACTTTGGACACCCCTGGATTAGGCAGATTAATTCCTATTATTAAGAGTATTTATTATTGTCAGCCACTTTAATCATTATAAATAGTTATTACTATTAGTAGTTACTGTACATTAACACTGTACAGTGCTTATAGGTAAAAATAAATAAATAAATAAATAAATAAATAAAAAGTCAACATTTAAAGTGTGTTTTTAAGTTTATTAAAAATGGCAGGCTACTAGAGATGCGCGGATCAGCTCAAATGTCACCCGAATCCGCTCCTTCATTCTAATCATCCACCCGCCACCCGCCCGCACATATTATTTTATCTGATATATATATATCCGCACCCGACCCGCACCCGATCGCCACTTTAATAATTCTAATTCTTTGTTTTAAGCATGATGATAGGTGTAACTTTCTCCGCAATGTCCGGCGGCAGAGTAACAGCTCATTAATTCATGCTCGAGCAAATGATGAGACGGACAAAAGTACTCGATGCATGCCCTTCTTTTACTTATTTCAGTGTTTTCAGGTTCACAGTGCAAAACAGCTCCCGGGTGGAATTACTGAAGTAAACATAAAACAAAACCGGATAAAACTTTCTCCCTCTAATTCACCGCACGCACAGCACACAGCGAGAGCTCACATCACACAGCATGCGTGTCGAACTACACTACCCACAATGCTATGGACTACAACTCCCGTAAAAGTGGTCCTAAAGCGGCCACACTATTTCCCCTCTCCTGCAACTTAGGTCACAGTGGGTCGTTCGTTATTAACAGCAGATTCAGCTTTTACATATACAGGAAAAAGAGAACAAAAACGACGTCCCTTCAGCCTAAACAGCAGCTATGTTGTGTGTACTTGGCCCTTTTCTTAACACTGTGCAAAAACAGAATAGCATCTACTGTGCCTGGATTCGGGCGATTCCGCCTCGCCTCCAAAACACGGCTGGCTGCACTAAATGAGCGTTCGCTTGAACCGCTTGTTGCAGGAATGCACAAGCTTCTCCTTGCAAGGTGCTGCAGTCGTGTAAATGGTAAATAAGCGATCTTGTTTCTCCCAGAATGATAGCAGATTTCCCTCTGATGACTCCTCTAACTGAAGTTAGCACAGTACTCTTGCACTTCATCCATTATTTTGGGCGTCTCATCTTCACATTCTGCGAAGTCCACTCTCTGCTTTTTTGCTGGTCAACTGCTATGACCCGCTACATCCACCCGCGACCCACCCGCAATTAATCATAATGTATTTTTTTATCACCCGACCTGCTCGACCCGCGGATTAAACCGCCATCCGCGCATCACTACAGGCTACTGTTCTTAAAGAAAGAAGAAAACTGCTGTACTTCAATGTAAAGTATTAACAGATGTTAACCTATTCATCAAAACCTGGAGATGTTGATTGGAGCTCTTAAATATAAGCTATATGTCATCATATTCATATATAAACCTTTTTTGATCAATTTTAGAATATGTTGCATGTACACATGACCTGTTTATATATTGTATTTTAAAATAAATGATTTGGAATTACATATTTAAATTAGAAATTAGATCTGCTTATTGCGCGTCCTTTACAGTACATGTCAGAACGGCGAGTGATTATATGCAGAAGTACACTGCTTGACCAATTCACACATGATTTATCCATTTATACGTGCAGAGTTTCCATGATTTGAGATCTCATCTTAAGTGGACCGTGGAGTTTGTGTTAACCGCACACAGAGACTAACTTTAATCATGCTAGATTCTAGCTCCAAGCTTTAAAGCAAAGTTGCTTGAGTCTAGGTTCTGTGTCCTACGACATTTGAATCACATCCAGATAAATTAGCCTAAAGGCGTGTGTACACCGAGACGTTTTTTGCTCGTGTTTTCCGTCGATGTTTAACGCCTCGTGACTAAATAAAGGGCGTCAATGTGATCGTGCACACCAATGCGCAAAAGCGTCATTTTTAAAGAAACGCCTCATGCTCGTTTTTTTGCGCCGCGTCAAAACCTTCTCCACCAATCTGATTGGCGCTTTTGTTCACGTGCATGGAGCTGCTGAAGTTACAGTAAACAGTACTTGGAGGCACTCAAGCGCAACACTGTCAATGCGAGCGCACATTGGAGATATATCCAGCTGCAGGCCCGCAGAACCACACACGTTTCAGGCACACACAATCCAGCACACACGTTCTAGGCAAACCATATATGGTTACGAAGGAAGTTAATGTTATTAACGTCTTCTAGTGTTTACTGTTTCACAAATATTGCGATCGAGGCGGGCAAATGGTGAACATTGTTTCCGATCGCCATTCAATAAAATAGACTAGATAGTTTTCTATCAGTCATCACAGATGATCAGTCATTAGCAGATACTCGTTTGCTGGCCTTGCTGAACGATCTAAAATGGACAGTTTTAATTTATATAATGGATGAAGGAAATAATAGCAAGTTAATATGCATAGGCAAAAACATCTTTATATATAATAAAACATTTTTTACATTTAATAAATGTGAACACTATATTTTACTCAAGCGATTTTATAGTATTTATTTGCTTAATTTTCTAATAACTTTTTTATTAATGATTTCCCACATTAAATACTATAGTAATTTATAGTAAGTAATATATTGTTTTTAAACCATAAAGTACTGGTAATTTGTGGTAATTGTAGTTGCAACAAATTTAGCAATACAAACAAATTAACTGTTAATAATGAATTAAAATAAATTTTATATTTATTTTATTTTAATAATTTATATTTTATTTATATATATATATTATATTATATTACTAACAGTTGCTACAGTTTAGTAAAAGATAGTAGTTTAAATCAGTTTATAACTATATTAATTTTAAATTATTATCTATAGTAATTCTTTTTTTATGTGACGTTGTTGTTTTTTTTTTATATTTTACAACAAAACGATTTTAACCAAGTATGACAACATTAAGATCCTGAATTTTTGTGTATGTGGATACATAAATAAAGTCTTAAGTGTTTAACCAATAATTTTTATTTACATAATTTGAGTTCAGAAACTGCAGCGATGTTAAAATGATCTTTACGATATAATAATGAAATAATGACCGAAATGGGAAATCATAAAGTGTTGACAGTCTAATGAATGGCAATCGTCGCACGGGCGTTCTCGATCGCCGTGCTTGTGAAATACACTAGGTGGCGATAACGCTCCTAAGGAGTTAGTTAGTTACCATATATGGCTTGCCTAGAACGTGTGTGCTGGATTGTGTGTGCCTGAAACGTGTGTGGTTCTGCAGCTGGATATTATTGTGGCACATTGAAGAAGATGCCCAGAGGCGATGTGAATGTGGAGCTGCTTACTGCACTGCTGAACAATAATCAGTTCTTCATCGCTAGAGATGGAGCTGCTACTTGAACCATCCATAACAACAAGCGTGCCAACTTTGTCTTCTTCTGTGTTACAAGCGGGTGTCAGAAACTTAAAGTTGTGTAGCGGCATCTAACGTCAAGGAGGGATTTTGCATACTCTTCTACTCGACGCCTGTGAAAATCGCTTGGGTTTGAATTCGGAAAAACGCCTTGGAAAACTCTGACGATAAACACAAAGCGTCCCGGTGTGTACGAGCCTTAAATCTGAGGTAACAAATTAATCGAAAGCCACGGAGCCACAGTTTGAGAACCACTCTGTAGACAATCCAAAACAAATATTGCTTAATATTGACCTTAAAATGGGTTTAAAACTATTAAAAACTGCTTTTATTCTAGCCAAAATGAAACAAATAAGACTTTCTCCAGAAGAAAAAATATTAGAGGAAATACTTTGAAAAATTCCTGAATCTGTTCAACATCATTTGGGAAATACTGGAAGAAGAAATTCACAGGAGGGCGAATAAATTTGAATAAATGAATACACTTTGAATAAATCAAACCATTTCAGCTGTATTATTATTACTAATATTATGACTTTTATTAGTATTATTTTTACTATTTAAAATATCCGGTTTCTATTTGGATATATTGTAAAATATAATCTATTTCTATGCTTTCAAATCTGAATTTTCAGCATCATTACTCCAGCCACATGATCCTTCCGAAATCATTGATATCTGAATTTGTCCTCTGTTTTCTGTGCACATTCAGTCATTGTTGGAGTTTTGACGATCTCTGCTCTGTTTTCAGTGCGGACCGAAGCTGACGTGAGGAAAACACCGGACTTCACTTTTTGTTTTTAACTCTTGTTGCATTATTATTCTGGAATAAGGCATTTTATCCATCATCTTCGTTTTATCCGGCCGCTGAGGGTGTTATTTATTCACACTGAGATGAAGAAGAGCGTTTCCAGCGCAGTGTTTTCCTCTCTGAGCTTTAATGCGATGACGTCAGTGTTTTCATCATCATACAGGCAGAAAAACAGACACGATACACTATAAAGCAGTCATGTTTCTCTGCGTTTATCCTGCCAGTTCATTTGAATAACACGCATTAAGTGCTGAAGAATTGAAGGCGTTACTGTTGTGAATGTCTGATCGATGTAAGTGGAACTGACAGGATAAAGACGTTCAGATTTATGCCCTTTCCCTTGTATCACAGAGCATTAAATCGCATTAATGGTCAGCATATAAAGCTTGGACAGACTTTAAGTGTGTGTTTTACAATCATTATGGATAAAACACTATCATTAATGTCCAAACTATTCAAGGCGGATGTGCCGTTACCACTAAACAGTGTCTGAAATACTGCATTTCCTCTAATACACTTTAAAGGGGGGGGTTTTTATTTTAATTTTCTCTGTTCTGTTTGTATGATCAGGTCCATGTTAGGCATTCAAATGTTGAATTGTGTGTGTGTGTGTGCGTGTGCGTGTGTGTGTGTGTGTGTGTGTGTGTGTGTGTGTGTGTACACAGGGCAGCTAAATCATCAGTATATAGTGTACAGTGAGACTTTCTGATCTGAACCGGTGCTAATAACACACACACGCTGTCTTTAACCCAACAACACCTTCAGCCGTAACGCTCTCAGACGCCCCAGATTTGTATTATAGAGCACTTGCATGTGCTTCTTGTGTTGATATGACGTGAATTTGATCTTGATCATAATAAACTGATCTTCAAACAAAACCTGCTGCTTGTGTTTTGGTTATGTTTGTATATTGCATAATCACACACACACATTTATATATATATATGGAGCAATAACAGGCCACTTCCTAATTATAAGCTTCTCTGAATTTACTATTTAGTCATGTCAGTCTATATATTTGTCTATCTGTATGTCTATCTGTCTATCTAGTAACAACATATTTTTGTTCATATTCTTATTATTCTAATGTCATCTAGAGGTTGATTTTCTGTTTTCAGAAGTTGTATATTAATTTTAAGACCCCACAGTACCATTTTTTACGCAAGTCGACTGGTGGAATGACTGATTTATTAACAAAACATTTGTTATTTTGACCGATTATTTTTCTCTGAGGTATTTAAATTATCTATATATCTGTCTGTCTGTCTCTATCTGTTTGTCTATGTATGTGTCTGTCTGCCTATCAGTCTATATATCTATCTATCCATCTATTCATCCATCCATCCATCTATCCATCTATCTATCCATCCATCCATCTATCTATCCATCTATCCATCCATCTATCTATCCATCTATCCATCCATCTATCCATCTATTCATCCATCTATCCATCCATCTATCCATCTATCTATCCATCCATCTATCTATCCATCTATCAATCAATCCATCTATCTATCTATCCATTCATCCATCCATTCATCCATATATCTATCTATTCATCCATCTATCTATCCATCTATCTATCAATCTATCCATCTATCTATCTATCTATCCATTCATCCATCTATCTATCCATCATCTATCTATCCATCCATCTATCTATTTATCTATACATCCATCCATCTATCTATCCATCTATCTATCCATCTATTCATCCTATCTATCCATCTATCTATCTATCCATCCATCCATCCATCTATCCATCTATCTATCCATCTATCTATCCATCCATCCATCCATCTATCTATCCATCTATCCATGCATCCATCTATCTATCCATCCATCCATCCATCCATCTATCCATCCATCTATCCATCCATCTATCCATCTATCTATCCATCTATTCATCCTATCTATCCATCTATCTATCCATCCATCCATCCATCTATCTATCCATCTATTCATCCATCCATCTATCCATCCATCTATCTATCCATTCATCCATCCATACATCCATCTATCCATTCATCCATATATCTATCCATATATCTATCTATTCATCCATCTATCTATCCATCTATCTATCCATCTATCAATCTATCCATCTATTTATCTATCCATTCATCCATCTATCTATCCATCCATCTATCCATCATCTATCTATCCATCCATCTATCTATCCATCTATACATCCATCCATCTATCTATCTATCCATCTATCTTTCCATCTATCTTTCTATCCATCCGTCCGTCCGTCCGTCCGTATTAGAAAGAACTAATCAGACCTTTATAGATTATTATTATTATAACATTTGATTATTTTTAGTATTAAATATTAACATTTTACTATAAATCCATGGATGCTTTAAATTTTCGAGGGCTCTTTTATATATTCAGCTTTAAATCACAATGATAAAGTAGGCTATAAAGTGAACTGAGAAAGTAAGCGCTATATTTAAATAATGGTTCAGTTAGCAGTTCTGCTGTATATTTGCATCTCATTTAAATGCAGCCTTGTTGAGCAGCAGAGGAGGAGAATTCGCTATATACTGTAGATATTTCTTTAAGCTATAGACATTATTTTGAGGTTTAACATTAAAGAAAAACAATTCCTTAATTCAAGTTTTTGTATTAACCTAATATTATTTATTGGAAAGCTTGTTATACTTAAGTGTAAATAAATATACTAAATGTAAACCAAATGTTGTATTGTTTAAACGAGAATTGGATCTGTACTTGATTACTATTTCAGAGTCTCATAATGAGAGCTATTAAAACTTCTAAAACATGCTTTATTTAATATTCTGCATTCATTTGTGTTATTTTTTTCCATGTTCTCTCTTTCTCCTTTTTTATTTTTATTTTATTTGAAAATTTTATTGTCTTTTTTTTTCTTTCTCACTTTCTCTTTGCCATACCATTGTAATACTTTAAAATTTGTCTTTCTCTTTTTGCGCAAAAAGTAATATTTGCATTGTTTGTATTAGACTTATTCTTCTGTATTTTCATTGTTATTGCAATCAGAAAAGGAAGTTCAGCACTAACATGGCAAAAAAAAGAAACTACAGTATATATATATATATCGTCACCTTAGAATTATATGATTCTATCTGACATTTTTGTCAAAATTGAGTTATTGACATTCTTATTAAATGGCAACTTATATTATGGGATGTTTTTTTATACGTTGTTTACATTTTTAGACATTTTATTTAAAAAAACAAATGTTACACACGCACTGTTTGCTATGGAATGCAAAAACTTTGAAGCTCAATATCTCAAAATCATTCAGAACGCAGACAGAACCTTATAATTCCAAGGTGACTCCAAGGTGATCTCTGTAATGAGAAGGGGTGTGGTCTAATGACATCAACACCCTATATCAGGTGTGCATAATTATTAGGCAACTTCCTTTCCTTTGGCAAAATGGGTCAAAAGAAGGACTTGACAGGCTCCGAAAAGTCAAAAATAGTGAGATATCTTGCAGAGGGATGCAGCACTCTTAAAATTGCCAAGCTTCTGAAGCGTGATCATCCAACAATCAAGCGTTTCATTCAAAATAGTCAACAGGGTCGCAAGAAGCGTGTGGAAAAAACCAAGGCGCAAAATAAACTGCCCATGAACTGAGAAAAGTCAAGCGTGCAGCTGCCAAGATGCCACTTGCCACCAGTTTTGCCATATTTCAGAGCTGCAACATCACTGGAGTGCCCAAAAGCACAAGGTGTGCAATACTCAGAGACATGGCCAAGGTAAGAAAGGCTGAAAAACCACCACCACTGAACAAGACACACAAGCTGAAACGTCAAGACTGGGCCAAGAAATATCTCAAGACTGATTTTTCTAAGGTTTTATGGACTGATGAAATGAGAGTGAGTCTTGATGGGCCCGTGGCTGGATCGGTAAAGGGCAGAGAGCTCCAGTCCGACTCAGACGCCAGCAAGGTGGAGGTGGAGTACTGGTTTGGGCTGGTATCATCAAAGATGAGCTTGTGGGGCCTTTTCGGGTTGAGGATGGAGTCAAGCTCAACTCCCAGTCCTACTGCCAGTTTCTGGAAGACACCTTCAAGCAGTGGTACAGGAAGAAGTCTGCATCCTTCAAGAAAAACATGATCTTCATGCAGGACAATGCTCCATCACACGCGTCCAAGTACTCCACAGCTTAGCTGGCAAGAAAGGGTCTAAAAGAAGAAAAACTAATGACATGGCCTCCTTGTTCACCTGAGCTGAACCCCATAGAGAACCTGTGGTCCATCATCAAATGTGAGATTTACAAGGAGGGAAAACAGTACACCTCTCTGAACAGTGTCTGGGAGGCTGTTGTTGCTGCTGCACGCAATGTTGATGGTGAACAGATCAAAACACTGACAGAATCCATGGATGGCAGGCTTTTGAGTGTCCTTGCAAAGAAAGGTGGCTATATTGGTCACTGATTTGTTTTTGTTTTGTTTTTGAATGTCAGAAATGTATATTTGTGAATGTTGAGATGTTATATTAGTTTCACTGGTGAAAATAAATCATTGAAATGGGGATATATTTGTGTTTTGTTAAGTTGCCTAATAATTCTGCACAGTAATAGTCACCTGCACACACAGATATCCTCCTAAAATAGCTCAAACTAAAAACTACTTCAGAAAATATTCAGCTTTGATATTAATGAGTTTTTGGGTTCATTGAGAGCATGGTTGTTGTTCAATAATAAAATTAATCCTCAAAAATACAACTTGCCTAATAATTCTGCACTCCCTGTATGAAGAGATATGCGTATTTTATCCACAGTTTTATATACTATACATTTCTTTTTTTTTACATATAAAGATGCTTGACACGGTGGCTCAGTGGTTAGCACTGTGGCCTCACAGCAAGAAGGTCGCTGGTTCATGTTCCGGCTGGGTCAGTTGGCATTTCTGTGTGGAGTTTGCATGTTCTCCCTGTGTTGGCATGGGTTTGCTCCAGTCTCCCCCACAGTCCAAAAACAGGGGTGTAGCAGACATTTTAACAGCTGTATGAGATCCAAAAGTTTATGTTCATATAATTATTAATCACCTGTTTCTAAGTGGTCTGTTTCTTTAAAAAAAGTGAGGGGGACATCTCCGCCAGGTTGATACGCCCTGGCTATAGGGGAATTGAATAAGCTAAATTGGCCGTCTGTGTATGAATGGGAGTGTATGGGTGTTTCCCAGTGTTGGGTTGTGGCTGGAAGGGCATCCGCTGCATAAAACATGTAGATAAGTTGGCGGTTCATTCCGCTGTGGTGACCCCTGATTAATAAAGGGACTAAGCTGAAAAGAAAACGAATGAATATACCTAGGTATTTGATTTCAGATTTAACTGATGTCAAATTTTACTATCAGTAGTAGAGTCTTTTAGATAAAAGTTCACATTTTCTGCCTCTTGGAGGAATCAAGGGATCCTCTCAGTAGCTGATCTTTATATCGAAGGTACATTCGCCTCATTTGACCAACTGAATGCGTTGTATAACATCCCGAGAAATAATTTTTTTAGATATTTGCAAGTACGTGACTTTGTTCCCAAACAATTCCCAGGTTTCCCTAATGTCCCTCCTCTTTGTGAGGTTGACAATATTTTATGTCTTGAAGCAAGCAGTAAAGGCCTAATTTCTAAATTAATCAATATTTTTGCAAATTTACAGTCTTTTCCTGTTGACAGTCTCCGCACCAGCTGGTCTGCGGACCTTAATATTGAAATAGACCAAGATACTTGGGAAGCAGCTCTGGACAGGGTTCATTCCTCATCTATATGCGCACGTCACTGCCTCATTCAGTGTAAAGTGGTTCATCGAGTACATTGGTCGAAATGTAGGCTTGCACGGATCG
The DNA here is from genome assembly GCA_903798195.1 of Danio kyathit. Classification (NCBI taxonomy): domain Eukaryota; kingdom Metazoa; phylum Chordata; class Actinopteri; order Cypriniformes; family Danionidae; genus Danio; species Danio kyathit. Next base: position 54,987,740 of record LR812541.1, read on the forward strand.
ACTCAACTATTGATCCGGAGTGTGATAGGTGTCATTTGGGTTTAGGTACTTTAACCCATATGTTTTGGACATGCCCAGCTCTTTCCTCATTTTGGGGCTCAGTATTTCACTCTCTTTCAACCATTACATCTAGAGATATAGTACCATCACCCATTATTGGCCTGTTTGGGGTGATGCCTGATAATTATACATTACCCACTTACTTCTTAAACTTCGTGGCCTTTCTTACTTTGCTTGCTAGGCGTGTAATTTTATTAAACTGGAAAAGCCCTCAGCCACCCTCACATGTACAGTGGCTGAAAGATGTTTTGTATTTTGTAAAACTAGAGAAGATTAGATACTCCCTTCAAAGACATGATAACAGAACATTTGTCAAAATTTCGAATGCCCTTTTTTCTTATATTAAAACTCTCCAGCTGGATCTAGACTGATCCCCCTTGCTTGCCCTTGACAATAATAATACATCAGTTTTTAATCTTTCATTTTAACATTGTGATTATTGCATAAATATAGACATATACCCCGCATTTTTTTTTGTGTAACTTGGTTTTACTTAATTTTATTTTATTTTATTTATTTATTTATTTATTTATTTATTTATTTTTTCTTCTATTATTTATTTATTTAATTTTATTTTAATTTTTTTTTCTCTCTTTATTATTATTTATACAAGGGTTGTTTGATATGTTTGTAAAATGAAAAAATGTTAAATAAATCGTAAACAAAACAAAAAAAGTTCACATTTCTGAATATTACGATGTAAACCAGAAGCTAAGGAAAAAAGATTCATTTTGTCTCATGCTAAGACGATCTGATCTTTATTTTGTAAAAGAAAAGAAAGAGTTGTGTCATCAGCCAGTTGACTATCAGAAGTCATCGATTTGCCACTGAAATGCCTTTCAACTTACTGTTTTGAATATTGAAGGCTAAAAGTTGCATAGGAAGAAGACAAATGTCAAAGACAAATGTCAGGAAGAATCTAAATGAGTTTTTTGTTTGTTTCTTTAACTCCAAATGTATTTTTTTATTGTGTTTTAACAATACAATCATATTAACCATTACAGTGGATGACATCAAGTACAATAATAAACAAGGAAAATAATAATAGTAATAATAAAAAAAAAAAAAAAAAAAAAAAAAAAGGGGCAACGCAGTGGCGCAGTAGGTAGTGCTGTTGCCTCACAGCAAGAACGTCGCTGGGTCGCAGGTTTGAACCTCGGCTGGGCTGGGTCAGTTGCCGTTTCTGTGTGGAGTTTGCATGTTCTCCCTGCGTTCGCGTGGGTTTCCTCCGGGTGCTCTGGTTTCCCCCACAGTCCAAAGACATGCGGTACAGGTGAATTGGGTAAGCTAAATTGTCCGTAGTGTATGTGTGTGAATGTGTGTGTGGAAATTCCCAGAGATGGGTTGCGGCTGGAAGGGCATCCGCTGCGTAAAATCGTGCTGGATAAGTTGGTGGTTCATTCCACTGTGGCGACCCCGCAAGGGACAAAGCCGACAAGAAAATGAATGAATGAATGAATAATAAAAAATTATCAAATTAAATAATATTTACAAAGTCCTTATAAAATTTCACAGTTTTAACACTTTTTTTTTTTTGCTGTAAACATTTTGTAAAGTATTAATTAAACAATTTAAGTGACAAAGAAAATCCTGCAACTTAGGTAATGATGAAGAAAATGTACATTTGTGAATGTAATATTTACCCAATAAAATAAACAACTACACTGTAAAAAGTGATTAGTTACTTTAAGTGAGCAAATCAATTGCCTTAAAAGAAACAAGTCGACTTTACAAAATTAATGTAAGCAAACCCATTGTAACTTGGAACAGTTAAGCTCGCTTCATTTTTATTATTATGCAAATTGTACTAATTGTTTTAAATAAAAGTAAACTAATCACTTTTTCCAATACACATTTATTACATTTGTTTTTTTCCAGCTTTTCTGTATCTAGCAAAATGACATGCAGTAAAATAAATCGGCTCTTCCAGACTCCAGTGCGTCTTTTAAATTCAATAAAGCCTCTAATTGTAGATTTTAGACTCATTGAAGCACCAAATCTGTAATATTGTAATAATTGCAGTAATTATTTGAAAAATGTAAAAAGGGATTAGTCGACTTTAAAAAGTGAGAACAATTAGCATAATTATAAACATTTTACTTAACAGTTCCACGTTACAATGGAACTTACTTACATTATTTTTGTAAAGTCACCTTGTTTCTTTTTTTTAGGCAATTAGTTTACTCACTTTAACTAATTACTTTTTACAGTGTATAAATGTTATGTTTGTCATGAGAAAAGAAACCAATTATATCCCACATGGAAAAATCAATGTTAGACTTACATTTTGATGTAAAAATAGACTGATAAATCAGACCAAAACACTTTAGCATGTGGGCATTTGACAAAAAGATGATCAATCAATTCGATGCTTGACTTACAGAAGACACAATTTGAGTTAGGATTACCGAATTTAGAGACAATCTCATTTGTGGGGTAGATACTGTGTTACACTTTTAATAATTCTTTAACTTTGTTGGAAACACAAAATTTGTAAGGTAAGAAGCTTTTTTCCAATTAATTTGATCTATTAGAGAATTCCAAAGAAATTTCCCCCTCAGAGTGATTCTTTTCTTTGACTGAAACACATTTCTTATATTTTTATTACTACATTTTAGGTCGTAAATGCATTTGTCTTCAACTAAAAACTTTGGTTCTTTTTTAACACTTCAAATGACAGGTGGCATTTCATTAAATGAGCAAGGCCATTTGGTATAACTAGGGCCAGACGGAATCTGCAGACGTTTTTTGCAATTTTATTTTAATTTAAATTTTAATTATTTTGGGAGTCTCATAAATAAAACCTTAATATGTGAAATATGTGTAATTTAAAAACGGAATAAATTCAGATTTACACACATTTACTCAAGTAAATAAACAGAATTAATGATCTGCGGAATTCTGCGCACGCAGATTCCGTGTGGGCCTAGATATAACCCTAATCTCAGTATGAAATTCTTTATGAATAACAGGGAACATAGTTAACCATAAAATCACCATATAATAGAAGTTCCCTTGTGGATCAAGTAAACCGCAAAGATAGTAATATCTTTTTCATGCTAATTCTTATTAAAAAAATGGATTTATTCTTTACGCAGTGGGTAGCACATTCGCCTCGCAGCAAGAAGGTCGCTGGTTTGAGCCTCAGCTGTGCCAGTGTGCATTTCTGTGTTGAGTTTGCATGTTCTCCCCGTGTTGGCGTGGGTTTCCTCCGGGTGCTCCGGTTTCCCCCACAAAGTCCAAACACATGCGCTATAGGGGAACTGGGAAAGCTAGATTGACCATAGTGTATGAGTGTGAATGAGTGTGTATGGATGTTTCCCAGTGATGGGTTGCAGCTGGAAGGGCATCCGCTGCGTAAAACATGTGCTGGATAAGTTGGCGGTTCATTCCACTTTGGTGACCCCAGATTAATAAAGGGACTAAGCCGAAAAGAAAATGAATGATTTATTCTTTATTAAGATGCTTTGGTTGTTCCATAGCTTCACTTTGTGCGGGGAGAAATTGTGAACGAAACATAATTTCCATGCCAGATGAGCCTGTTCATGAACTTTAGAGAGTTTCATAAGGAGTTTGGATAGAGAAAAAACACAAGTTAAAGGTGCAGTATGTAAGTTTGACACCCAGTGGTTGAACTAGGTATTGCTGTCCTGGATCAAAATAGACGCAAGCGCGGGATGCCAGATTGTGTACAGGAGCGAGTGATTTAAACTGTGTTCTAAATAAAAGCAACGACACGCGATAGAGGGAATATTCTCCATATTAAAAGTAGTTTTGGTTCTAACCAACACCTGGAATTGATATATTAGAAACGGCTTCTATTACTCACAGCTGAACAACAGAAACCCATGACAGATCATCTCAGGTAAACCTCGTGTGCTTTATTCAGTGCTAAATGCTAACAATGTGAGTTTGAATAGATTCTAAACCTTAACCTTTCATGAGTGAGTGCATATTCTGTGCTTCTGAATGGCTGTATTTACATTTCTGTGTTTCGTCTGGTGCAAACGGCCAAACTGCTCATCACTGTGTATCTCGTCACAAAGCATGTTATTAGGACACGCGGTTACAGTGTAACCTGCTCACCTAATGTTTACACTCGTAATCTTTATATCATTTGCTAATTAATAACCTCATGTGGAACTGAATCTGTCTCATTTCGATGTCTGATCCTGTACATTTTGCTCACGGACGCTTGCTTTCAGAGTCTTTCTGAATGAATGAATGAATGAATGAATGAATGAATGAATGAATGAATGAATGAATGAAATATGCTGTTTTCCAACAAGGCAACCCGGAGTGCTGGAATATAATTGGCTAAACTGGCATTGTGCAGGTTAAACTGACCTAAACAAAGACAGCGCTCCGGCACGGAAAAACCATTTTCAAAGCAGAATATCTGACTTCAGCATTGTTTTTCAGTTAAACAAGTATGTTCACTTGGGATGTTTCTTAAATATCTGCACATATATTATGGTATTTTTATGCTTTAGAAGAGTCAAAAACTTACATACAGCACCTTTAAGAAAAATTTAAGACCTCCAATCTTATCAAAATTATGTGGGATAGAATCTAAATAATTTTTTTTTTATTGACTTCAATAACAAACATACAAAATCCAATCTTACACAAAAAAAGACAATGATAGTAATAATAATAATAACTTAACAGATCAGGTTAAATAATATTATAAACACATAAAAAAAATTAGACGAGAGGGAAAAGAGAGAAAAAAAATTAAACCGCAAGAGGAAAGCGGGACTTATGCATCTGTGATATTTCCAAAATAATAATCCAATAATCTATCACTTTTCTTGTTTTTAACCAGTCTAAAAGATTTAATAAAAGCATCAATTTCAATTAAAAAATGTGAAGAAGAAGGCTGCGAATTGGAGAATTTTTGTTTGCGAATAAAATATTTTCCATACAAAATAAAAAAGTTAATAATGTAGTTCTCTGATATATCAGCTTTACCTTTATAGTATATGATCAATATTTACAATAATCTGCATCAACTGTTACCATTTTAAAGCAACTCTATGGCGCATTTTTAAAGTTGCGGAAAGAATTAAAGCAAGTGCAGGATCTTCATCATTCTTCATACTTCAATTCATGCATGCAGCAACTTATTTTGCGCCATACAGAGTTGCCTTAAAATGGTAACAGTTGAGGGAATATTATTGTAAATAATGGTATATAATCAAATACGTGAATATAATCATGAATGTACATTAATCATGAGCACGAGCGTTTGCTCTCATATTATGGCTGTTCTGAACGCCTTTAATGTGTTGCACAAATGCGTGTCTGCAGTTGGGCTATTCTCTCCCTGTTCGCAGGGCCGGTGTAGACTCTCTGGCCAGACATTTGAAAGATATTAATAATAATAATAATAATAATAATAAATACATAAATAAATAAAAGCAAAAAAAAAAAAAAAGTCATGATCACGACATAACAACTTTTTGTTATGTCTAGATCACGAGAAAACGAGTTGTTATGTCAAGATCACGAGATAATTAAGTCGAGATCACGACATAACAAGAGAGAAAAAATACTTTAATGCATGGCCTCTTAGGACTCTTATAGAGTTAGGGTAGAATCTCAATGATTTGTTTTTATTTTTCCCTAACATGACGCTCCTCTGGTAGGCGTGTCCGCTCAAGACCAAAACGCCACGCCCCCAGCGACACTCAGCGTCCTTTACCGGAGGCAGAGCCGACCGAGTCCACCGGGAAGAACCGCCTTCGTCAGATCTGCAGGCGGAGGGCACGACGGATCCAGATGTTTGACTGTTAACGGGAGCAGCCGTTCCGCGCCGATCTCAGGGAGTAACCGCGTAAAATGGCTAGGGTCGGCACCGGAGCGGATGGCGCGGAACCGGAGGAGGTGAGTGTCAGATTTCTGCCAAACATACCGACCTAGAAAGCGTCTTGTGGAAGTCTAGGTCACGATGCTGTGTTATTTAGGGAACTCGGAGAGTGTTGAGACACTGACAAGCTTCAACGTTAAATTCCTGTCAGACGCGGAAGTCGTTTATTTACGTTAAACTCGTCATTCCGCGTGATTTAGACACACGAACTCACAGCCACTGACGAACGCGCGTTTGCTTGTGTTGTTTGTATGTAACTCATCCTTCGCCGTGATTTAAACACACATGAGGGAATGTGCGTGTTTGTTCAGGTGATCGGTGTTGGTAGAAGGGATACAGCCGCTGCCGGAAGTTAACGATTATTATTTATGAAATTAACGTCTAGCCCTAAAACCTACCCCTTCACCGTAATCTTAAAACAGTAGTTATAACAAGAATTGTTTACTACATTACCCATTACATTGTATTTTATTAACGGCGATCCCTACCCCAACCCTAAAACTACCCCTTCACAGTAATCCAAAAACAGTGGTTATAACGATAATTATTTATTAAATTAACCATTAGGTTGTATTTGTTAACGTCTACACCTAAACCCAAACCTCACAGTAATGTAAAAAATATAAATTATTGTTAATCAGTCAGTGTCTCAAAAATGATGCTGTGAGTATACGCAGCTGTATCCCTTCAAGACTTTACCGGTGATCGTATTTCATTGGCCATACTTGTGCAACGGCGGCGGTGACGTCACAAAGGTCGCTGCATTCACGTGCAACTTGTTCATAAGCCTTGCAGAAAAGTGGTGTGTGTGTGTGTGTGTGTGTGTGTGTGTGTGTGTGTGTGTGTGTGTGTGTGTGTGTGTGTGTGTGTGTGAGAGAGTGTGAACTTTACCACAGTATTTGCATGTTATCATATCTAATATTTATGTGAGGCTTCGTGGTACTTCTATAATATCACTGCGACGCCATGTACGGTCAGCACCATAACTGTGTTGTCTCCATGTTAGTTGTCTCCATGTTATATGTTTATTTTAACACCCTGGTTACCCGTTTCTGTTACATATTTTACCATGGTTACCATTGTAACTGATATTTCTGAGGTATGTGTGTATAGCAGTAACATGGTCATTACTGGAACTGGTGTTTGCATGTGATATGCTCATGTTTACTATCATAACTAGTGTTTACTATAGTTCTAACATGGTTACCGTTGCAGCATTTATTGATTTATGTTTGTGCTCATTACTGTAGATGGTATTTCTGTTATGTGTTCTTTGTTTTAGCATGGTCACCATTATAATTATATTCTCCCATGTTATATCATGCCCGTAGCCAGGGAGGGTTCAGGTGGTTCGTACGAACCACGCCCCACGGCCAAAAGGTCCAGAATTTGTCCTTTTAATTATTTTATGTAATTTAATATTATATAATATATTTATTATATAATTAATATAATGTATTTATATTTAATATATATTGTAATCGAGTAATTTTAAATAACTATGGCCAGTAATTCGAATTCCATGGAGCCTCAAAGCCACAATAAAGTGACGCGAGTCATGTGACATAACTAGGGGTGTAACGATACTCCAAACCGAACCGAAATATCGCGATACACCAACCACGATACGTATCGCGAAACTCTCGTGGCGGACCGCGATACTGTCACGCCCCCTGCTGCCCACTGTTAAGGTTGACGTCACTTGTCTCTAATTGAACCAAAACATCTTTATTTTATCACATTTGATTAAATTGTATTAGTAATGATGAGCTTTCGTTCTAAATATTATATTCTAATGTTTTAGAATTTAGAATAGTATTTTCCAAGTGCATGTCATGTCATGTGACTTGAGTGAGCGATCACACTCCATTACTACTGTATATGCAGGACGGCTGCTTCGCATATATTGAGATTGCAGATCCCCCAAATACATTTAAGTCTCCTGTTTGGGAACATTTTGGTTTTCCAGTGGAGTACAGGAATGGAATTCGTGTCGTACACAAAGCGCACGCTATCTGTCGTAGCTAACTGTTTCATGAAACTTAATAAGGAATAACATTTAAAAAATGTGGTAAATTTCACAATGTGAGGGTGTACGCAAAAGACACTGACAACAGAACTGCCAACAAAAGGGATTTAACCCCTTACCTCGCTAGAAACTGATGAAAAGACAAAAAGGTTTTCAGCGCCGTGCGCCTTATTCTTCCCTATACTGAACTGTAGAATAAAATAAATACAAAGATGACGTTCACCTCTTACCTGATGTCTTTAACAATACATTTTCTACGGGTTTGCAAAATGGAAGTCGTAAGACATCTTCCCTATCCACCTTACTCTGAGAAAGGAGTGAACTTGAGGAGGTAAAGCTCAATATGACGAGAAAGAGCTGAACAAAAAAAGCAACAAACAAATCAATCGAAATAAAAGTGTACAAAAATCACAACATTTCTCAAAGTGGGAAAAACTAATGCAAAATAATTTTGCCCAAACGAAAGTTAAGCAAAAACAACGAAATTCATAATCATGTTAGCAAAATACACGAAAAACGAGATCAAAGGAAGATGCGCTCTCCTCCGCTTTTCCTGACGTCATTTTTATATTCCCGCGCCACGTCGCCCAGTAATGACAGATCGGTCTCCTGACCGTGAAAGCGGACATACAGAAATGACAGGCATGGAGAGAGCGAGCGAGCGAGAGAGAGAGAGAGAGAAAGAGAGAGGCAAAAAAATTTGCGGGAGGCAAAAATACAGCTAATATACGGCTACAACCCTAACATTAGTTTCAGACAAAGCTGCAATGTATTGTACTGGTGAATAGGTCATGTAAAAAACACTTTACAAGCACATTATATGTATATTATTTTTTCATTAATTTAAACGGAAACCTATCTAAATGATAACTAAAATGAGCATCACTTTGTCTGTGTCTGCACAGAAATCAAGCCCCTCACCTGAGAATGTGGACATTATGGTGTTTTTAAAGAAGAACTTAAAACTTAATTGAATATTCCAAATGTCCTTAGAAAGGACAAGCCTGTTTATCTTTCACTATAGTCTACACTGCAGTTATTTATTTAATTTGAGTTTACTTTCTTAAGATGGCTGCACTAAAGAGAATTGTTTTTTCTGACTACTCTATATTGGAGGTATTTATTTCATTTTTGTTGTTTACTCTGGTATCCTGACTGTACTAAAATGTGATGGCAAAATTAATAAAGAAAAAGTTTAGTTGTTCTTGTTATTAAGTGAATCTATTCCTTAGCATTGCTGTTAAGATGACATCAACCCTAACCCCACAGCAAACAGAAACCGAACCGAACCGTGGCTCCAAAACCGTGAACTGAACCGAACCGAACCGTGCCTTTGGTGTATTGTTACACCCCTAGACATAACCCACTGAGCGGTAACATTTGAATCTTTGATGCGACATCCATACTATGCTATGGGTCAAAAAGAGCAAGAGAGGCAGAAAAGGCAGGCAGCGGCGTCATTATCGCAAAATATTGTTGTTCAATAAGACTGTCAAACAGGGTAAGGCTAAAGTTACTTACTTCCTTAACAGATGAAAATCTGTCCCTATCCATGAGGTTCTAGCCTAACTGGCCGCATTAGCCGGGACGTCCTGTATATTTATTGACTTGTCCAGTACATGACCTCCCTTTCCCTATTTTTGCCATTATTGTTTTTAAATAACTGTCTGACGAAGGCTTTAATAGCAAGCGGAGTCCTCAGCCGTCAGATGTCACTTCCCAGCAAATGGAGCTAATCCAGTCACGTCTGTGTTTTTGAGGCTGTTTGGTCACTTCATTTGTTTTATTCTGATCGGATATAAATGCGATCGTTCAAACCTTTTCAGAAGGTGATCTGGGATGCATTACAGATGAAACTGGACAGGTCTAGTAATTTTTTAGACAAAATTAATATAAATAAAATAAATTATGACCTCTAGAAGATCTGAGCTGCGCCTGAAACACCTGTAGGTGCGCTTTTACAGCAAAACTCTATTAAAAACATGTTTACTGTCAGCATAAAACATGTGTTCAACATGTGTTCGGATGACCCACCCCTCACTGACAAAGGTCCAGAATTTGTCCCAAACATGAGCTCATTTGTACTATTTTGACTGCTATGCTATCATAAATAATGAAAATAATCCATATAAAAAGGCTTTAAGACCAAACAGAATCCTCTGTCGGCTGTTGACTATAATGTGATGTAAGAGAAGTCTTCTTTCACTACTGTATTGTTTTTAAACAGAGAAAACATTTTACAGGTAACTTTTATTCTAAATCTTGGACCTTATTCCTGAAATAAAAATGAGCAATAAAAAGGTGTGAAGCACCAGAAGCGGAGCATATTAAATTAATTTGAATATATTTTGGCTCTTGGTAATATCTAGGAATTTTCTAATGTGCTTTTTTTTACCAAAGAGGCTAGAAAAATTCTGAAGAATTCATTATTATTGTTTTATTATTATTATTATTATTATTATTATTATTATTATTATTATTATTATTATTATTTTTGTTGTTGTTGTTATTATTATTATTGTTGTTGTTATTATTATTATTATTATTATTATTATTATTGTTGTTGTTGTTGTTGTTGTTGTTGTTATTGTTGTTGTTGTTGTTATTATTATTATTATTATTATTATTATTATTTGTTATTGAAATGGTCAAATTGTGGCTGAGGACAGTTGAATGTGCTGGCCAGTTTGTTTTTTGTCTAATAAATGACAGTAGGCTACAGTTTTTTTTTACTTTAAAACTTTAACAGATTCGTATATTTTCCTAATGATATATGATGTAATAAATTTGTATTTTAAAAATTAGTTTTGTTTTATTTTTTCTTTATTGCAAATTTTTAGGAAATATTTTTAGTGCATCAAAAAGTGTGATTATGATGACATCTGACTAGCTAATCCAGCAACAAAAAAAAAAAACGTACTGCTTAAAATGCTACTAAAATGCAGTATTTAAATCTCAAAGTTAAATAGAAACTGAGGCGTAAAACTGCAAAAAGGTCCACTTTTTGAGAAAAAAGAACCACCCCTTTCACCAGGCTGGCTACGGGCCTGTATATGTTTCAAGAGTTCACACTTAGCTCATGATTTATCACATAGATTGTTTGGCATGCTGTCCCGGGAGAGAGCCCTGAGCTCAAGGGATCCTCGGGCCCAGGGCTCCCCCCTTTCACATGGCGAGGGGAAATTGAGCTCAGGTCGATCTCAAACTCCCCCGCTGCTGAGGCTAAGGTGAACTTCTTGAGAGTAAGACATTAGAAAAAGATTTAGGCTTATTATAGAGCATATTTGGCAGGTGGGAGGAAACCGGGGAACCCGGGGGAAACCCACGCAGACACGGGGAGAATATGCAAACTCCGCACAGAAATACCAGATGACCCAGCAAGGACCCGACGCCATTGGTATTCTTGCTGTGAGGCAACAGTGCTAGTCCCTGGGCCACCGTGCCGCCCATTCTGGATAAAGGTGGAAGAAGGGGAGGAGGGGGGTTTCTTCCAGATGAAGATAGATGTAGAGAGGAAATAAGGATATATATATAGTGACTTGGGGTGCTTTGGTTGGAAGATCATGATTAGCTAATGTGGGCCAGCTGGGTCAATCATGAGCACGTGCTCCTCTCGAAATTAGTTTAAAATTAAACTTCACTTATTTGATACCATAGTTTCCAGGTTATATTGTAATTTTACTATGGTTAACATTGTAACTTTCTATGGTATATGATTATGGCAGTAACATGATCATTTCTGTATGGTGTTTCCATCATAACTGGTATTTTTAATATAGTTCTAACTGTTACTATGCTCTGATCGATCGGCTGAAGATCGGTATCGGCCAATAGTCACATTTAATGACTCGATCGGTATCTCATAAACCGATAGCAGGAGTTTGCTTATGAGTTTACAAGCAGAGGAAGGATGCAAATGCGCTCCCGGATATTCTGCATGACCTATAGCAGCCACAACAAGTGAGAGGGTAAATGATGCGTGTGGGTGTGAGCGATCGATGCGCTCGTGACACAACAGCTAAAATACATACAGATGCGGTGCGACCTGTTTATGCAGTCTATTGGGGTGACTCGCGTAGGGATGCAACTAGTGTTGGGCCGATAGACGACGCCCTCGTCCATAGACATCACGATCCATCGCCCCGCCCCCTTTACAAACCCGCTGGTGAAAAATACACACTCAGGCCCCGTTTACACTCATACAGCTTACTTTTAAAATGGCATTTTAGAAAGAAAATGACCCACGTCCACACTGGTGTTTCATCTAGCATTTCTGAACATCCACTGAAAACGCACATCACGTGACCACACACACACACACACACACACACACACACACACACACACACACACACACACACACACTGTCAGAACTCGTCTGAGCTCCAGAGAACAGTGTACGTCGGACAGTTTATCAAGGATGTTAGGGCTAACTCACACTATGCTATCTGAACCGTGCCCAGGCCCGTTTCCCGGATCGTTTGAGAAGTGTGAGTGCTCTGAATCGGGCTCAGGCACGGTACACTTGGGCGGCCCTGGCCCGGTTGGAAGAGGTGGGCCAGAGCGCGGTTCACTTGGGCTCAGGCGCGGTACGCTTACAGTGTGAGTGCAAGCGTGCTTGAGCCTGAAACTGAAAGCGAGACGTTACTTTTATGGGGGTGTTTCATATGGATTAATTAATCATTCGTACTGTTCAATGAACGCAAACTGTCGTAGATTATTAAAGACGCAAACCCCTCACTGCACAACAGCTGCAGCTTCAGCAAACCTCCTAATTCCTGCAGCACGAGGACTTTATGATTGTTTATGAGCGTCAAAAGTGGCTGATCTGTTCGGCGAAATATTAGACTGCGTGTCACCGCATATCAAACGACTTAAACGATATAACTAAACTAGGGCTGGGCAATTTTTTTCGATTTTTTTCGATTAATTCGAATTTACGTTTTAAGACGATTTTATTTTTTATAAAATCGAGAAATCGCGATTTTTTTAAATAAAAATATTAAAGCAGCTTTTCCACTATCGTGCCAAACCGTTCTAAACTGTTAGACAACCGTGCTGAATTGTGCTGATTCTGTGTGTTGATGTCGCGGCTCTGTCCCGCAGCCGCCTGTCTCTCCCGCGCGAGCTGCGAGACGGGCGCGCGCGCACGCGAGGAGAGGAGAGGAGAGGAGAGAAGGCTCGACAGGCGGAGGTCCGCTCCTTGCCTCCTTCATTCTAATCATCCACCCGCCTGCACATATTATTTTATCTGATATATATATCCGCACCCGATCGCCACTTTTATAATTCTAATTCTTTGTTTAAAGCATGATGATAGGTGTAACTTTCTCTGCAATGTCCGGCGGCAGAGTAACAGCTCGTTAATTCATGCTCGAGCAAATGATGAGACGGACAAAAGTACTCGATGCATGCCCTTCTTTTACTTATTTCAGTGTTTTCAGGTTCACAGTGCAAAACAGCTCCCAGGTGGAATTACTGAAGTAAACATAAAACAAAAGAGCAGCATTTTGCTAAATATAGTCCTTTATATCCTGATATGCTGTGTTGATTCATTTGTTTTTTTATATTTAACTTGATGCATTCGTTATTTAATGTTTGAATACTGAAATCGTTTAAATGGTTATATTTTACCATCAAAATGTAGTATATTTTATATCATTACCAACTTTTGATATAAAACCGCTGTTATTTTATTGATTGTTATGAAATAATTTAAGTGCTATATTTTTTATTAGTGAAAGTGCCCGCTCACTTTGACAAGGCCTGTCTAAATATATATTTCTGCCATGCCACTAATACAGATAAACTATTGCTGCATTATCATTGTTTATTTTTCTGTTATTTGAAATATTTATTTCCCCTCCAATCCTTTTCAATCTTCACGTTACATTTTGGTCATTTTCTCTCCAAAAAAAAATTGCCCAAAGCTGCACAACATATGACCTCTACATAAATACGGGTGCTGTGATTTCTATTGTAGCTATGTTTAGCATCCCTACATGAGAGAGTGCCATAACCGCGTTTAGTCACACGGTTGCTTTTCTTTTACAAGTGAGCATGAAAAAAACTAGTTTCAGCATTTATTTAAATTTAAATGAACAAGGTAAGCTGGTAAGGTAGTTACACAGTAAAAACAAAATTAATAAAATAAATAAATAAAAAAATCGAAATCGAAATCGTGAATCGGTCAAACTTTATGAAAAAATCGAGATTTTTTTTTTTAGCCATATCGCCCAGCCCTAAACTAAACACATGCGCTATAGGGGAACTGATGAACTAAATTGACCGTAGTGTATGAGTGTTTGTGTGTGTGTGTGTGTGTGTGTGTATGAGTGTGTATGGGTGTTTCCCAGTACTGGGTTGCAGCTGGAAGGGCATCCGCTGTGTTAAACATATGCTGGCATAATTGGTGGTTCATTCCGCTGTGGCAACCCCTGATGAATAAAGGAACTAAGCTGAAGGAAAATGAATGTTTTTGCTTGTATATTTATTTATCTGTGTTGTATAAGAGCAGCAGTATCATGATGATCATCATAACTCTCTGTGTGTTTGGTGTGTGTGTGTTGGAGCAGGTATATGAACACACTGGCTGTGTGTGTGTGTGTGTGTGTGTGTGTGTGTGACCGTCTGTCAGAGCAGCTGCTTTTTATTTATTTGCTGATATCGTCACACGACGGAAGCGTTTCCGTGGCAACCAGGTGCTTCAGATCTCTGCGTGGATTGGGAAACTCTTGTCTGGAAACGCACACACACACACTTGAGATCCTCAGATGAAATGCTTTTAAATTGTGTGTGTGTGTGTGTGTGTGTGTGTAAGCAAGCAAGCTCTTATGCAGAAACACACACACACTGGAAACTGCACAGAACACTCGAGATCCTCAGATGAAATGCTTTTAAACTGTGTGTGTGTGTGTGTGTGTGTGTGTGTGTGTGTGTGTGTAAGCAAGCAAGCTCTTATGCAGAAACACACACACACTGAAAACTGCACAGAACACTCGAAATTCTCTGATGAAAGGCTTTTAAAATGTGTGTGTGTGTGTGTGTGTAAGCAAGCTCTTATGCAGAAACACACACACACACACACACACACACACACACTGGAAACTGCACAGAACATTCAAGATCCTCAGATGAAATGCTTTTAAACTGTGTGTGTGTGTGTGTGTGTGTGTGTGTGTGTGTAAGCAAGCAAGCTCTTATGCAGAAACACACACACACTGAAAACTGCACAGAACACTCGAAATTCTCTGATGAAAGGCTTTTAAAATGTGTGTGTGTGTGTGTGTGTAAGCAAGCTCTTATGCAGAAACACACACACACACACACACACACACACACACACTGGAAACTGCACAGAACATTCAAGATCCTCAGATGAAATGCTTTTAAACTGTGTGTGTGTGTGTGTGTGTGTGTGTGTGTGTGTGTGTGTGTGTGTGTGTGTGTGTGTGTGTGTGTGAGCAAGCTCTTATGCAGAAACATACACACACACACACACACACACACACACACACACACACACACACACACTGGAAACTGCACAGAACACTTGAAATTCTCTGATGAAAAGCTTTTAAAATGTGTGTGTCTGTGTGTGTGTGTGTGTGTCTGTGTCTGTGTGTGTGTCTGTGTGTGAGAGAGTTTGTGTGGCTCTCAACATGACATGATGTTTATTTATTGATGAACCCCAGAGGCAGCGCGTGTGTGTGTGTGTGTGTGTGTGTGTGTGTGTGTGTGTGTGTGTGTGTGTGTGTGTGTGTGTGTGTGTGTGTGTGTGTGTGTGTGTAGATCCAGTTACTCACTCTGACCTTGTGTTTTTTCCACTGCAGTTTGTGTGTTGATCAGACACCGATATTACAGCATGTTGACTGAGAAGTGTGAGTGTATGTGAGGGTGAATGTGTACATGTGTGTACGTGAGTGTATTTGTAAGAGTGTGTGTGTGTGTGTGTGTGTGTGAGTGAATGTGAGCCAGTGATCTGTAGCTTACAGAGTGTAATCCACTTATGCTATTACAACACTCCACTCCCCACACACACTCCACTACTCACACACACACACACACATACACGCTGGTTGATTAGTGTGCTGATCTGCTGAATACAATGCGAGTGTGTGAGTGTGTGTGTGTTCTGCAGCAGAGATGGATCCTGCACAGTGAGCGCGTGAGAACCGTCAGCTGTTCTGTGGTCTTTGACTCAATGTTTTTCAGACTGAGCGTTTCCTCCGTGTCTGATCGTCTGTCATGATCTCTCTCTCTCTGTGTGTGTGTGTGTTAGACTTTACACTCACACACACACATTTCACTTTCACATTTGACTGCCTGAGACAGAAAAGGGCTTTGATTAAGCAGAGATGTGGCTGGCGGTGATGAACATGGTGTAGCAGAGTATTGTCTGCAGTGTGCTTATACAGGTGTAGGTAATCTTATCTGCCCTCCTGTGAAGCTGTCATTCTTCTCCAAAGTTTCCCCAAGTGCCGCTTAACACCGCTGGGGCATTTCTTTTAGGATTTCCTTTTAGATTTTTCTTCTGGAGAAAGTCTTGACAAATATATAAAAACTGCTGTGGGCGTCACGGGGGCACAGTGGGTGGCACGGTCACCTCACAGCAAGAAGGTCACTGGTTCGAGTCCCGGCTGGGTCAGTTGCCGTTTCTGTGTGGAGTTTGCATGTTCTCGCCGTGTTGGTGTGGTTTTCCTCCGGGTGCTCCGGTTTCCCCCACAGTCCAAACACATACGCTAGGATTTTTTTCCGTCCCATTCGCCGTGCGGTATCAAACATTGCATTAAAACTCCACTCTCCAGCAGCTCCTCGAATCAATCTCGTTTGTTACAGGGGGCATGCAGGAAATATTCCTGAATGAAAGTGCCAAACTGCAGTTAAAGTCCACCATTTAATAATTTGGCAAATAATTGGATTACTGATGTCCATGTAAACACAGTCACTAGGGATGCAACAATACAGTTAGCCTACGGTTCAATACCTCGGTTTTTTTTACACGGTTTTCGGTTCGGTTCTGATGGCTTGACATGTGTTTTTTGTTTTTTTGTTATTCTATGCTTAGGCAATAGGAACATTAAGACTTTAACCCCCAGGGGTCGAAGCCCGCGTATACGCGTTTTGACCATAGACTGTAAAAGATATGGACGTAGTATCCGTGACGTCACCCATAGGTTTATGAAGAACCCAAAAGAAGCTACTAGAAGGCGTGGCCGACCGTCACCATTTTGTTCGCACGTCATCGCACCAACCCCGGGCATACCATACAAGGGCAAAGAGGCGGAGCTACAGACGCCCTGCTTAGACGGGCTTTCCTAAGGGAGAAACGCTTAATACTTCATCACCTGTGACTCGTTTGTGTTCTGACCACATGTGCTTGGTTGTACACTTTATCAATAAAGTGTTTAGACTTTTAAAAACACTGTTTCATAAGCAACGTCATAAGCGCAACGCTTAGTAGCTCAATGCATTACACATAGAGCCACTATAAGCATTGCGCTTATGACGTTTTTCAACAGGAGGAAAGTGCGAATTACTTCCAAACACTTCAGATATAGTGTGTGTTAGTAAATGCAAGGCTAATTATGAAGTCCAGGCAGAACACTGTATGACAACGCTTCAGAGCCTACAGCTAATCAATCTGTCAGATTCTGGAGTGCATTACAGCTCTAAAGAACATTATAAATGATAAATGATCTTAAATAAAACAAATACATTCATAGAGATGGTATATAATTATATATTTCACTCACCTGGGAAATGGAGGCCATGTGAATGGTTTGTGAGCACAATTAAGTGCACACAGCATGCCATATCATCTGATAATTGTAGGAAATAATTCCAAAAGGCAGCTGACTGTGTAAAGCCACATATAACAACACAAAAATACGATGAATAAGCCGAGATCAGCGGGTAATCAGCCGTAATCAGCTGAGGTGAAGTGACGGCGACCAGCGAGACCTAACTGTCACTCAAGTGGCCACGCCCTTAATTATGCAGACCTAATATAACCTAATATAAAGGAAACGGATGAGTTATAAAAAAATTCACCCCCTCACAGTTGTCACGAAGGGTAATTTTAGCTATATGAACCAAAATCGTTCTTTGTACCAGGCTGTAAACACCTTTATTTCTGCTGTAAAGTCGGCCATTCTAACAGTGGGCTCAATAGAAATGTGCTCTATTATGGAGCCAGGACTAGCGGAATTTTCCCTGAATTGCAGTTTCAGATACTTCCGAATTGGCTTCCCGAGGGAGAGCGGGAGGTTGCCGCTTGGTTTTGACATGAAAACGCCGAAAAAAACTTAAATGACACTTTCAGTTTTGATCGTAGAGATGTGAGCAATACATCAATCGAATCTGTTAGGTGTCTAGTTTTTTTTGGGTACACTCACAATAACAACAAAAGTGTGTGCTTTTGCAAAATAAGGAAAATAAACAGTGAAGGCACTTTCTCTTTTCTCTCTCCGTGAACTGTTTTAACAAACATGTCAGTAATATGCACTGAAACTCTGCGAAAACTAAACACACAGACACGAGACGCATATCTATAGAAAGCTTGAAATGTCTACTTTTAAATGCAGCGGTGCATGTTGAAAACAAATATTGCTTGATAAAGTAATCAGTATGAAACCAACGCTACGTCTAGCTTCTCTGTCGGAGCTCATTATTTTAATGCGACCACGCCCACAAGGCTTTGTTATTACAATAGTCCATGTGAGACTCGCGCGACATGTAAACTGAGGTCAGAAAACACAGCGGAATCTCCACGAATACATGAGACATACACATGACAGACATACCTGCATAAAGCTTGGAGGGTGAACTTTCCAACTCATTTTGAAAGCAAATGTTGTCTCGCTAGGTAATCCATACAATTCTCCCGGCAGAGCGCGCATCACGCCGGCTCTTCCCACTTCCGCCATTAATACAAACAATGACGATGGCTGCCCACACGCCCACAGCGCGCTGGCTAGAACGTGACGCATGTTATACGTGTTATTAATTCAATTTTTATTTATTTCACCGTAGTTGAACCTGTTAAAGTTTGGAGAAAGTTAACTAAGGCTGCAACTATTTGGGCAAAATATATTTAAAAGGTCTTCAAATATTATTGTGATTATTCTTGTGTTTTGTCATTATTTAGTCATTCAGAAATGATTATTAAATGCTGGATTAATGCACAAGAAAGTTTTTATTACAACAGTTTTGCAAACACGTTTTATACCATTTCAAATATTTCCCTCCATTTCTCAGTGAATATAGGCAATTTATTTTGATGCATTTAAACAAAACAGATTTATTAAACAGATATATTTATTAAGATAATATTTTAGTCACCAAATATATTCAGAAATTGAAAGATAATACAATAAAATTTAAGCAAAATATTGAAAAAAATTACAACCTACAAAATTTTAACTAAATGTAACAAGCATTTAGTTTGGGCTAGCTTTTGCAGATGGACATTGCTTTATAATGTCCTTGATGGGTGAGTGGGGGAGTGTCTTTAGTCTCTCCAGGTGTGAATTATTCATGAGCATTGTCACTCACGCATAGACCTGAGATGAGCCAAACAAACTTAACAAAATGTAAATCTTTATAATGTTATCTTTGAATGAGAGAATAAAATGATTTTTACATAATTGTGAAGTAAATATTCTAGCCTACCAGACTGGTTACTCAAAAGTCTTGCTCAAGCACATTTAGTGTGTTTTTTGGACCTTTTTCAGCTACATTTTTTCTCCAAATCCTGCTAACCACACATAATATTTTTTTTCTAAAAAACACAAGCATGTACATCAATAATTGTCACATATTGTTGTAGCACAGTTCGTGCTGAATACAAATAAAATATATGTTGGCCAATACCATGTAATAAGTAGCTGAAATTAGCACAAATGTCAGGGCATGTCAAAACATCTCAGGGGCCCCAAAATCACCTCAGACCCCTGAGGGTTAAGGAGAAAAAAATAAAAACGATTTATTGCTATACTCCTTTATTTTACTTAAAAGCCAAGAAACGTACACTAGTTCCTGGTGTATTGTATAATAAAAAAATGAACACTGAAATCTCACAGCTGCTGGTAGCCCATGTACAAACTGGGGAACACATCAATTCCTACATTTTGAAAATAAACATGCATGTGAAGTTAATAAACATAAATTGACCATTTTAAATAAACATATTAGTATGTGTCTCTCGGAAACAGTTGGGTATGTTTGCTGGGAAGACTCAGTGACTCAGTGATTGTTGTATTTTGGAGGACTTTATTACCTCCTCTGCTATTCTGCCTTCAGACAGTGATATTGCAGTGCTTAATTTGTGAATTGCGAGGTCCCGAAACAGATCGGGGTAACGGATCCGGCATGTTACCCGCAGATGGAGAGGTGTCGCGCACGAAAGTGGAGAGCTGGGAAGGGGGGGGTGCGTTGGATGGCGGAGGGGTGTCGCGGACGAAGGACAAAAGTGAAGAGCGTGGGGGTGTTGTGGACGAACGTGAAGAAGGTTGGGGAATCGCTGAAGAAAGTGAAAGTGAACAGCGGACGGGGAGGAGGGCGGTTGAGAAGGGGGATCAGGAAAATGAGGTGCCGGATCCAGTGTGTACCGGCACAAATTAAGCCCTGGCTATACGTGTAAAACAATGCTTGCAGTGCTTTTTTGCTCACCGTTTTTTTCTTCCTCGGGATTATACTCCACAACAAAACCGAAATGTCCCCACAACGCGGATTTGAAAGACACCGGTGCTTCCTCGTACTGTTGCCTCTTCACCATCACTCACCATGGCTGTCGAATGATGGATAAGCGCCCCCTAACTTTATAGCAGTTATTGAATATATACTCGCGGGGAGGAGTTTCCTTAACTCAGCTCGTAGACTTACAGGCACACACAAACAGTCAATTCGGCTAGAAATAAAACGCACATAAATTATTTAAACGTAAAATTATTGAACCGTGGATGTCGTACCGAACGGTTCAATATTATATAGAGAATTGTGGCATCCCTAACAGTCACTGTCTTTCTCCCCTGCGTTTGTTTTGCTTGTGAAAATCAGCGCGTGCTCAAATGGACACTCCCATTTTTATGCAAATTTTTATGCAAGTTCGTTCTTCCCGTTTGAAACGAATTTTTGAAGCTACGTCACGCAGATTAGAGACTTGTGTGTATTCCAGCGTGGAGACTGGATGTCTGTACCAGAGAGAACATTGTGACGTCTCTGAGTGTGCGGCATTAATTCATGAGAAAGACTTGGCTCAAACCAATCAGCGCGCTCCATTGTGTATGACGTGAAACTTCATTAATATGCATGATAGCTCCGGAGACTGTTTACCAGTTTACGCTGTTCATACGGCAGAGAGACGCCACGTTGTGTTGCCAAAACAAGTGAAAGTACAAGAATTTCAAGACAAGAGTCGCAGGTGTTGCAACGAAGGTTTTGTTTTCATTTTCCCTCTATGAGAGAGCAGCTGGACTCACGTGTGGATTACAGTGCACGCGACAGAAACGCGTTTGTAAGGAACATTTTTACCCGAGAGCTTTTTCTCATCTGGAAATGGTGAAATCCGGATTTGTCGCTCGTCTCCTTTTAATAAAAAGACTCAGCTCCAGTTTGATTGTCTGTCTACAGATTTGGTAGGGGTTTGCAGTGCAGTGCCCTTTGTTTAAATGCTGCTCTCCGAGTGTAAATATGTAAACACAAACTATTCCCATCGTGCAGGATTTTCGCTGCATTTTGTGACAGGATAGTCTATACACACACGGCTTTCTGACGCTACCTACCGAGTACATAAGTTACAGAGAAATGCTGAGGATTTTTTTTCTCTCATTCGCCATGCGGTATCAAATCAGCCTCTCTGTGTTTGTTTTGCCTGTGAAACTCAGCGCGTGCCCAAATGGAAACTCCCTTCTATGCAAATCCTACCCTCTTTCCCTCCCCCGACACTCCCACACTCCCAGAGCTGGACACGCCCAACTTTCCTGACTTTTTTCAAAACAGAGGTGTAATAACACCCTGCTGAGACAGAGGGTTTCGTGGCCCTTTAATAGAGGATGCTGGGCAGAGCATTACAGTAGTCCAGCCTAGAAGTCATAAAAGCATGCACTAGCTTCTCTGCGTCTGATATGGATAGCATACTTCGTAACTTAGCAATATTTCTCAGATGAAAGAAAGCAGTTTTTGTGAAAAGCAAAAAACTAAAAAAAAAGTACACTTGCTAAAAATGTCTAGCTACTGTAGTTTCTGTCCTCTACTTCTATGCTAGAAAGACAATAATGATCCAACATTCCTGACCATTATCACCAATAAAGCCCAGAAAACAGCACCAGACTGGAAATATCTGAAAGATGATTATAATTATCCTGATAACAGTAATTCGAGTTCCTGATGGACACATAATAGGACATTTACACAAGTACAGTCTTGATTTGACACTTTATACACACACACACTCAAGTCAAGTTGTCTTTATTTCTATAGCACTTTTTACAAAAGCACACACACACACACACACACACACACACACACCTTTCCCACAGACACACACCACAGTTGTTTCTACAGAGGCTGAAAGGATGTTCTGGTTTACCAGCATTCTGGCTAAAGTCTGCCTGTGTTTTATTGTATGAAACCGCACACTCTCACACACACCCTCACCTTCACACACACACACACACACCCGCTTTTCAGTCTTCACATGGAGAGCATTCATAAAGATCTGTTGCAACACATCTGTACTCATTCACACCTTTGTTCACTGTGTGTAATTGTGTGTGTGTGTGTGTGTGACAGTATGTGCTTGTATTTTTATTTTATGTCTGTGTGTGTTCATGTAGGGAGTTTCTTTGTGTGTATCTCTTCGTGTGTGTGTCTGTGTGTGTGTGTGTGTGTGTGTTTTGTGTTTTTATGTTGGTGTGTGCTTGTTTATGTGTCTTTGTTTTAATGTCTGTCTGTGTGTGTTTGTGTTTATGTCTGTGTGTGTGTGTGTGTGTGTGTGTGTGTACAGTACGTGTTGGTGTTTTTGTTTTTATCTCTATGTGTGTGTGTAGGGAATTTAATTTTGTGTGTTTGTGTTATGTTGGTGTGTGCGTGTTTGTTGTGTTTGTTTTTATGTCTGTCAGAAGAGCGCGAAGACTAAATAGACTGATCCAGCTCATTATTTGGGGTGACAATACATTCTCTTTTCCCCGGACATGTCCAAGAATCTGCTTTCGCTTTCGATAATAATTGTATTCATTTTTGCATTACTTTATAAGCAAACTTTTTCTGGTGCGTCTCAATCTCTCAGCAGCACCAACACTACAGCAGACAGAGACAGAGAGAGAGAAAGAGCAGATCAAGACACCAGTTTTAATTTCATTAGGAGAACAAAATGTTCAAAATCAAATGTGTTACCTTAGGCTGCAGGTTAGAAATATGTTTTTATTTAAAGTATCTGCAATACACAATTTTATTTGACTTTTTAATACTGGAAGTAATTTCAGTACAGTGTAAGTTCCTTAACGAAACACCAGTTTTTTTGTTCTCAGCAACTTGGCATTTAGGAACCAAGGACTTAAAAGAAAAGTCTTTCTTTCTAAAAGGCACTACATTTAGTTTATTTATCTGCAACATTGTGGTGTTTAATTACAGTTTTGCTTTTGCACAATAAATGTTCTCAAAATGATAAATAAATAAAAAAAAAAAAAAAAAATAGCAGTTTGGCTTTCCTAAGGGTCTCTGTAACCTGTTCTGAAATGGTTCTATTATAATTTATATATCGCAATATATATCGTTATCGCAAGAGGCTGCAATGTATATCGCAATATGGATTTTAGGCCATATCGCCCATCCCTAGTGTGTGCTTGTATTTTTAATTTATGTCTGTGTGTGTTCATGTAGGGAGTTTCTTTGTGTGTATCTCTTCGTGTGTGTGTGTGTGTGTGTGTCTCTGTGTGTGTGTGTGTGTGTGTGTGTTTTGTGTTTTGTGTTATGTTGGTGTGTGCTTGTTTATGTGTCTTTGTTTTAATGTTTGTCTGTGTGTGTTTGTGTGTGTCTGTGTGTGTGTGTGTGTGTGTGTGTGTGTGTGTGTGTGTGTGTGTGTGTGTGTGTGTGTACAGTACGTGTTGGTGTTTTTGTTTTTATTTCTATGTGTGTGTAGGGAATGTGTTTGTGTGTGTTTGTGTTATGTTGGTGTGTGCGTGTTTGTTGTGTTCGTTTTTATGTCTGTGTGTGTGTGTGTGTGTGTGCACATGTGAGTGTGCATGTTTGTGTGTAGGGTGGTTGTGTGTGTGTGTGTGTGTGTGTGTGTGTGTGTGTGTGTGTGTGTGTGTGTGTGTGTGTGTGTGTACAGTATGTGCTTGTATTTTTATTTTATGTCTGTGTGTGTTCATGTAGGGAGTTTCTTTGTGTGTATCTCTTCGTGTGTGTGTGTGTGTGTGTGTGTGTGTGTGTGTGTGTGTGTGTTTTGTGTGTTTTTATGTTGGTGTGTGCTTGTTTATGTGTCTTTGTTTTAATGTCTGTCTGTGTGTGTTTATGTCTCTGTCTGTGTGTCTGTCTGTGTGTGTGTGTGTGTGTGTGTGTGTGTGTGTGTGTGTGTGTGTACAGTATGTGCTTGTATTTTTATTTTATGTCTGTTGTGTGTTCATGTGGGAATTTTTTTTGTGTGTGTGTGTGTTTTTTGTGTTTGTGTTTTTATGTTGGTGTGTGCTTGTTTATATGTCTTTGTTTTAATGTCTGTCTGTGTGTGTTTGTGTTTATGTCTGTTTGTGTGTGTGTGTGTGTGTGTGTCTGTGTGTATGTGTGTCTGTGTATGCATGTGTGTGTGTGTGTGTGTACAGTGTTTGTTTATCTACGTGTGTGTGTGTGTGTGTGTGTGTGTGTGTGTGTGTGTGTGTGTGTGTGTGTGTGTGTGTGTGTGTGTGTGTGTGTGTGTGTGTGTGTGTGTGTGTGTGTGTGTGTGTCGCTGAGCTGTACAGTCACTGGGTTTGTTCTTTCCTTTTGCTCTTTGACAGATGTAGTTAAATATTGATGAGAGTAAACCTCACTCTATCTCACACACACACACACACACACACACACACTCACGCTCTCCATCAGACTGCATTATGAGGCTGTGTGTGTGCATTAGGAGTGTTTATGGCAGGATGACTGACGCCTGATGTAATGCGTCTCCATCATTATTCACTGACTGCAGAAGAGGAAGCTGCTCTGTTCAGTTCATTTCAGCTGCACTGTAGTTTATCAGTCGTTGTTGTTGTTTTTAATGCATCAAGTGCTTTAGGGCATCAGTGAGTTTCAGGTTGATCTTTTTGAGTATCATATCCAGCTCAGATACCTGAACTCCGCTTGTGATTGGAGAAGCCTTCATTCCTCCTCATTATCACTGAGGATCATGCTCATATTCTCTCACACACTAAACTCTTCATTACACGGCTCTCTGCAATGCTTGATTCTGATTGGCTAGTCTTGACATCTGAAGGAATTACAAAAATGTGAGAAATCTTGTTTTCCTGCAATCTTCTCACCCTTTCTTACTTTAAATTGGCCTCTACATACAGTAGTTATTTTGTGTAGAGGAAGAGTTCAGATGCAAAAGCCGCTAAACGTCTCTTCCGCTAAAAATGAGCTGATGACATTGAGTGAATGATTTAGGCACGTAGTACACCATCAACAAATAGATTTGCTTTTAATCGTCCAAATCCCAGCGTCAGCGCATTCAGACATAACAGTTTGTTGGCAAAAGCCGCTAAACGCCACTTCCCTTTGACAGCAAAAGCTGCTATATCCTAAGAACCAATCAGAAGTCGTGAATTGAATCATGTGTTATCAATGTAGCAGCGCATAGCTGATGTGCCGGCTTATATGAGGAGACATCATAGATATATACACTAGATATCGCATAGGGACTCTGAGCATGCGTCAATAGCGCCGCCATATTGGTACAGTGCTTCTAGGACAAACGTCATTCAACCGCACTAGTCAAGACAGTGTGCCAATGTGAAGATGCTGGACTTTAGCGCTGTGTACGGGTGTAGTAACGAGCAAACAAAGAAAACAAAGCACAAAGGCAGAACATTTCATAGGGAAGATTTAGTTTTTTTATGTTTTTGTATGTTATGAACTTTTGTGCTTAACAAGTAATGTTATGGATGATGATACAGTCTCTTACTGCATTCACCATAAGGCAAAGTAGCACCAACTCGCACTAAATTCTAGACTTATGCTAGTTTTGCTGAATAAAATAAGTAGAGGTGTGAACCTACACTGGTCTCACGGTTCGGTTCGGTTACGATTATCATGCCATAGATTCGGTTCAATTCGATATCTCGGTGCATCTCGGTGCATTGACGATGCTTTCCATACACAGTTTTATATTTTCTTCACAGCACAACAATTCTTGTATTAAAATGTATAAATATATTTATATACTATTTGTTAAACAATTTTGTCCTTTAATACAGTCAGATATATGAACTGTACTTTTAAACAACACGAGCATTTATAGACCATTTTGAGGGATGTAAACAAAAACAATGGTCCTAACGTATTTCCTGTTTTACATTTTTAATTTCCATTGCTTCTGAGAATCCAAAAAGGTCCACATATTGATAAATAGTGTTATGACGGCTGATTTAAAATCAATTTATGATTGAATTGCCTCTTGTTACAGTTAGGAAATAGTTTAACGTCAAGCAGGAAATGTTGATGGGCCAATGACATGACCACATTGAAATGGTCTATAGCAAATAAACAAATATAAATATCCCGCTCGCTTTCTGCCTTGTCTACCAAGTTCTTTCTTACACCCCTTTGATTGGTCACGCGCTCAACAGAAAGGGCTGTGATTGGCTCTTGCACGCTGGCGCTCTTCACCAGTGTTGTTCAAACGTTCCCCCTACTTGTCGTGAAATATAGAACGATCCAAACACCCCCCCCCCCCCCCCCCACACACACACACACACACACACTTTTTGTAAAATCGAGGTTGTTGTGCGGGTTTTTTGCGCATGTCGGCGGGTTTTTGGGCTGGAAAAAGTCAGCTACATCTGGCAACACTGCTCTACACAGTTGCACTCATGGGCCACAGTGAGACAGAGAGAGAGAAATGGAGATTACTTTCATTCTCTTATTCGCCGTGAAATAGGGGCTTTTGCTGTAAGTTTCAGTGAAACAGTGTTCAGCAAACACACACGCAGTGAAATTGGTGCACATTGTGTGTTTTTCGTAGTTAGAGCGTTGTAAATAATCACGCTCGCGGCTCGCATCCCTCGCCATAGTAAGCTACGGCGACATAGCGCATGTGAGATAAATGACATCAGTATAATAACATATATATATAACAGTATAATAATTATGATTATTACTGAACCGATACCGAATTGTCCGCGTCTGCATCGCGGTGCACCGAAGAAACGATTAATTTTGACACCCCTAAAAATAAGCAAACTATGTTATGAAATATGACAAGAAGATGCTGCCGTGCTAGAAACTTGTATTATTGTCAGCTAAGTGAACGAGTCGTTCATCACGGAGATTCATTCACAAACGGATCGCTCCCTCCGTCAGAATGAGAAGTGAAAGCAGGAGAGGGGGTGTGTTTCAGGACATGGATTAGATCAAATTAAACAGGGAAGGAGGGTAATGCATTTCCATGCACACAAACACTCGCTCTTTGTCAGGAATGTCCGTGCGGTCACATCCATCAATGTAGAAAAGTGATGCAAAATTATAATATTTCGTAATTTAAAAAAATATTTGCATACTGACCACCGGGGAAAACTCCCGATCATAGATATATGTGTATATGTGTGTTTCTCTGGCTTTGGATGGCCACAGTCCTCCGCTTCACCTTGGTCCCGCATTCATTTCAAAGGAGCGCTACCCTGTACTAAAATGGAGGCTCTATTGACGCATTCGTTCTATTAGACAATAGTAGGGTAGGCGACATCTAGTGTATATATCTATGAGGAGACATAAGGTGAGTTCGACTTCATGCAGCGCTGCGCAGATCATTTGAAATCTGTCTTAAAGCGGTGCATGCTGGTTAGAAATGTTGTCCGGATTGATGCTGCGCCGACGCCATGTGACTGTCACATGTGGCATCGAAGTACCGCGACAGCGCTCTGAGATCAGACGACTGATTCAGCCAGTGCAGCATCTAAAGAGCGCCTGCTGGAGCTGCGATGACGACACTGATATTACATGATTGGTCGAGTTCACCGCATGACAACAACCACGTGTGTTTTGGGTTTATTATCGGATAAATTCCGTCTTACAAATTTCTAAACGAACAATTAACTGTTCATACCCTCTCTATCTTATACACATCATGCTTATTAAAAGACTAAAGATATTTTACTGCAGCATCATCTTCTGTTAAATAATCTGCTTATAAAGGCTAGCTTGTTTGCATAGTAGGGGTGTGAACCTAAACTGGTCTCACGGTTCGGTTCGGTTACGATTATCATGCCATTGATTCGGTTCAATTCGATATCTCGGTGCATCACGGTGCATTGACGATGCTTTCCATACATAATTAGATTTTTTTCTTTACAACACAAGAATTGTTTTTATTATTAAAATCTATAAATATGTTTATATATTACTTGTAATACAATTTTGTCCTTTAATACAAGCAGTCAGATACATGAACTGTACCTTTAATTAAAAAAAAAAAAAACCTCTTTGTGAATGTTTTAGACAAAACTACAATACATGAACAGAAGACAGCACGAGCATTCATAACAACTAATGTAAATATGATCCCGCTTGCTTTTTGAGCGCTTGCAGGATCTTACACCCCTATGATTGGTCATTGTCTTCACCCGCTCAACAGAAAGGGCTGCGCTTGGCTTTAGAAACGAAAGTGCTGTTCACCCATGAGTGACGCGGGAAAAACAGCCGCGGGTCAGTCTATATGCGCATAATACGCGGTTTTCAGGTAATCCGTAATAGAATAAATACAATACAATAAATTTGCACCACAGGCACGCTTGTGTCTGGATCCACAAGTATCGCTTTAACAGCCGAGAGAAAGAAAAATTTACCTCACGAACATGCCAACGGGTCAAATGCCCAAAGTGTGTGTGTGTGAGAGAGAGAGGGGGAGAGATGGAACAGCATTTCTCCCTAGTAGTGAAATAGCGGCTCGTGCTTTACCATTCCTCAGTGTCAGTAAAAGATCTGCTTTTTAAGTAGTAGGAGTGTTTTATTTACTCACCCTCGCCTCCTTCGCCATAGTATTCTACCACAACATCGCGCATAGGGCATAAATGACGTCAGTGCGTAATAACCGGTTATGATCTATTACTGAACCGATATCGAATTGTCCCTATCTGCATCGCCGTGCACCGAAGAAACGATTAATTTTGACACCCCTATTGCATAGATTTATTTTCGACCTTTTTTATACAGACTATTTACTGCTTTCAGCTCCATGAACGATTTAAATAATATATTTTAGTAAATGACCTAAATATTTAAACACTTTGAAAGTCTTACAGACTTGTAATAAAATAATGATCATCATTGATCCTGACACCCTAAAGGTTTCTTAACAAGTTAAGTTAAAGAACTATTGGTAACACTTTATAATAACTACACACTATGAATCATTTACTAAGCATTAGCATCTAGTGAAATCCTGATCTGTTAATCGTTAACTCTACATTAATAAGCGTTAGTAAGCAGTTTATAACTGCAGCTACAAATGATCTATTCCTGACTTACAACCACATTTATAATGTGCTTAATAATTGTACTTTCATAAGTAGTTAATGATTTACTTTTCATTACTAAATTAAGTATTACATTATTTACATACCAGTTGTATTTAAGAGTAGTCTATGGTTTTTAAGATGATTCAGAATGAGTTAGTAAATGATTAATAAACTATTGAAATCTTGCTTTATTGACCTTATTCTTCAATGCGGAAGTGCGCTTGTTTTTGCGATTGTTTTAGAACTTCCGATTCAGTTGCCTATGGGAGAAATGACTAGGAATAATAAACGGCTGAAAACGGTCAAACTACTCGCTCTACAAACAAGTGTTTGCATGATTATACAGACAAAATAGAATAATATAATAAGAAAACCTCAGTGTGCAATATCAAGCAGCAGAACGAGCTGTTTTTAATGTCTAAAAATGAATGGAAGTGAATGAGACCGGAAGTCTCGAGCCAAAATGATTCAAATGGCTGCGCCCGCTCGTACGCGGAGAATAAGGTGAATTAACTCTACTTCATGCAGTTTTGTGACCTAATCTAAAGTGAGGACTATTTATGCTTTATAAATCACCTTATAAATGACAATTAAAGGCTCAGTATCAAATGAACAATACATCTTTGCAATCTTGGTAACACTTTATTTTGATGGTCCATTTGAGTATTAGTAGACTGTCTGCTTAATATCTGTTGATACTGACATTTAACAGTCCTTCAGCACATTTAACTGACTATAAGAAACTTTGCAAGTACATGTCAACTTACACTAACCCTAACCCCAACCTAACAGTCTACTTATAATCTAATGAGAATTAGTTGCAATGTAACTTAAATTCAACAAACGGACCGTCAAAATAAAGTGTGACCACAATCTTTTCTAAAAAATAAAATCACTTTAAAGTTTAAACATTGCTGAATAACAGGAGTGTCAAAAAACGACATGAAACTGGATAAAACAACAGCAATATAACAATTTAACAATAAAATAAGATGCCATGTTTAAACTGTACAGTAATTTTATTTTACATAAGGTTGCAAAGATTTATTTTTTATTTGAAATACAGTTTCATTTGTATCTTCAAACGTATAGGAATGAATAATGTTGTTTGTGTTCTTTTTTTCCTGTTTAGAATTTAACTGAGCCTTTAATTGTCACGTATAGAGGATTTATAAAGCATAGATAGTCCTCACTTTAGATTAGGTCACAAAACTGCATGAAGTTGAGTTAATAAAGCATTTATTAACATACAAATTAACTATTAATAAATGCCTGAACAATAAGATTTATAAATGTTAATTTAAATAGTTTATTAATCATTTACTAACTCATTCTGAATGATCTTTAAAAAACTCCAACTATGCTTAAATAAATGGTTTGTAAATAATGCAATACTTAATTTAGTAATGAAAAATAAATCATTAACAAAGTATGAAAGTACAATTATTAAGCACATTATAAATGTGTTTGTAAGTCAAGAATACAGCATTTGTAGCTGCAGTTATAAACTGCTTATTAACGTCTATTAATGTAGAGTTAATGCTTAACAGATAACGAATTCACTATATGCTAATCCTTAATAAATGATTCATAGTGTGTAGTTATTATAAAGTGTTACCGAACTATTTTATTAAATGATTATAAAATGATCTTTAGGATTATAATATATATATTTTATTTCCTGTCTAGCCGTTTATACCTGCTCTTTCTGGGAAACTTCTCCTTAAAGTGAAGCTCACTTATTTTAGGAAAGTCCTTTTGTTCAATCTTTTTGGATTAAATTGCTTTTTTGAAAATGCTTTTATTATCCAAAATAATCTTAATCATTGTTTAAGACTTAATCAAAACACCTTGTTTTGGGGTTTTACACTAATATATATTACAAAGTTTTATATCTATAAATGTAAATAAATGTAAACCCCTTTTTAGCATATTAAACAAGAAGTATTAAAGAGTGATGTTAAACTCCTAGAGTTTGTGTTTATTGCTTTGTATTTAATAGGCCTGTTCATTTTTGTGTTTATATTACCCTCTCGTTTCCCCTTATTTCTCTCATGCGTTTGTAATATATTTAATTCATAAATCACTTATTGTTTAAAAATTAACTATAGGTTGTGGAGACTGTATTGTGTTTTATTTGTAAATCTTTTGTTGTTATAAATTAAAAAAAAATAATAATAAAATGATGATGTCATCATGACTGCCGCAACTTTGAGCCCCGAAGTGTCCGGCTTGACAACTCCGTTTTCAATTCCGCCCCTGCCTGCGCTCGGCTAATCTCGCTGATCACCGGCTGCAGCTGTGCTCCATGTGGAACGCACCTATTTTCTGCTTCAGATTTCGATTTTAAAAGATTGAGTTTGATGAACTGGATGAGGCTGTCCGACTGTCAGTCAATGTCAGATGAAAACGGCCCTTACCTCAAAACTCTGTGCATTATAAGAAAAGAAAACACACTGTACAGTCTGAAGTGTAGCATGCTAATGCAAGCTATTTTCTTAAATATAATGTATGAAACTATACATTATTTATATGACTTCATAATAACTGTACATCTGATAAGCTTTTTATATTAATGGATAATGCACAGATATTGATGTTTCACAATGTTTTTACACTACATTATTTGAATCTACCAAGCTTAGTTTACAATGTTTACCATGTTTACATTGCTCTACTTACATTAAATCTAAACCCCAAATATCAGAAATGACAACAGACTGTTCAGATTTAATTAATGTCAGTTTTAATGTTATTGATTAATGCACTTGACAGATTTCATTCATTCATTTTCCTTCTGCTTTGTCCCTGCTCTATCAGGGGTTACCACAGTGGAATGAACCGCCACTTACTTGACAGATTTATATATAATTTTAGGTGTTTTATGTTTGGTAAAATAATTTCTAATTGCATCTTTAGTGATTTTCAACTAATTGCACTGTCTTGAGGTCTAGAGGTTTTTGCAAAAGAAGCAGAAGTGGATTTAGCTGGTCTTGATGCAAAAGAAAATTTCCTCTGTTAAAAACCAAAAACCTTCTTGCTGTGAGGCCACAGTTCTAACCACTGAGACACCATGATTGTGTGTGTGTGTGTGTGTGGATATCTGTCTGTCTGTCTGTCTGTCTGTCTGTCTGTCTGTCTGTCTGTCTGTCTGTCTGTCTGTCTGTCTATCTATCTAAAGGAGGAGGCATTTCTCAATTTCTCATGCTGGATTATATTATATGAAGACATGATGTAAATACTGACAGCATCAGGTTTGTGTCACAGACTGTCTCTAAATTGAGTTGCGTAACTGCACATCTATAAATAGATCATAGACAAACTCACACGACCCCCAAACACACACACAGATGCTTGTGTGTGTTTTAAAGCCAGTTTCAGTGTGTTTATGCCCCCAGAGTCAGAGAGTAGCATCATTTTAACTCTCTGTATGTCAGTGCACGAGGCAGACCTGACAGTAAAGCTGACTTTGACTTCATGATAGGGTTTTGCTGCGATTATCGCCAGATGATTTCAATAGTATCTGGATTCAGCCTTTATGATGCAAGCTGAGATTGTCCATACCTGTCAACCCTCCCGTTTTTCCCAGGATTCTCCCGTATTTTACAGTTCTATCCTGCTATCATCCCGTAAAGGTATTTTCCCGTATTTCTCCCGTATCTTCAGTCTTTCTCTGAAGGGTGGCAATAAACATTAAAGAGCAGAGCCTCCCTATACGCAACCCATACCGCCAAACCACCAGGGGCCGCCCCTTGCTCTTAAATGTGAGTCTGTTCTGTGCTTTCGCTTTGTTTAGCCATGAAAACACTTTAAAGGGCACCTATTTTACCCCTTTTTTAAGATGTAATATGAATATTATGGCTCTTCTGAGTGTGTCAGTTTAGGTTCAGTTCAAAACACAATTCAGATTTGTTTATTATGATGTGTTAAAAAGTGTGATTTTGGGGGCGTGTGCACAGCTCGCTGTTTTAGGGGCGTGTTGCTTCACATGAAAATTAGTTTCGACTTCCCGCCCAACTTAACAAGGGGGCGGAGCCAAGACCTCCCCCGTTGTGTATGGCTACAGACAGGCAGACAGAGAGAAGCAACATGAGTGAGAGGACCAGCATTCAGCTGTACATGTACGACTCGGACACAAGCCAAGCAGAGACTACAGAATCATTTGTGTCTTTGTATAGTTTTACAGCCAACTGTGTGCTAGTTTAAATCTCTGAGCTTGTACACCGAGACTAATAACCAAGCACACTGAATTAACTTTGACTGAAGGGCATCACACGCCGGATGCACCGCGACGCGCCGCGCACATGACAGTTGAAAGTATTGCACACTTGTGGCACCGGTGTGTGTCCCCTGATAGAAACTTATGTTTAGATTTCAGAACTGCATGCCGCTGTGTGGCGTGACGCTGCTTGTCGCCGAGCGGCGCTTCTGGTGTACGACCTGCTTGAGGCTATAACTAAAGGGCGTCATACACCGGATGAGCCGCTCAGAGCCACGACACGGCACACCAGATGCACACATTCACATGTCATTTAAAATGAAACTATTCAGATAACGCTCTGTGGAGTGGCAGAA
Source organism: Danio kyathit (assembly GCA_903798195.1). Classification (NCBI taxonomy): domain Eukaryota; kingdom Metazoa; phylum Chordata; class Actinopteri; order Cypriniformes; family Danionidae; genus Danio; species Danio kyathit. The sequence continues at coordinate 55,021,977 of LR812541.1, forward strand.
ATATAAACCGTGTCCTGAGCAGGGCCAGCGCACCCCCCCCCCTCCCCCCCCCAACTCACGTCACTTTGACACGCTGAAAATGGTGGACATGAAACAACATACTGAGGATATGGTAATTCGCGCCTGTCAATCATTATTGGTGGGCGGGGGGACCGCACTCCTACGTCAAGTTGCAGTCGGTCTCAAAACCGCTCGAATTTGTCCATTGTTTTTATGTTGTTAAATTGAAAAAAAAGGGCTGGGTGTGCTAATATCACCCTAATATGACAGTCTATACACTATACCTACAAACATGTCTGTCCAAACAGCTTAAAAAGTAGATTTTTCACCATAGGTGCCCTTTAAAATAAATGTAAAAACGGCGGGATTCCCTTTCCTTTTATTACAGGTGCCGTCTCCCCTTCATATGCAATCCTTAAAACAGTCATATAGCGGTGCTTTTTAATCAGAATGTGTGAGTTATGCAATGAAGAAACGATCCCTTAATATGGTGGGCATATCCCTTATTTTCACATCCCAATGTTGACGGGTATGGATTGTCAGACACAGTGCACTCAATGGAGCTAGTGACGTCGCTGTGAGGGGAAGGGTTAGGTGAGCCCGTTCAAAAGCATTGCATGCAGTTTAGATTGCATCTGCACCTAGTCTACAGCCAGACCCCTCTCGTAATTTGAGTAGCTCTATTTGGAAAGATTTCATTCATTTAGATCGACTGGGATGATCAAGTGTTTTTCTGTGTGGTGCATCTGCATAAAATGTAATGCATTACCAGCATGTAGAGCAAAAGTAAACGTGAAATCAACAGCGCTTTATGGCTTTCTGCGAACAGTATTCAAGTACAGAAATTAAACAATCAAACAAAGTAACATGGTCATCATTATATAAATAATATAAATATATATTTAGTAATATCTTTATCTTTTAATCTTTAATAAATGATCTAATCCTACTTGATGATGTAGTAATGTGAATAATGTGTGTCTGTTTCAGGACTGTTTCGAAGACGCCTTCGATCGCATCCCAGTGTGAGTATCTGAGCTGAGGGATTAAAACACATCCCAGGAAATACCTGATTTATTCTTATTGTTACAACCCCTTTTTGTCTAGGGAAGTGGGGTTGCACAAAAGAAATATTCAAAAACAATTCAGGATTGAGTCTGTAAAGAACAGGAATATAATAAATATGCAAGGATGATTTTAAATATGTGTACAGAGGACACCAAAAATAAAAACATCAGACAAAATAAAAGAAGTTACAAGGACCTGGTGAGATCGGCTCCTTTAATGGCCCGTTTCCACTGACTGGTGCTGTACGGTACGGTACGGGTCACCTTTATCAGGCTTGCGTTTCCACTACAAAGGGTACTCTTTTGCTGGGCGTGGTGTACTACAGAGTTAGTCGACGACATTCTTGCTCGAATAAATGTCTACAGTAAAGCCGTACAGGTCATTCAGAACTCATATGAGAAGCTCTTCTCACAAAATAGATGCTTTACACATATAAATACTTGTGTATAAATGTTCATTACTAACCTTACTATGAACAGGATTTGATTATAACTGCAGATCAATGATAATAGCCTACTGTAAAGTCTGCGATTATATAAAATAAAGAAATAAATGAACATATATGAGCACATACAGACCCTTACACTCTCTGATATGACACCAATTACAGAAAAACTACACACAGCAGACATTTAGTCCTTATTTGAGTTAAAAAAAAAACACACACGCAACATATACTGTAGCCCACAGTCAGAGCTAACCTCTCATCTGTGTCTGTAATCTTCAGCAGCACATGTCGCCTCTGTTAGAGAGTCATTCTGTCATTCCCAGTTCATAATAGTCCAATAGGCGATGATAAACATGGCAGATTGATCATGATTCAGGTTGCTGAAACTTCAATAATCACACACACGTTATTATCATCAGCTCAAGAAGTTTGTTAAATCAAATAAAGACGCGATTTCGAGCTCCCTGGAGAAACCGCTCTCACTTTTAGACGGCCTAGTAAAACAACAACAGGACACGGCAGATTTAGTTTTTCTTGGCTTTGCGGCTGTTCATCAAGACAACGTCAAGAGCTCGGGTCATCCATGGCTTGTTATTATATGCATATAGTATTACGATGACTCGGCTGTGTATTTTAAACATGGCGGTTCCTTTGTTTTCATTCTGGCTAGCTCGTGACGTATCTCTGTAGCCAATCAGCGTGTAGCTCCACCTTTTGGTACTGAAAAAGTGGTACGGTTCGGTCTTTTGACAGTGGAAACGGCCATAAAAGTGTACCGAACCACTCAGTGGAAGCGGGCTATAAGACTCATTTTCTCTGTTCCTCAGTGATGTTTGTGAAGAGGTTTTAGCAGAAACACTTATGGCTCGTTTCCACTGACTGGTACAGTACGGTACGGGTCGGTACGGGTCACCTTTATCAGGCTTGCGTTTCCACTACAAAGGGTACCCTTTTGGTGGGCATGGTGTACGACAGAGTTAGTCGACATCATTCTCGCTTGAATAAATGTCTACAGTAGGGATGCAACGATTATAGATTTTGGTTGTACGATTATAGTCTGAGAAATAATCACGGTTTCACGGTTATCACGATTATTATGCATTCATTAATTTCAAAACACGACTAAACACGACTTAGAAAATCACATGAAAACTCCTTATATTTTTAAGTGTTGTTTATTGCTGCTCAGTAACCAAATAATACAGCACATACTAATATTAAAAACAAACAATAGTCCAATTTTTCTCTTTGTGCTTAAAAGTAAAACAAATAAAACTTTAAACCAATTTTACGCTGTAAATAAATGACAGAACAATGAGTAAATACATAAAAATGAGAATAAAAAAAATAGTATTTGTCTAATGAAAGGCTCGAATTTAACTTTTTTACTTGGTAGCACCAGTGCTCCCAACTTCAAATATTTAAGAGCACCAGAAAAAATTTAGGAGCACCCAGCAAAAATGAATGAGCACCACTGAATATTAAATATTAACAGATTTATGTATTTGAAAAGAACATCAATCAGGACTAACAAAAAACAGAAACTAAGTAATTCTATTATGACTTATTGATATTTGTGCAATAATTCCAAAATTAATGTCTAATTGCATCACTGCTGATGATGTGACAATAAAAGTGATTTGATTTGATTTAATATTTATAAAATATTAATGATGACTGATGACAAAAATACTAACAATGTATTACATTTCTCATTATCATGCTGCCTTGAAAGTGCTTAAATGTGAGTTATCTGCTATATAAAGTCCAACTGTTACATTGACATAAATGTATGGTTTGCATCAAGCAAAAATGAAGCAGTGCAGTTAGAAATATACATTTTGCACTATTGTTTTTATAGGTATATACTATAGTATAGTCAATATTGTATAGAATATACTGTGCTAGATTTTACATTTAGCGTTCATTTGCGCTGAACACGCAGTGAATGCAACGCATTGAGATTCGGGCCATTAAACAGCTGATCCACTCCGAGTTTTTCAGCACTCTCCGAAATCACTCGATTGATCTCGGCTGGCGGATTAACATTCTCTCGTATTAACATGCGCTCATCAGCGCCAATATTTGTACCTTTAAATGGGTTTGCAAACCTGTGTACTTTTCATTGCTTCTTCCCCAAACTTCAGCCGTTTGCAGTTCTTGCAGTCACACATCTGCATGTCATCTCAACTAGGCGCGGCTGAAAAGCGTGAGCGCATTGCGTCGCGTGCACGTCCCTCCATTGGAAATTACCAATTTACACGAGCTTGCCTTAGTTAATAACCTTATTCATAGTTAATCCAGTGTGCGTGGTTATTAGTCTCGGTGTACAAACTAGCGCACGGTTGGCATACCTTTGTTTGGTTGCTGCAGTTTAGTTCTGTGCAGAAACGCGGTGTTGAGAAGCCTTTACGATTAATTAACCGCGACAAATTAAAGCGCGGTTAATAGTGAAACCGGTTAATCGTTGCATCCCTAGTCTACAGTAAAGCTGTACAGGTCATTCAGAAATCATATGAGAAGCACTTCTCACAAAAAAGATGCTTTAAACATATAAATACTTGTGTATAAATGTTCATTACTAACCTTTCTATGAACATGATTTGACTATAACTGCAGATCAATGACAGTGCGAAATAGCCTACTGTAACGTCTGTATTTGTATAAAATAAATAAATAAATGAACATATATAAACACATACAGACCCTTACAGTCTCAGATATGACACCAATTACAGAAAAACTACACACAGCATAGATGTAGTCCTTATTTGAGTTCAAAAGCAACACGCAACATATACTGTAGCCCACAGTCAGAGCTAACCTCTCATCTGTGTCTGTAATCTTCAGCAGCACATGTCGCCTCTGTTAGAGAGTCATTCTGTCATTCCCAGTTCATAATAGTCCAAAAGGCGATGATAAACATGACAGATTGATCATGATCCTGTGTTTTGTCGGGCTTCTCCTTTGTTTGTTCGCGCTTCACTCTCACGTTTGTCCTTTTCTTTTCTGAAAGGATCAGATGTCGAAGACACTTCAATAATCACACACACGTTATTATCATCAGCTCAAGAAGTTTGTTAAATCAAATAAAGACGCGATTGCGAGCTCCCTGAAGAAACCGCTCGCACTTTTAGACGGCCTCGTAAAACAACAACAGGACACGGCAGATTTTAATCTTCTTGGCTTTGTGGCGACAAGATTTGTCTTCCATGGCTCGTTATTATATACATATAGTTGTCTCGGCTGTGTATTAAAAACATGGCGGTTTCTTTGTTTTCATTCTGGCTATCTCCACGAGATCGGGACGTATCTCTGTAACCAATCAGCGTTCAGCTGCGTGTAGCTCCACCTTTTGGTTCCCTTTCTCGCGGTTGGTACCCTTTCGAAAGGGTGCCGAAAAGTGGTACGGTTCAGTTCGGTACGCTTTTGACAGTGGAAACAGCCATAAAAGCGTACCGAACTGTACCAGTCAGTGGAAACGAGGCATTAGCTTAAACATTTACTGTTGTTTAGCAGTAAAAACGAGATAAAAGCAGTAACAAAGATAGTGATGGTGAGATAACATGTTTTATGAATACAGACACCAATAATCTCTCTAATATAACAGTCTAGTCTGTCCATATGTATGTGTGTTTATGCATGTGTATGTCTGTGTGTTCAGGGCGTCTAAGATGGACTTGCGTACATCTATAGAGGAGTGCACCATGGCCCTGAACCTCGTCCTCAACAACAAGTTCTCTGAAGCCCTCGACCTCCTCAAGCCCTGGTACAGCACACACACTCATATCAGCCAAAGCTGAATACTAGTATCCTGAGGAATATCTAGTCTAATATGATGTGCTGTCATCATGACAAACAGAAAAGAAATCAGTGATTAGAAATGAGTTATTAAAACTGTTATGATTAGAAAAATCTCTGTTAAACTGCACAACCAGTTAACACAGACTTTAATATGTGTGCGTGTGTGTGTGTGTGCGTGTGTGTGTGCAGGTCGAAGGACAGCATGTATCACGCCCTGGGCTACAGCAGTATTCTGGTCATGCAGGCCACAATGACATTCGAGCACAAAGATATTCAGACCGGGATGGCCACCATTAAAGACGCCTTACAGACCTGCCAGAGGTGCGGAGACAACATCACATGATCATCTCAATATCTGCACATCTCAACATCTCAACATCTGTCCGTCTGTCTGCAGGTTCAGGAAACGAAACTCTGTGGTGGAGTCCATTTCCAGCCTGATGTCCAAACAGTCTGCGGACAGCCTGAAAGAGGGTAAACACACACACACACACACACGTATAGACGTATATGCACACACATACATATGCACAAACACGCATATGCATGCACACACACACACACACACACACACACACACACACACACACACACACTTATGTGCACACGTACATGCATATGCATTTGCATGCACGCGTACAAATATATATGCACAAATACATATGCATACACACAAATTCACAAACACAATTACGCGCACGTGCATATGCACAAGCGTGCATATGCACAGATATACACGCATACGCACACACACATATATGTACAAACACGCATATGCATGCACACAGACACATACATATGCACAAACATGCGTATGTGCGCACACACATACATATGCACAAACATGCATTTACATGCACACACACCCATGTGCACATACACATACGCGGACACGCATACATGCACACACATGCATATGTGCACACACACATACGCGCACACACATACATATGCACAAACACGCATTTACACGTACACACACCCATGTGCACATATACATACGCGGACACGCATACATGCACAAACATGCGTATGTGCACACACACATACGCGCACACACATACATATGCACAAACACGCATTTACACGCACACACACCCATGTGCACATATACATACGCGGACACGCATACATGCACTAACATGCGTATGTGCACACACACGTACACGCACACACATACATATGCACAAACATGCGTATGTGCACACACACATACGCGCACACACATACATATGCACAAACACGCATTTACATGCACACACACCCATGTGCACATATACATACGCGGACACGCATACATGCACAAACATGCGTATGTGCACACACACATACGCGCACACACATACATATGCACAAACACGCATTTACATGCACACACACCCATGTGCACATATACATAACATGCACAAACATGCGTATGTGCACACACACATACGCGCACACACATACATATGCACAAACACGCATTTACACGCACACACACCCGTGTGCACATATACATACGCGGACACGCATACATGCACACACATGCGTATGTGCACACACACATACGCGCACACACATACATATGCACAAACACGCATTTACACGCACACACACCCATGTGCACATATACATACGCGGACACGCATACATGCGCAAACATGCGTATGTGCACACACACATACGCGCACACACATACATATGCACAAACACGCATTTACACGCACACACACCCATGTGCACATATACATACGCGGACACGCATACATGCACTAACATGCGTATGTGCACACACACGTACGCGCACACACATACATATGCACAAACACGCATTTACACGCACACACACCCATGTGCACATATACATACGCGGACACGCATACATGCACTAACATGCGTATGTGCACACACACATACGCGCACACACATACATATGCACAAACACGCATTTACACGCACACACACCAATGTGCACATATGCATACGCGGACACGCATACATGCGCAAACATGCGTATGTGCACACACACATACGCGCACACACATACATATGCACAAACACGCATTTACATGCACACACACCCATGTGCACATATACATACGCGGACACGCATACATGCACTAACATGCGTATGTGCACACACACGTACACGCACACACATACATATGCACAAACACGCATTTACATGCACACACACCCATGTGCACATATACATACGCGGACACGCATACATGCACACACATGCGTATGTGCACACACACATACGCGCACACACATACATATGCACAAACACGCATTTACATGCACACACACCCATGTGCACATATACATACGCGGACACGCATACATGCACAAACATGCGTATGTGCACACACACATACGCGCACACACATACATATGCACAAACACGCATTTACACGCACACACACCAATGTGCACATAAACATACGCGGACACGCATACATGCACAAACATGCGTATGTGCACACACACATACGCGCACACACATACATATGCACAAACACGCATTTACACGCACACACACATGTGCACATATACATACGCGGACACGCATACATGCGCAAACATGCGTATGTGCACACACACATACACGCACACACATACATATGCACAAACACGCATTTACACACACACACACCCATGTGCACATGTACATACACGGACACGCATACATGCACTAACATGCGTATGTGCACACACACATACGCGCACACACATACATATGCACAAACACACATTTACACGCACACACACCCATGTGCACATATACGTACGCGGACACGCATACATGCGCAAACATGCGTATGTGCACACACACATACACGCACACACATACATATGCACAAACACGCATTTACACGCACACACACATGTGCACATATACATACACGGACACTCATACATGCACTAACATGCGTATGTGCACACACACATACGCGCACAAACACGCATTTACACGCACACACACCCATGTGCACATGTACATACGCGGACACGCATACATGCGCAAACATGCGTATGTGCACACACACATACACGCACACACATACATATGCACAAACACGCATTTACACGCACACACACATGTGCACATATACATACACGGACACTCATACATGCACTAACATGCGTATGTGCACACACACATACGCGCACAAACACGCATTTACACGCACACACACCCATGTGCACATGTACATACGCGGACACGCATACATGCGCAAACATGCGTATGTGCACACACACATACGCGCACACACATACATATGCACAAACATGCATTTACACGCACACACATCCATGTGCACATATACATACGCGGACACGCATACATGCACACACATGCATATGCATGCACACACAGGCATACACATACATATGCATAAACATGCATATGCACAGACGCACACACACACACACCAATTACAATAGCAAAAAGTGGACTAAATAGACAGATTAAACCTCAGCGATGTGTTTCCCTCGTTTATTGAACTGCTTCGTACTAGCAGGTGTATACAGGGCTAAATGTGTTTGTGAAGGGCTTTAACACTTGTGTGTGTGTGTGTGCATGTGTTTGTATGTGCGTGTGTGTTTATATATGTGTGTGTGCGTGCGTGCGTATGTGTGTGTGTGTGTGTGTGTGTGTGTGTGTGTGTGTGTAGAGGAGATGCATGCTGAGATCTGCTACGCTGAGAGTTTGCTGCAGAAAGCCACACTAACATTCGTCCAGGTCAGTCAAACAAACGCTTCACTACTAGTCCAAACACTGCAGAGGAGATCATGTTCTTTCAGATGATGATGATGATGATGATGATGATGATGATGATGATGTATGTTTTTTAAATCTTCTGAAAGCTTTTTACCCTACAGTAGGTATATTGACATTTGTTCACGAGAAAAGAATATATATTTTTTTTCAAGTACATTTAGAATCAGCTGGACTAATTAAAGTGTGTGTAATCATGTCTTGTTTTAAGAATAGAAAACTAATTTCATTTAATTCTAGCAAAGCTGGAGTATGATAGAGATGCTCTCTGGCAATATCTTCAGTTTAAATCGCAGTAACTCATTGAGTGTTGCTTCTCAAAGATGTGTTTAAATATTATTAAATAATGATAAAAAAAGAAGTGAGAAGTTTGAAGACAGAAAACCACAGTAATATGACCACAGTAATAAATAAACCTTATTGCATTAATTAAATAAAAAGCAGAGAGATGAACTCAGACACATTCATCATCACTGTGTTCTGTTCATTTCAGGATGAGAACATGATCAGTTTTATTAAAGGAGGAATCAAAATACGCACAAGTTATCAAATCTACAAGTGAGTCTCAAATTAAATAGGATATTATTTTAATGTCTACAAAGCTCATGTTTATACTGTAAAGACTTTTATCAGGTAGAGTGTGTGTATATATATAATTTTATAATTCAATTATTATATATTTTTAAATATTTAATTATTCGTTCATTTGAGTTTCAATTATTTAATTTTTGTTCTTATAATTATCATTACAATTTTACTGGTTTCTAACTGAAATGCGTGTTGTGTGTGTGTGTGTGTGTGTTAGGGACTGCCAGAATGTGTTGAACATGTCTCAGGGAGTGGGCGGAGCCAGCGAGGCCTTCAGACAGTTTGAAGGCGGAGTCAAGCTGGGGATTGGCTCCTTCAACCTGGTGAGTCAGAGAAAACGGAAGTCAGTGTGTGTGTGTGTGTGTGTGTGTGTGTGAATAAATTAAAAACTGAATCTGTGTGTGTGTGTGTCAGATGCTGTCTTTACTACCTGCACGAATCCTGCGACTGCTGGAGTTTATTGGCTTCTCAGGGAATAGAGTGAGTGAAGCTAACCTATTGCTGGAGCATCAAATATAGTAACACAGCAGGAAATAATGGAGTGTGTGTGTGTGTTTATGTATGTGTGATGTGTCTGTCCATGTGCATGCATGTGGTGCGTATGTGTGTGTGTGTGTGTCTGTCTGTCTGTATGTGTGATGTTTGCCTCCATGTTTGTGCGTGCGTGCATGCGTGCGTGTGTGTGTATGCATTTATATATGTGTGTGTGTGTGTGTGTGTTTATGTATGTGTGATGTGTCTGTCCATGTGCATGCATGTGGTGCGTATGTGTGTGTGTCTGTCTGTCTGTATGTGTGATGTTTGCCTCCATGTTTGTGCGTGCGTGCGTGTGTGTGTTTGCTTGCTTGCATGTGTGCGTATGTGTGTGTATGCATTTAAATATGTGCGTGTGTGTGTGTGTTTATGTATGTGTGATGTGTCTGACCATGTGTATGCATGTGGTGTGTGTGTGTGTGCGTGTTTGCTTGCCTGCATGTGTGTATATGTGTGTGTATGTATTTATATATGTGTGCGTGTGTGTGTGTGTTTGCTTGCTTGCATGTGTGCGTATGCGTGTGTATGCATTTATATATGTGTGTGCGTGCGTGCGCAGGATTTTGGTTTGTCTCAGCTGCGGGACGGCGCCTCCAGTCACAGTCTGCGGTCGATTCTGTGTGTCCTGACGCTGCTCTTCTACCACACATACATCTCTCTCATTCTGGGTAAACACACACACACACACATACAAAGTACACAAATTTAAGCATTGATTTTAAAGCATTGTGTTTTGGTAAATTATCATTAAGATGATTTATATTTCAGAAATATTGTGTGAACCTGAAATGCAGGCTATATGGACTTTACTCAATATTCAGATTTTTATTTCACCCTTAGAGTTTTTCACATAGTTGCATCTCAGCCAAATAATGTCCTGTTCTAGCAAACCACACACAATTACGTAATGTACAGCTGACCCTTATGACTGGGTTTGTGGCCAGGGTCATCATATGAAAACTGGAATAAAGTTACGGTGCATTCAGAAAGTATTGATAGCGCTTCACTTTTTCCACATTTGTTTATGTTCCAGCCTTATTCCAAAATGGATTAAACTCATTTATTTCCTCAACATTCTACACACAATCTCCCATAATGACAATGTGAAAAAGAGTTTTGGAAATTGTTGCAAATTTATTACAAATAAAAAAGCTGATAAATCACATGTACATCAGTATTCACAGCCTTTGCTCAACACTTTGTTGATGCACCTTTGGCAGCGATTAAAGCCTCAAGTCTTTCTGAATATGATGCCACAAGCTTGGCACACCTGTCTTTGGGAATTTTTGCCCATTCCTCTTTGCAGTTCCTCTCAAGCTCTATTAGGTTGGATGGGAAGCGACGGTGTACAGCCATTTTCAGATCTCTCCAGAGATGTTCAATAGGATTTAGGTCTGGGCTCTGGCTGGGCCACTCAAGGATATTCACGAGTTGTTGTGAAGCCACTCCATTTATATTTTGGCGGTGTGCTTTGGGTCACTGTCCTGCTGGAAGATGAAGCGTCGCCCCAGTCTGAGGTCAAGAGCACTCTGAAGCAGGTTTTCATTCAGGATGTCTCTGTACATTGCTGCATTCATCTTTCCCTCTATCCTGACTAGTCTATCAGTTCCTGCTGCTGAAAAACATCCCCACAGCGTGATGCTGCCACCACCATGCTTCACTGTAGGGATGGTGTTAGCCTGGTGATGAGCGCTGCCTGCTTTTCTCCAAACGTAACGCCTGTCATTCACTCCAAAGAGTTCAGTTTGAGTCTCATCAGACCAGAGAGTTTAGTTTCTGATGGTCTGAGAGTCCTTCAGACGCCTTTTGGCAAATTCCAGGCGGGGAGTGTCTTCCGTCTGCCCACTCTACCATACAGGCCTGATTGGTGGATTGCTGCACAGATGGTTGTCCTTCTGTAAGGTTCTCCTCTCTACAGAAGAACGCTGGCGCTCAGACAGAGTGACCATCAGGTTATTGATCACCTCCCTGACTAAGGCCCTTCTCCCCGGATCACTCAGCTTAGATGGCAGGCTAGCTCTAGGAAGAGTTCTGGTGGTCCCAAACATCTTCCACTTACGGATGATGGAGGCCGCTGTGCTCATTGAACTTTCAGAGCAGAAATGTTTCTGTAACCTTCCCCAGCCTTGTACCTTGAGACAATCCTGTCTCGGAGGTCTACAGACAATTCCTTTGTCTTCATGCTTGCTTTGTGCTTTGACATGCACTGTCAACCCTGGGCCCTTATATAGACAGGTGTATGCCTTTTCAAATCATGTCGACTCAGCTGAATTGACCACAGGTGAACTCCAATGAAGCTGCTGAAACATCTCAAGAATGATCAGTGGAAACAGAATGAACCTGAGCTCAATGTGATTTTTCAGCTTTTTTATTTCAAAAACTCTTTTTCCACATTGTCATTATGGGGGATTGTGTGTAGAATGTTGAGGAAATAAATTAATTTAATCTATTTTGGAATAAGGCTGTAACATAAACAAATGTGGAAAAAGTGAAGCGCTATCAATACTTTCCGGATGCACCGTAACTCCAGATTTGATGCTGTTTTGTGTGTTAAATGTGTGTGTTGTAATACAGTGTTTGTGTGTGTTTTATTCAGGTACTGGTGAGGGGAATCTAGTGGAAGCTGAGGCTCTGCTGGAGCCGTATATAGAGAGATTTCCCAGAGTAAGAACTTAAACACAAACACACACAGACACACACACACACCTTCATAATCACATTTCTATACACTTTTATTAACTTATACATAATTTCAGTGGAAAGTAAATCATTTTAATGGGGTATTGTAAAAATTCTATATTAAAACTGAAAGCAAACATATTCAAATAAAACATTATAATTAGACATTACTCAAAAATATCAAATATAGCAATAAAAATTCTAATAACTTAGTTATAAAATAAGAGAATTGAGAAAAACTGAAAACTTAAATATTTTCTGTTTAGCATTCACAACATTGTTTTTAATTTCTATAGATTTTGTGATTTTTAAATAATTGCACATGAATTATTAGTAAAATTAAAATTAATTCCAGAAATATTCAGTAGGTAAAAAAAACTAAAATAATAATGAAAATGAGAAAAAAAAGCACATATTTAATTGAGATGTAACTAACTACACTCACCGGCCACTTTATTAAGTACAACTAATTGTAACGAAAATGTAATCACATGGCAGCATCTCAATGCATTTAGACATGTAGACATGGTCAAGACGATCTGCTGCAGGTCAAAGCGAGCATCAGAATGGGGAAGAAAGGGGATTTAAGAGACTTTGAACGTGGCATGGTTGTTGGTGCCAGACGGGCTGGTCTGAGTATTTCAGAAACTGCTGATCTACTGGGATTTTCACGCACAACCATCTCTAGGGTTTACAGAGAATGGTCCAACAAAGAGGAAATATCCAGTGAGCGGCAGTTCTGTGGGCGCAAATGCCTTGTTGATGCCAGAGGAGAATGGCCAGACTGGTTCCAGCTGATAGAAAGGCAACAGTAACTCAAATAAGCACTCGTTACAACCGAGGTCTGCAGAAGAGCATCTCTGAACACACAACACGTCCAACCTTGAGGCGGATGGGCTACAGCAGCAGAAGACCACACCGGGTGCCACTCCTGTCAGCTAAGAACAGGAAACTGAGGCTACAATTCACACAGGCTCACCAAAACTCTACAATAGAAGATTGGAGAAACGTTGCCTGGTCTGATGAGTCTCCATTTCTGCTGCCACATTCGGATGCTCGGCTCAGAATTTTCTTTTTACTTCCAGCAGGATAACGCACCATGTCATAAAGCGCCAATCATCTCAGACTGGTTTCTTGATCATTACAATGAGTTCACTGTACTCAAATGGCCTCCACAGTCACCAGAGCTCAATCCAATAGAGCACCTTTGGGATGTGGTGGAACGGGAGATTGGCATCATGGATGTGCAGCCGACAAATCTGCAGCAACTGCGTGATGCTATCATGTCAATATGGAGCAAAATCTCTGAGGAATATTTCCAGTACCTCGTTGAATCTCTGCCATGAAGGATTAAGGCAGTTCTGAAGGCAAAACGGGTCCAACCCGCTACTAGTAAGGTGTACCTAATAAAGTGGCCGCTGAATGTATATCTTCAAGGTCAACTTGAAATAATAATAAGGTAGTAGTTTGGTAACACTTTATTTTAATACCAATTCTCATTAATAACCACTAGTGGCTTATTACCTGCTTAATATTAAAATATTGTATTTTAGTACTCATAAATCACATATTCTGATCTTATTCTCCATCCCTAATCTTACCCCCAAAACCCAACTACTACCTTAATAAGCAGCTAATTAGTAGTTTGAGACAAAAGTCTCAACTCATTAATAGCCAGTAATGTACCTTAAAATAAAGTGTGATCAATTTATTTCCTAAATGCTTATTATTGATTGATTGATCTGCTGGTTTTTCTTTGTACGTTTTTGACTCCATAATGTAAATAAATGACCAATCCACTGGAAGCTCAAATATAGCCCCCTCCTTCATTTCTAAAGAAGCCACGCCCACACATCAGCATCCAATTAGTGACCAGCACAAAGAACCAAACTCCGCCCTACATGTTTTTTTCTGAATAACAGATGAATGTGGGTAAAGTCTAGATGGGATACAGCTGCGGATACGCACGTCAGTAGAGCATTGTTTTTATAACACTGTATAACAATAATGTTTTTACAGTACTGTGACGATTGGGGTGGGAATAGGTGTTAAAAAATACAATTTATTGGGTAATTTGATAAATAACATAAATAATACTCGGTACAACTACTGTTTTGACATTACCGTGACGGCTGGGATAGGGGTAGACGTTAATGAAAAACAATAAATGGGAAATTTAATCAATAATATTCGTTAACAATATGAATGAAATATGTTTGTAGTTTATATCAGTCCTGCTTCTTTATTTGATGTTTGTTTTCCTCCAGGGCGCCATCATCCTCTTTTACTCTGCTCGAATCGCCTTACTGAGGGGAAACTTCGAGAAGGTGAGGGATTGTTAAAGATATGCAAATGATATGCATGTGTTTATTACACAGCTTTCTGCAATACTCAACTCTGATTGGTTAATAACAACTGGTTAAAGTAATAACGCAGGCTCATCTGGGTGGTACTAATCATCTTGACCATTACTGAAAAATTAAAATAAAACAAATAAATAAATTGTGGGCGTCAGGGTGGCGCAGTGGGTAGCACGATCACCTCACAGCAAGAAGGCCGCTGGTTCGAGCCCCGGCTGGGTCAAGTTGGCATTTCTGTGTTTGCATGTTCTCCCTGTCTTGGCGTTGGTTTTTTCTGGGTGCTCCGGTTTCCCCTACAGTCCAAACACATGTGGTATAGGTGAACTGAATAAGCTAAACTGGCCGTAGTTTATGAATGTGTGTGAATGCAAGAGTGTATGGGTGTTTCCCAGTGTTGGGTTGTGGCTGAAAGAGCATCCGCTGCATAAAACATATGCTGAATAAGTTGGCGGTTCATTCCGCTGTGGCGACCCCTGATTAATAAAGGGAGTAAGCCGAAAAGAAAATGAATGAATTGTGTTTTATTCAAAAATGATATTTTCTGTCAGGCAGAATATGTTTACACTGGCTGATGTTACGCTAACTTTTAATTATTTAATTCTGTTGTGTTCAAAGGTGATTAATTAAATAATGATCAGGATTTTCATATAGTTTGCTTGCATATTCCTTTCGTCTGTCTGCAATTGACATTACACAATAGTGATTAAGTACACTCAGGTCATTTTTTTATTATCATTACACTTTAAAGAATTCGATTTCAATTAAATATGCTTAATCAGCCTATTTGTTTCTGGATTTTGTAACATATTACCTAAAATGTATATGTAAATGCAGGAAATGTTAGTTTTGCATATGCAGTTAAAGTCAGAATTATTCGCCCTGCTGTAAAATTTTAATTCTTTAAAATTTTTCCCCAATTTGTGTTTAACAGAGAGCAGATTTCTTCAACACATTTCTAATCATAATAGTTTTAATAACTCATCTCTAATAACTGATTTATTTTCTCTTTCTTCTTCTTTTCTCTAGATATTCTTCAAGACATTAGTATTCAGCTTAAAGTGACATTTAAAGGCTTCACTAGGGTAATTAGGGTAAAGTTAGGGTAATTAGGCAAGTCATTGTATAACAGTGGTTTGTTCTGGAGACAATCGTAAAATACTATTTGTAAAGGGGCTAATAATATTGACCTTAAAATGGCTTTAAAACAATTAAAAACTGCTTTTATTCTAGCCGAAATAAAACAAATAAGACTTTCTCCAGAAGAAAAAATATTATCAGACATACTGTGAAAATTTCCTGAATCTGTTCAACATCATTTGGGAAATAATTGAACCTGAAACAAAAATGCACAGGAGGGTGAATAATTCTTTCTTCAACTGTATAGGCTGACTCTGATATGAAGTGTGTGTGTGTGTGTGTGTGTGTGTGTGTGTGTGTGTGTGTGTGTGTGTGTATTTAAGGCGGTGGTGAAGTTTCAGGAGTGTATCTCAGCGCAGCAGCAGTGGCGTCAGATTCATCATCTGTGTTACTGGGAGCTGATGTGGTGCCACTCGTTCCAGCAGAAGTGGACAGAAGCCTATCGATACGCAGATCTGCTGTGCAGAGAGAGCCGCTGGTCCAAAGTACAGCATAAGACACACACACACTCACAACACACTTATCTATATATATATCCAACTGCTCGTTAACGCATATTTCTAATCACATGGCAGCAGCTCAATGCGTTTAGGCATGTAGACATGGTCAAGACGATCTGCTGCAGTTCAAAGTGAGCATCAGAATGGGGAGGAAAGGGGATTTAAGAGACTTTGAACGTGGCATGGTTGTTGGTGCCAGACGGGCTGCTCTGAGTATTTCAGAAACTGCTGATCTACTGGGATTTTCACGCACAACCATCTCTAGGGTTTACAGAGAATGGTCCGACAAAGAGGAAATATCCAGTGAGCGGCAGTTCTGTGGGCGCAAATGCCTTGTTGATGCCAGAGGTCAGAGGAGAATGGCCAGACTGGTTCCAGCTGATAGAAAGGCAACAGTAACTCAAATAAGCACTCGTTACAACCGAGGTCTGCAGAAGAGCATCTCTGAACACACAACACGTCCAACCTTGAGGCGGATGGGCTACAGCAGCAGAAGACCACACCGGGTGCCGCTCCTGTCAGCTAAGAACAGGAAACTGAGGCTACAATTCACACAGGCTCACCAAAACTGGACAATAGAAGATTGGAGAAACGTTGCCTGGTCTGATGAGTCTCCATTTCTGCTGCCACATTCGGATGGTCGGGTCAGAATTTGGCGTCAACAACATGAAAGCATGGATCCATCCTGCCTTGTATCAGCGGTTCAGGCTGGTGGTGGTGGTGTAATGGTGTGGGGGAGATTTTCTTGGCACACTTTGGGTCCATTAGTACCAATTGAGCATGGTGTCAACGCCACAGCCTACCTGAGTATTGTTGCTGACCATGTCCATCCCTTTATGACCACAGTGTCTCCATCTTCTGATGGCTACTTCCAGCAGGATAACGCACCATGTCATAAAGCTCCAATCATCTCAGACTGGTTTCTTGAACATGACAATGAGTTCACTGTACTCAAATGGCCTCCACAGTAACCAGAGCCTCAATCCAATAGAGCACCTTTGGGATGTGGTGGAACGGGAGATTGGCATCATGGATGTGCAGCCGACAAATCTGCAGCAACTGTGTGATGCTATCATGACAATATGGAGCAAAATCTCTGAGGAATATTTCCAGTAGCTTGTTGAATCTCTGCCATGAAGGATTAAAGCAGTTCTGAAGACAAAACGGGTCCAACCCGGTACTAGTGAGGTGTACCTAATAAAGTGGCCGGTGAATGTATGCTCTAGTTTTACCATTTATTTTTCTCATCTCACTTACACAAGATCAAGTGTCACTTAAAGGCTCAGTGTGTAATTCTGGCCTCAAGAGGGCATGCATTCACAACAAAACAAAGACGTAGTTTGACACTATATTCGTAAGAACTGAATTTTGTGGCTAATGAAGGTTTCGGTGAACAATACATTGCTGAACTATATTCATAACAACCAAATTTGCAGCTAATGATGGATTCGGGAAACGGAGCGTGTAATCATGGGAGTTGCAGTCTTCATCATTCTACAGGACTCGACTAATGTTGGTGGATGAGCTGAAGTATTACCACTGCTCTAGTGGCTTTTGGATGTTTTGATGAACAGATCTCGCATATGAAGACTTTAAATGTGAATAATAACTATGAAATCAGAATGCATTGAAGTTTAATTTATTGTGTTCACTGCAGGCCATCTACGTGTATCAGAAAGCTGCCATTCTCAGCATGATGTCTGAGGAGGAGCTGAAGGCCACCGGGGAGAATGTGGTGGAGCTCTTCAGGTGAGCCTTTCGTCTGCCGTCTTTCGTCTGGCGTACGCCTTCTGTTTGTCCTCTGTAAGCCTCTCTGTCTGTTCAGTGGTTTGAAATCTGTCTGTTCGTCTTCTTGTCTGTCATCTGTTCGTCTGTGTGTGTCTGTTGTCTGTTTGTCTGTCCATTCACCTGTTTGTCTGCCTGCCTGTCTGTCTGTCTGTCTGTCTGTCTGTCTGTCTGTTTGTCTCTCTATCTATCTGTTTGTCTGTCTGTCTGTCTGTCTGTCTGTCTGTCTGTTTGTCTGTCTGTCTGTTTATTTGTGTATGTTATCTGTCTGTCTGTCTGTCTGTCTGTCTGTCTGTCTGTCTGTCTGTCTGTCTGTCTGTTTGTCTCTCTATCTGTCTGTCTGTCTGTCTGTTTGTCTGTCTGTCTGTCTGTTTATTTGTGTATGTCATCTGTTTGTCTGTCTGTCTGTCTGTTTATTTGTGTATGTCATCTGTCTGTCTGTTTGTCTGTCTGGTTGCCTGCGTGCATGTCTGTCTGTCCGTCTGTGTGTGTCTGATATCTGTTCTGTCTGTGGTTTATCTGCCTTTTCAGCTGTCTGTCTGCTTGTCATCTGTTTGTCAGTTTGTTGTCTCTGTCTGCCTTCCTGTCTGTCTTGTCAGTTTGTTAGCTTGTCTATCTGTCGTCTATTCGTCTGTCTGTCTGTCATCTGTGTCTGTCTGTGCATCTGTCTGTTTGTCTGTCATCTACCTGTCTGTGTGTTCTGTGTGCCTGTCTGTCTGTCTGTCTGTGTCTCTGTGTGTGTGTGTGTGTGTGTGTGTGTGTGTGTGTGTGTGTGTGTGTGTGTGTGTGTGTGTGTGTGTTCTGCTGTGGCTGATGGTCCGGCGTGTGTGTGTAGGCAGGTGGAGGGACTGAAGCAGCGTCTGGCAGGAAAGAGTATCCCCACAGAGAAGTTCGCCATCAGAAAGTCACGCAGATACTCCTCATCCACACCTGTTAAACTGGTGATTCCAGTGCTGGTACGACACACAAACACATACACACACATACACATACACACATACAAATGTACACACATAGACAAATGTATATACATAAAATACACACAAACGTATACACATAAACAAAGACACACACAAACATACACGGGCATATATGCGCACATACACACAAATGCACAAACGTATATGCACACACAAATGCAAACAGACACACACACACACTGTACTATACACACACATAGACACACATACTGTACACAAACATATACACACACATGCACAAACATACATAAACATACACGAATGTATACACACATGCATAAATATAGACACGCACATACATAAATATACATGCACAAACACATACACAAACATATACACACACATACACAAACATATGCACACACACACACACACTAGGATACACAAACACAAGAGGCACAAACATATATACACACAAACACCCACACACACATGCACAAACATTCATACACAAATGTATACACACAAATAGAAATATGGACACACACACACACAAAGACACACATAAACAAATCTATATGCACACACACAAAGATACACAAACACACACGCACAAACATACATACGCACAGACACGCACATCTATACACACACAAATGTATACACACAAATAGAACTATGGACACACACACACACACACACAAAGACACACATAAACAAATGTATATGCACACACACACACACACAAAGATACACAAACACACACGCACAGACGTACATACGCACAGACATGCACATCTATACACACATACACAAATGTATACACACAAATAGAAATATGGACACAGACACACACACAAAGACACACATAAACATGTATATGCACACACACAAAGATACACAAACACACACGCACAAACATACATACGCAGACATGCACATCTATACATGCGTACACAAATGTATACACACAAATAGAACTATGGACACGCACGCACACACACACAAAGACACACATAAACAAATGTATATGCACATACACACACACAAAGATACACAAACATACATACGCACAGACATGCACATCTATACACACACACAAATGTATACACACAAATAGAAATATGGACACGCAGGCACACACACACACACGCACACAAAAACACACATAAACAAATGTATATGCACATACACACACACACACGCACACAAAGACACACATAAACAAATGTATATGCACACACACACGCACACAAAGACACATAAACAAATGTATATGCGCACACACACACACACAAAGACACACATAAACAAATGTATATACACACACACACACACAAATATACACAAACACACACGCATCAATACACACACACAAATGTATACACGCATACATAAATATAGACACACACATACAGTCATATACATACACAAACACACACACACATGCACAAACATATGCACACAGACACACATACACGAACACAAGATGCACAAACATATACGCACAGACACACACACACGTATACACACATACACACAAATAGAAAGATGGACACCATGTACACACTTACACAAACATATGCACACAAACATACACGCACACACATCAGTCCTGCCAGGAGATAGTGATGTATATGTGGATCTTCCTCCCACAGGAAATGATGTATGTGTGGAACGGCTTCACCATTGTTGGCAAACGAGCCGACGCCACCGAGAGTTTGCTGGTGACCATCGAGAGAGCAGAAGAGCAGCTGCGCAACGATCCCAGTGAGAGACGCACACACACACACACACACACACACACACACACACATACAGTGAGGGAAATAAGTATTTAATCACTCTGTGATTTTTCAAGATCTCCTACCTAAAAATCATGGAGGGGTCTAGAATTTTCAGTATAGCTGCAATTCCACTGTGAGAGACAGAATCTAAAAATAAACATGCAGAAATCACATTGTATGACTTTAACAGTTTATCTGTAAATTACTGTGTGAAATAAGTATTTGATCACTTGCTTTTCAGCCAAATTTCTGACCCTCAGAGACCTGTTATTCTGCTTTAGAATAGTCCAGCTACACTCTGCTCATGACTCTAGTTTAGCAGCACTTGTTTGAGGTCACTAGCTGTCATAAAGACCCCTGTGCACCTCACAATCAGTCAAAAGTCTAAGCAGCAACATGGCCAAAACCAAAGAGCTGTCAAAAGACACAAGAGAAGAAACGGTAGACTTTCATAAAGCTGAAACTGCCTAGGGGCAATCGCCAAGAAAGAGCAACTGTTGGAGCAATCAGAAAATGGAAGAGGCTAATGATGACTGTCAATGTCCTTCAGACTGGGGCCCCACAGAAGATCTCTCCTCGTGGGGTATTAATGATGCCAAGAATGGTCTAGAATCAGTCCAAAATTATGCGGGAGGAGCTGATCAATGCCGTGAAGAGAGCTAGGACCACCGTTTTCAAGGCTACTATCAGTAATACAGTAAGATGTCATGTTTTAACACCATGCATCACACAGAAGGTTCCCCTGCTTAAGTTAGCCCATGTCAAGACCCATCTGAAGTTTGCCAGGGACCTTCTGGATGCTCCAGAGTATTCATGGGAGAAAGTCCTGTGGTCAGATGAGACCAAAGTAAAACTTTTTGGTCTTAACTCTATTCACCGAATTTGGAGGAAGAAGAATGATGTGTATCATCCCAATAATAGCATACCTACAGTGAAGCATGGGGCTGGAAGCATCATGCTCTGGGGTGTTTTTCTGCACAGGGGACAGAATGACTGCACTGTATTAAGGAGAGGATGAACGTGGCCATGTATTGTGAGATATTGGGCAAAAACCTCCTTCCCTCAGTCAGAGCATTAGAGATGGGTCGTGGCTGGGTCTTCCAACATGACAATGACCCAAAGCACACAGCCAGGAAAACCAAGGAGCGGCTTCGTAAGAAGCATAACAAGGTTTTGGAGTGGTCTAGCCAGTCTCCAGATCTAAATCCAATAGAAAATCTTTGGAGGGAGCTGAAACTCCATGTTGCTCAGCGACAGCCCTGAAACCTGACAGATCTAGAGAAGATCAGTGGGCAAAATCCCTCCTTCAGTGTGTGCAAACCTGCTGAAGAACTACAGGAACCCTTTGACCTCTGTAATTGTTAACAAAGGCTTCTGTACTAAATATTTAAACTGCTCGACTCAAGTGATCAAATACTTATTTCACACAGTAATTTACAGATAAACTGTTAAAGTCATACAATGTGATTTCTGCATGTTTATTTGTAGATTCTGTCTCTCACAGTGGAATTGCACCTACACTGAAAATTCTAGACCCCTCCATGATTTCTAAGTAGGAGATCTTGAAAAATCACAGAGTGATCAAATACTTATTTCCCTCACTGTATATACAGCATATACATACACATTTTCTGTTTGACCTGATTGTTGTTGTTGTTATTAAAATATGTATGCATATAGGTTTGTAATATTTCACTTTTTAAATATTTGATATTAAAATGACAAGGATAAATGATGCAATAGCAGAGTTAGCGTGTTTAGTGTTGTGTTCATCTGTTTTCTTTCATAAGCAGCTAGATAAATAAGGTGTATCTGAAACCGTGAAAGCTTTTCTGTGAGGTTTAAGGCCTGGAATGATTATCATGTTGTCATAGCTTTGTACTCTTGTACATTACATTTTCAGTTCATCAATGCACAGTGTGTAAATTATCTGTGTGCGTGCTCATGTTTGTGTGTGTGTGTGTGTTTCAGACCCGTCTGAGTTTCATCCTGATGATCAGTGTTTGGTTCAGATGTTGAAGGGTTTGTGTTTGAAGAATCTGGGCAGATTAATGCAGGCTGAACTCTGCTTTACACAGGTGTTGAGCAGGTAAACAGCACACTTGCACATGCATTAATAATTATTGTTTACCAGTTATCATTTTGTCATGTAGATATTCAGGGTATCCGCGGGGTCTTAAAGGGCCACGAAACCCTCTGTCTCAGCAGGGTGTTTTCACACCTCTAGTTTGGAAAAACTCAGGAAAGTGGGCGTGTCCAGCTCTGTTCAGGTGGGAGTGTCGAGGGAGGGAAAGAGTGAAGGTTTTACATACAAATGTAGATGAAATGATTCAGTAGTACGGCAATAAATGTGATGTAAAATGGCATTCAGACTCACATTGTTAGCATTTAACACTGAATAAAGCACATGAGCTGTACCTGAGCTGATCACTGTCAGTTTTCTGTTGTCAAGTAATAGAAGCCGTTTCTAAAATATAAATTTCAGTTGTTGATTAGGACAAAAACACCTTTTAATATGAACAATATTCCTCCTATCATGTGCTGTTGCTTTTATATAGAACACTGCTTAAATCAGCCTTTAGAGTCGATAGTCAGATTCACTCCTGTTGGTCCTCAATCTGGAAACTTGCACTTGCGTGTGTTTTGATCGAAGAGTGCAATACCTAGTGCAACCACTGGGTGTCAAACTTACATACTGCACCTTTAAAGGGTCACGAAACACCAAAACACACGTGTTGAGCTGTTGACAGTCATATCTGTGTCCCACGCTGCTATAAACACTATTAGGACACATATATTGCACTAAAAAGTGAAAATTGTTGTTTTTTGCGTTATTTTGAGCAAATTCGTTCTTCCTGTTTGAAACAAATTTTTGAAGCTGCGTCACGGCCATGAGATACATAGGTGTAAATCCAGAGTGGAGAATGGCTGTCTGTCTTTTCGAGTACATTGTGACGTATCTGAGTGTGCGGCATTAATTCATGACAAAGACGTGCTACAAACCAATCAGCGCGCTCTATTGTGTATGACGTGAAACTTCATTAATATGCATGATAGCTCCAGAGACTGTTTACCTGTTTACGCTGTTCAGACGGCAGAGAGACGCCACGTTGTGTTGCCAAAACAAGTGAAAGTACAAGAATTTCAAGACAAGAGTCGTAGGTGTTGCGTTTATTAGTGTGCAGCAACAAAGGTTTTGTTTTCATTTCCCCTCTATGAGAGAGCTGCTGGACTCACGTGTGCATTACAGTGCACGCGACAGAAACGCCTTTGTAAGGAACATTTTTACCCGAGAGCTTTTTCTCATCTGAAAATGGTGAAATCCGGATTTGCCGCTCGTCTCCTTTTAATAAAAAGACACAGCTCCAGTTTGATTGTCTGTCTACAGATTTGGTAAGTGTTTGCAGTGCAGTGCCCTTTGTTTAAATGCTGCTCTCCGAGTGTAAACATGTTAACACAAACTATTCCCGTCGTGCAGGATTTTCGCTTCATTTTGTGACCGGATAGTCTATACACACGGCTTTCTGGCGCTACCTACCGAGTACATAAGTTAGAGAGAAATGTGGAGGATTTTTTTTTCTCTCATTCGCCGTGCGGTATCAAATCAGCCTCTCTGTGTTTGTTTTGCCTGTGAAACTCAGCGCGTGCCCAAATGGAAACTCCCTTCAGTTAAACAAAGAGAAAACTGAAGTCATTGCGTTTGGGAACAGAGATGAGGTTCTCAAGGTGAATGCGTACCTTGGCACTAGGGGTCAAACAACAAAAAATAAGGTCAAGAATCTTGGTGTGACTCTGGAGTCAGATCTGAGTTTCAATAGTCATGTCAAAGCAGTTAGTAAATCAGCATACTATCATCTCAAAAACATTGCAGGAATCAGATGCTTTGTTTCCAGTGAAGACTTAGAGAAACTTGTTCATGCTTTTATCAGCAGCAGGGTGGATTACTGTAACGGCCTCCTCACGGGCCTTCCCAAAAAGACAGTCAGACAGTTGCAGCTCATCCAGAACGCTGCGGCCAGGATTCTGACCAGAACCAGGAGATCAGAGCACATCACACCTGTCCTCAGGTCTCTACACTGGCTCCCAGTTACATTCAGAATAGATTTTAAAGTATTATTACTTGTCTATAAATCACTAAATGGCCTAGGACCTCAATACATTACAGATATGCTTACTGAATACAAGCCTAACAGAACACTCAGATCTTTAGGATCATATAAACTAGAAACTCCAAGAGTTCAGTCAAAGCAAGGTGAATCGGCATTCAGCCACTATGCCCCTCGCTGCTGGAATCAGCTTCCAGAAATGATCAGATGTGCTCCAACATTAGGCACATTCAAATCCAGACTGAAAACACATCTGTTTAGCTGTGCCTTTACTGAATGAGCACTGTGCTACGGCCGACAGATTGCACTTTTAAGTTTTTCTCTTCTTTTTCATTCTTTTACAACCTGTTTTAACACATTTTTGTCTGTTTTTATATCTGTTTTTATTTTATTTTTTCTTATACTTGTCTCTTTTATTCCTGTTTATGTAAAGCACTTTGAATTGCCACTGTGTATGAAATGTGCTATATAAATAAACTTGCCTTGCCTTGCCTTCTATGCAAATCTTACCCTCTTTCCCTCCCCCGACACTCCCACACTCCCAGAGCTGGACACGCCCAACTTTCCTGACTTTTTTCAAAACAGAGGTGTGACAACACCCTGCTGAGACAGGGGGTTTCATGGCCCTTTAAGGATTAGATATGAAGAAAAATATGCCACTTAGTATGAAATTAAATACAATTGAGTTTTCACACACTTCTTTCATTATATAAATATGGTTTGGAAAAAAGTAGTTTGATAACTAGTTTTACATTTAAAGGTGCAGTGCCGTCCTCTAATATTGGCATCCTCGGTAAATAAGAGTAAAGGCGGGAAAAACACATTTATTGTTTGATATTTTGCTAAATATTAACTGCAGATGCTTGAAATGGTTTTTGGATGAGAGCAGAAGTTTTTTTTTTTCTTGAAACACTGCGGTGCAGCATAACCATTTGCTGCATGTGTGTGTGTGTGTGTGTCCATGTGTGTTGTTTGTAAGTGCATCACTGATATTTTTTATTCCTCTCCTCTCTCTCTCTGTGTGACAGGCATCAGTGTATTGTGCCTCTAGTATGATATAATCAGCTTTTTCACCTGATACATGTTGAGGTTGTGTTTTATTGTCTAGCTCAGGTAACTTAGGTCAGGGGTGTCAAACTCAATTTCTGGAGGGCCGGAGCCCTGCAGAGTTTAGTTCCAGCCCTGCTTCAACACACCTATCTGTAGGTATCAAACAAGCCTAAAGCACTCAATTAGTTTGATCAGGTGTGTTTAATTGGGGTTGGAACTAAACTGTGCAGAGCTCCGGCCCTCCAGGAACTGGCTTTGACACATGTGACTTAGGTTGTTAATTCCGGTTTAAATGAGCTTGAATTTGGGATAGTGTTTCTCTGATGTGCTGATAATGCTCTCTCTCTCTCGGTGTGTGTGTGTGTGCATATGTGTTTGCAGTGAGAAGTGTATCCGCTATGATCATTATCTGGTCCCCTTCACTCTCTATGAGCTGGGTTTGCTGTATAAGCTGAAGGGGGATTTCGTCAAAGCCGCCAGATTCATCGAGGACGCAAAGTACGTTCACCAACACACACTGATTAATAAAAAAGAACACACAATTATCACACAAATTCTATAACACGTGTGTGTGTGTGTGTGTGTGTACCAGGGATGTGCAGAGACCTTTTAAGGGGCAGGGGCTCAAGTGTAAAAAAGGGCACTTTTTATTAAATAATAATAATTGTACTTTAATAAATAAAATATATTAAAGGAGATTTCACCATATACTCACCCTTAAAGGATAGTTCATTCAAAACTAATAAATCCGTCACCATTTACTCACCTTTTACTTGTTGCAAACCTATTTGACTTTTCTTCTTCTGTTGAACACTCAAAGTAATAATTTGAAGAGAGCAGGAAACCTGTAACCATTGACTTTCATGCTATTTGCTTTTCCTACTCTGAAAGTCAATGATTTCAAGTTTATAGCTTTCTTTAAAATATAGTTTTTTAATCTTTAGTTCGTTAGTGTTCAACAAAATAAACACACAAAAAAAAAAACAAAGATTAAAACCACTTGAGGGTGAGTAAATTTAAATGTTTGGGTGAACTATCCCTTTTCAATCTATAATTTTTGTTTGAGTTTTTTTTTTTTTTTTTCTGTTGAACAAAATAATAAAAGCTAGCCTATACTGTATGTACATGTTTTATAGCTTCAATTAACAATATATATATTCTGAATAAATGACTACAAAAACAAGAGGACAATATTTTCACTATCCAGCTGTCATTTCTCCTTGCATTAGCCTGTATGCCTAAGATATTGCCCTGGATAAACTTTAGCGTTATTACATGGTTGTTAATCAGGAGGATGTTAGCAAGACAAAATAGCCTATTTGCTTTTAAACTTTTGGATAAATAGCTGACGTTAAATTTGAGCCTCAGGTAGTCTTTCGTTAACCGTTACTCACCTCTGCACAATATAGATGAATGATGGATGAATTTACATTGGCGGTTCTGTCGATCATACCGTGCTGCCGTAACGGAGGTCGGCTAGTAATGTATGTTTTACACACACTCCGTCTGCAGTGTGTGTATGGGCCAGACTGCAAAGCTATGGCCTGGATGCAGTAGGTGCCATAAGCGGTGATAGACGTTACTCCACTGTTAACACTTTTGAGGACAGAGTAACCATGTAAATAGAGTCTTCGTTGGAGCATTCGCCTTGCATGTGGTTTTTCTTTCCAAATCGCCGGTAAATAGAACACGCATGAACTTATACACATGTTATATTATTATTATTATTAGTAGTATTTAAAAAAGAATTATTATCCCCAGGAAAAAAGGGCACTTTTTCTCTCTAGGAGAAAAAAGGGCAGGGGCTTAAGCACCCCAAGCCCCCACCTCTGCACGTGCCTGGTGTGTACTGCAGGGGTGCTCAACCCTGTTCCTGGCGATCGACCTTCCAGCTGATTTCAGCTCCAACCCTGATCAAACACACCTGAACCAATTATTTAGAACGTGAGGAGCACTTGATAATTACAGGCAGGTGTGTTTGATAAGGGCTGCTACTGAAAACTGCAGGACGGTCGATCGCCAGGAATAGGGTTGAGCACCCCTGGTGTACTGTGTATATTTATTATGTATATATAAATACACACACACACATGCCTATATTTGAGAAAATGTTTATTTATATGTAAATATACAGCGGGTACAGAAGGTATTCAGACGCCCTTAAATGTTTCCCTCTTTGTTATATTGCAGCCATTTGCTAAAATCTTTTAAGTTCATTTGTTTCCTCATGAATGTCCACACAGCAGCTCATACTGGCAGACAAACACAGAACTGCTGACATTTTTGCAGATTTATTAAACAAGAAAAACTGAAACATCACATGCTCCTCAGTATTCAGTAACCCTTTGCTCAGTGTTTAGCAGAAGCCCCCTCCTGATCTAATACAGCCGTGAGTCTTTTTGGCAAAGACGCAAGTTTTTCACAGCTGGATTTGGGGATCTTCTGCCATTCCTCCTTGCAGATCCTCTCCAGTTCTGTCAGGTTGGATGGTAAACGTTGGTGGACAGCCATTTTTAGGTCTCTCCAGAGATGCTCAATTGGGTTTAAGTCAGGGCTCTGGCTGGGCCATTTAAGAACAGTCACAGAGTTGTTAAGCCACTCCTACTTTATTACTGTGTGCTTAGGGTCATTGTCTTGCTGGAAGATAAACCTTCGGCCTAGTCTGAGATTCTGAGCACTCTGGAGAAGGTTTTCGTCCAGGGTATCCCTGTACTTGGCCGCATTCGTTTTCCCCTTGATTGCAATCAGTCGTCCTGTCCGTGCAGCTGAAAAACACCCCCACAGTATGATGCTGCCACCACCGTGCTTCACTGTTGGGACTGTATTGCACAGGTGATACCGCTTAGAATTAAAGCCAAAAAGATCTGTCTTGGTCTCATCAGACTAGAGAATCTTATTTCTCACCATCATTTAGTCCTTCAGGTGGGCTTTCATGGATCACTAAGGTGAGACTTCCGTTGGGCCGCTCTGCCATAAAGCCCCGACTGGTGGAGAGCTGCAGTGATGGTTGACTTTCTGCAAAACTCTCTCCTGACCGCATCTCTGGAGCTCAGCCACAGCGATCTTTGGGTTCTTCTTTACCTCTCTCACCAAGACTTTTCTCCCCCGATAGCTCAGTTTGGCTAGACGGCCAGCTGTAGGAAGGGTTCTGGTCATCCCAAATGTTTCCATTTAAGGATTATGGAGGCCACTGAGCTCAGTGCAGCAGAAATGCTTCTGTAAGCTTGGCCAGATCTGTGCCGTGCCACAATTCTGTCTCTGAGCTCTTCAGGCAGTTCCTTTGACCTCATGATTCTCATCTGCTCTGACCTGCATTGTGAGCTGTAAGCTCTTATATAGACAGGTGTGTGGCTTTCCTGATCAAGTCCAGTCAGTGTAATCAAACACAGCTGGACTCAGATGAAGGTGTAGAACCATCTCAAGGATGATCAGAAGAAATGGACAGCACCTGAGGTAAACATATGTGTGTCACAGTAAAGGGTCTGAATACTGAGGAGCATGTGATGTTTCAGTATTTCTTTTTTAATAAATCTGCAAAAATGTCAACAGTTCTGTGTTTGTCTGTCAGTATGAGCTGCTGTGTGGACATTCATGAGGAAAAAATGAACTTAAATGATTTTAGCAAATGGCTGCAATATAACAAAGAGGGAAACATTGAAGGTCTGAATACTTTCTATACCCACTGTAAAATATATGTGTATATGATACAAATTATGTACACATTTAAATATTTGTATCAAAATACACTCACCGGCCACTTTATTAGGTACACCTTACTAGTACCGGGTTGGACCCCTTTTGCCTGCAGAACTGCCTTAATCCTTCATGGCGTAGATTCAACAAGCTACTGGAAATATTCCTCAGAGATTTTGCTCCATATTGTCATGATAGCATCACACAGTTGCTGCAGATTTGTCGGCTGCACATCCATGATGCCAATCTCCCGTTCCACCACATCCCAAAGGTGCTCTATTGGATTGAGCTCTGGAGACTGTGGAGGCCATTTGAGTACAGTGAACTCATTGTCATGTTCAGGAAACCAGTCTGAGATGATTGGCGCTTTATGACATGGTGCGTTATCCTGCTGGAAGTAGCCATCAGAAGATGGAGACACTGTGGTCATAAAGGGATGGACATGGTCAGCAACAATACTCAGGTAGGCTGTGGCGTTGACACGATGCTCAATTGGTACTAATGGACCCAAAGTGTGCCAAGAAAATCTCCCCCACACCATTACACCACCACCACCAGCCTGAACCGCTGATACAAGGCAGGATGATCCATGCTTTCATGTTGTTGGGGCCAAATTCTGAGCCGAGCATCCGAATGTGGCAGCAGAAATGGAGACTCATCAGACCAGGCAACGTTTCTCCAATCTTCTCTTGTCCAGTTTTGGTGAGCCTGTGTGAATTGTAGCCTCAGTTTCCTGTTCTTAGCTGACAGGAGCGGCACCCGGTGTGGTCTTCTGCTGCTGTAGCCCATCATCCGCCTCAAGGTTGGTCGTGTTGTGTGTTCAGAGATGCTCTTCTGCAGACCTCGGTTGTAACGAGTGCTTATTTGAGTTACTGTTGCCTTTCTATCAGCTGGAACCAGTCTGGCCATTCTCCTCTGACCTCAACAAGGCATTTGCGCCCACAGAACTGCCGCTCACTGGATATTTCCTCTTTGTCGGACCATTCTCTGTAAACCCTAGAGATGGTTGTGCGTGAAAATCCCAGTAGATCAGCAGTTTCTGAAATACTCAGAGCAGCCCGTCTGGCACCAACAATCATGCCACGTTCAAAGTCACTTAAATCCCCTTTCTTCCCCATTCTGATGCTCGCTTTGAACTGCAGCAGATCGTCTTGACCATGTCTACATGCCTAAATGCATTGAGCTGCTGCTGTGTGAAATTAGATTAGAAATTTGCGTTAACAAGCAGTTGGACAGGCGTACCTAATAAATTGGCCGGTGAGTGTATTTACAATACACACACATATATAAGGTCAAAACAAACTTTTATTTTGTATGTGATTAGTGATGATTAATCATATGATCCTCTAATACTGTAATAATAATATTGTTCATTGTTTGTGTTCATAAATAAAATGTTACCAAAAAAATACTATAGTTGTAATCAATGTCAGTCAAGTGACTATATCTGTTTCTCGGCAGAATAAAGGGTTGTATTAAACTGTGTGTGTGTGTGTGTGTGTGTGTGTGTGTGTGTGTGTGTGTGTGTGTGTGTGTGTGTGTGTTGCAGGCTGAATTATAAGGATTATTCGATGGAGTCTCGTCTTCATTTCCGGATCCACGCAGCTCTCGGCAGTTTGAAGAGTTCGCCCACAAACTCGCCATGAAGAAGAAAAGCACATCATCCAGACCAAAGGCATCGGCCAATCAGACGCTGCACACGCTCACTGTCGTCCAATCACAGCAGCCGCTTCATGAATGTAGTACAACTTTTACTTTCAAGACCAAATTCTGTCGCTCGTGTGCCTCCGTTGTGTTGTGTTTAAAATGTGTGTGTGAATGTGTATGTGTGTGTGAGAATATGTTTGTTATGTTTGTGTGTGTGTGTGTGTGTGTTTGTGTGTGACAATATGTTTGTCATGTTTGTGTGTGTGAGAATATGTTTGTTGTGTGTGTGTGCTTGTTGTGTGTGTGAATGTATTTGGTGTGTGTGTGTGTTTGTTGTGTGTGTGTGTGTATTTGAGATGTGTGTGAATGTGTTGTGTTTGAGGTGTGTGTGTGTGTGTGTGTTTTTGTGTGTTTGTTGTGTGTGTGTGTATTTGAGATGTGTGTGAATGTGTTGTGTTTGAGGTGTGTGTGTGTTTTGTGTGTTTGTTGTGTGTGTGTGTATTTGAGATGTGTGTGAATGTGTTGTGTTTGAGGTGTGTGTGTGAATATGTTTGAGGTGTGTTTGTGTGTGAGAATATGTTTGTTATGTGTGTGTGAGAATATATTTGTTGTGTGTGTGTGTGTCCTTGGAATATGTTTGATGTGTGTTTGAGGTGTGTTTGTGTGTGTGTGATAATATATTTGTTGTGTGTTTGAGATGTGTGTGTGTTTGTGATTTGTGTTTGAGTTGTGTGAATGTGTTTTGCTTGTCGTATGTGTGTGTGTGTGTGTGTGTGTGTGTGTGTGTGTTTGAGTTGTGTGTTGCATGTATGTATGTTGTGTGTGTGTTTGCATTTGTTTGTGAATTGTGTGAGTTGTGTGTGCGCGTTTTGTAAATGTGTTATGCATGCAAGTTGTGTGTGAGGTGTGTGTGTGTGTATATTTGAGTTGCGTGTATGTTGTGTGTGTGTTTGCATTTGTATGTGTTTGTGAACTGTGTGTGTGTTTGAGTTTGTGTGTGAGTTGTGTGTGTGTGTATGTTTGAGATGTGTGTGTGTGGGTTGTGTAAATGTGTTATGCATGCAAGTTGTGTGTGTGAGTGTTATATGTGTGTTTTGTAAATGTGTTATGCATGTTATGTGTGTGTTTGAGTTGTCTGTGTGTGTTTGGGTTGTATGTGTGTATGTAAGTTGTATGTATGAGTTGTGTGTGTTTGAGTTGTCTGTGTGTGTTTGGGTTGTATGTGTGTATGTAAGTTGTATGTATGAGTTGTGTGTGTTTGAGTTGTCTGTGTGTGTTTGGGTTGTATGTGTGTATGTAAGTTGTATGTATGAGTTGTGTGTGTTTGAGTTGTCTCTCTCTGTGCGTGTTGTTTTTCAGTGTTGTGTGTATCGTGTGGTGTGTTTCACCATGTGTCTTTCACTCTGTGTGTGTGTGTGTGTGTGTGTGTGTTGTGTGTTACTGCATGCGCTCAGCGCTGCAATAAGACTCCTCTAGATGCTGATGTTCAGGTTGGCTCCAGACTCTGGATCTGACAGCAATAATAGCAGCCAACAGTCAGCAGATCCTCACCTGATGCTGTAGATTTACTCTTTACTTTACTGTTCATCTGAGGTAATTGTGAATAATGATGATGATGATTTTGGGCTGATCAGATGTAGCCGTTTGTTTTATTTTGGGTTTTTATTTTGGTTTGCATGTGCGTTTAATACCAAATATGTTGTATAATAATCAAATACAGTTTATTTCTCTTTATGAACCGCTCTGTTCTGTGTTTTGTTCACGTAAATCTCCAGAACTTCCCCACAGAGGAGAAAGCTTCATGATTCAGCAGTGTTTTCATTTGTTTTGTCCATCATTGGGGTCTGAAAATACTTTCGTTTTCTGACCACAGGTTTTTGTTCTTGTTTTGACCATAAATTCACCTCATTTTGATGTGTTTTTTCAGAAAACAGACTCGGGGTGTGCTCACACTAGGTACAGTTGCCTCGAACCATGCCGAAGCGCACTTGTCGCCCCTCTCCACTCTCCTCCTCAGCCTGCACTTGCACTGCATTTTACCTTCTGAACCGCAGCGTGCTTCCGCCATGGATGATGCTCTGTTCAGTTTAACAGAAGAGAAGTGCTCTCGCTCAGCACAGTGGACACTGCTTTAGTTCTATGCTTTTGTGTTATTTTAAGTTGTTTGATATGTGGTGACACAGTCAGATATTCTGTGGAACAGCACTGTTGACGCTCATAAATGTTCATGAAGTCCTGGTGCTGCAGGTATAGACTGATTTCACGCGGCCGCCATTATTAACAGCGAAATCGAGGCTGCGGTGGGAAGAAACCCGGAAGTATCGCCTGAGTCACACAGGAATAGTGTGTATCTGGCTGTATATCTTATCAGCGAAGAGAAAGTGACACAAATTTATGATTTCAGCACCTTCCGAGTGACCCGAAGGTCCGTTCTGAATGAATAGTGAAAATAAAAAAGGATATTTGACCTAATTTTCAGCTAAGTTAAGGGAAATGGCACTACTTACCCAACATTTTCTTTCCCAAACACACATTTTAGATGCCATTCATCAAACTCAAGTTAATGAACTGAGTCTTTAACTATATTAGACTAGTCACGATACAAAATTTCCGTAATGAAATATAAAAAACGCCAATTTCTCGTTAACATTTAAGACGCTGTTGATGGAGTTCTTAAACAGCGCTGATTGGCCATTGTGTTCACGTGCTCATCAGAAATCACTCTGATTGGCTGCGAAGGTCATCAGTTCACCTCACCGCTGTTTACTGAGTGCAAACACAGACGAGCGATCCGCTGATGAAACGACTGATCTTCACGGCTTTAAAACGCTCCAATATCCGTCTGTGTGTGTTTTCAATCTGTGAAGAGCGGTGAACTGATGACCTTCACAGTCGTTCTGTTGAGCACTGGTGAATACTACGGCAAATCAGCGGTGTTTATGAGCGCGCTCAGCGGCGCGTTAATGTTAACGGGAAATAGACGTTTTTAAAACTTCAGTACCGGGACAACACTGTTAAAGACAACACGAAGATGTGCTACAGAGGACTGCAGTGTTTTATCACTCACCGGGTTACATAGGCTGAAGCAGGGAAGCGTCCCCACGGTGTTTACCTGCTGCCCTGGACTGAAGCCTAGGAGGACACTTAAGTGTATCACTCTTACAGAGATTGTGATGTTGTTTGACGCCTAATATGCTTTTAATTGTTTAGATTAAACTGAACTGAATGATATTAAAGTGATGTTTACACCATTTCTGCATTTTGAAGTCACAGCAACAGCTGGAGGTTTATAGCACACAGCATATTGTTGCAATGTTTACAGTGCTGATCCTATACTTCCGGCTTTCTTCCCACCTTCGTGTTCTAAAATTTAACTGTAAGAATGATTAATAAATCCATATCAAACAGTCCCCTAAAAGTGATGACGCGTCTTCAGTTTCGGGCTCAGGCGCACTTTGCACTCACGCTACAAGCATACCGTGGCTAAGCCCAACCGAACCGTGCTCTGGCACACCTCTTCCAACTGGGCCAGAGCTGGCCAACTGAACTGGGCCTGATTTGGACTTGTCAAACAAACCAGGAAACGCACCCGGGCACGGTTCAGATAGCCTAGTGTGAGCGCACTCTTAATGTCAAGTCATTTTGTTTCTCCAGTAAATGCGTCTGGATTTGTTTTCACTGAATAATAAGACTCAAATACCAAGCAAGAGTAAGCCTCAAGAAAAATGTGCTCTTCTCCTTTGGTGTTTAGTACAGATTAGTTCACATGAAATCAAAATTTACACCTGCTAATTTCCCATCAGCCTCTGTTAATGCGCATTTAGACGTATCGCATGAGAACGGTTGATGGAAACACCAAATTTCGGATAAAAATCTCTTCGAAATAAGTTTTTACATGTGGAAAAGTGTTAATGGGCAACTTAAACGCCTTTACCAAATGAGCTCGGCCTAGCGAACATCCCCACGTTACTTCATTATGCTAGTCTTGTTTGCTATTGGTTGCTAGGTTACCAATACTACAGTCAGCCACTCTAATGCTGTGTTCGAATAAATAGACATGTGAAGTTTTTGAGTTTACTCGCTTCACTCGCTTGTCAAATTCGCTTTATTTACGTGTCAAATTCACTTCACAATACACGTGGATTCACGTCATGGGCGGGGCTTCTGTCTGCCCGGTGACGCTAGCTTCCATGCTAAATGGCTAACATGGATTTTATTGCGAGAGTAGCAGTGCTTTAGGATGGCTGAAAGACAGCTTATATTCGTTCAGCGAATATTGACTTAACATGTAAATCACTAGTGTGAACGCACCATCAGCATAACAATTATTTATTTATTTTTTATTATTATTATTTTAATTTATTATTATTTAAAAAAAAAAATTATAATTTTTTTTTTTTAATTGTTGAGAAATTTTTTAAATTATTTTCTTCACATAAGGATGGCTAGCACAGGCTAGCATGGCTAACGTTTATTTTGCTTGTGCACATTGTTATGCTCTGTTCACACCAGATGTGAATCACTCTCACTTGCTCTGATTTACTCACAGGATGTTTTTCCTAAAATATTTCGCTTAAGTTCACTTATTTAAACTTGCGCTGTAAACGCAATTGCCAAAAGGCATCATTCACACTGCGCAGCTATAATTTAATTTTTTTCTTTACTGTAACATTTTGAAAAGATTCTCTTCACGCTAGGATGGAAACAAGGCTAACGTTATGCTCTGTTCACACCAGATGCAAAGTACTCGGTCACTTGCTCTGATTTACTCACAGGATGTTTTTTTCCTTGCGCAAAGTTTTCAGTTATTTGTAATTCAAATCCCAAAACGCATCATTCACGCTGCTATTCTTTCCCTCAATTTGTGCATTTGCATTGACTTTGCATGTAAATTACTCTCATGAATATTTAATTCCGCATTTGTTTGAACTCTGCATTAGCCTTAAGAAGTCAAATTAATCTGTGTACATTATTCCACTAGCAGAAACGGTTTGTTTTGTGAATCTTCAATAATAATCTGGAACAGCAATGCTTCTCTGATTATACTGATTAGGTGAAATAGGCTAAGCCACGCCCCTCCAACCGCTAGTTTGCTGCAGGTGAAAAATGAGAGGCGGAGCTAAAAAATAAAACCCCGCCCCCTACTCAAAATCATGAATACATCATCATACTGAAATAAACGTGTGCAGCAACTTCTGATTCATGTGGACTTTAATTTGACACTTCTATGGCTATTCATCGAGC
Source organism: Danio kyathit (assembly GCA_903798195.1). Classification (NCBI taxonomy): domain Eukaryota; kingdom Metazoa; phylum Chordata; class Actinopteri; order Cypriniformes; family Danionidae; genus Danio; species Danio kyathit. The sequence goes on from LR812541.1 coordinate 55,059,096, forward strand.
ATTTATTGTCATATTTTATTATAGTATATTTTATATTTTCCAGTGATGATATCTTAAAGAACGCTAGAGAAGGAAAACTGTGTTCAATCTCATTCATACAGCACTTGTCTGGAAACAGGGAAACCTTAAATCTAAAACCATTTATAAATATATATATATATCTTTAACATTTTATTCCAGCTCGCTGTAAATATTTACTCATGAATATTTAATTGCACATTTGTTTTAAACTTAGCATTAGGCTTAGGAAGTCAAATTAATCTTTGTAAATTAATCCAAAGTCTTTTTTAATTAATCTTGAATAATAATCTGCCCATCAGCTTCTGCTCTGCAACAGCAGTCCTTCTCTGATGATTCTGATTGGGTGAAATATGCTCCAACCGCTAGTTTGCTGCAAGTGAAAGATGAGAGGCGGGGCTAACAAATAAAACCCCACCCCCTACTCAATATTCTGAATACATCATCATGCTGAAATAAACGTCCGCAGCAACTTTCATGTGGACTTTAATTTCACATTTCTCTTTATTGAACATGTATTGCTGTGTTTTATTGGCGTATATCATAGTCAGTATTTTTGTCTTGTTTTCCAGTGATCACATCTTAAAGACGGCTCGACGGTGTTAAATCTGGCTCATACAGCACTTTTTTTGGAAACAGGGAATTCTAAAATCATTTTGTTATACTATAAATAATATATCTTTAATAATAATATCTTTAACGTGTTATTCCTGCTCGCTGGCAAGAGAATATTTCTCATGTATACACATGCAAAACTATTAGCATACATATATAAACATGCCTTAAAAAGGAAAATAAAATATAAAAACTCTTAATAAATGGTAGTTAAGCTCAAAGATCATACCTTTAGTATTGTAGATTTGTGCCTTTTTCATCTGTTATAAACAAATATATAGGCTCCAGAATTGCGAGTACATTTCAAGCACATTTTCTGTAATAATATAAAACAAATGTATGATTTACAGTAAAGTGATTCTACTGTTGATGTTAAATAATGCAAATGCTGATAGGGAACACTTGATTCTGTTTCTAATTGTTGTTTAATTTATTGTTAAACTCCATAAACAGTAACAGAGTCGACTATTTCCATCATGTTGTGCTTTAGCTGCAGATGCTAACCTCACAGCAGACTCCTCATGAGTGTCTAACACACACACACTCTTGTGTAGTTTCATCATATTGCTGTGTGTAAAGAGTGAATTGACTGAAATATGACAGTAACAGAGTCGACACATCATTAATCTACTGTTGGTGAATAGTAAACATCAATGAGAGAGGAGTAACAGGAAATAAATGTGTCATGCTGCGGTCACACTTTACAATAAGGTTCATTAGTTAATGTTAATAACATGAACAAACAATGAACAATACATTCACTACAGCACTTGTTCATGTTAGTTCATGTTAATAAGTGAAAATACAGTTGTTCATTGTTAGTTCATGTTAATTCACGGTGCATTAGCGAATGTTAACAAGCATGAACTTGGATGTTAATAATGCACTAGTGAATGTTGAGTTATGATTAATAAATGCTGTACAAGTGTTGTTCATGTTAGTAAATGCATTAACTAATGAACCTTATTGTAAAGTGTTACCCATGCTAATGTTTATTTAAATTAGTAGAGCAAACACACACACACACAAAAGATGCAAATTAGACTTATTTGATGTGAATTGACAACGCTATCTCACGGCAATTCGTAACTTTTTCATTAGTGGCTAATTTGTATGAATTCGTACGATCTAATTCGTACATATTAGTACGATTTGCCCATCACCCAATGACGGTTGGGGTTAGGGGTGGGGTTAGGTGCCACGCCTCCTTTTTAAAATCGTACATTTTCGTACGACTGAACTCGTACGAATTAGCCACTGAACTGACAAAACGTAAAATACTTACGTTTCCTCCTGAGATCAGGCTGGAATTGAAGCTGAATGTGTGATTCAGGAGATGGAGAGAGTCAGAAGCTCTAGTGGAGTCTGTAAGTTCATATTTACAAGACTCAATCTCCCTAAATATACTCACACATAATATTTTAGAGAGAACTTGATTTAATGTGTTCTTATTGGAGGCCCAAAATGTACCCGCAATTCTAGGATCACCCATACATACTGTATTCAAGTCATAATCTAGAACTGACCTGCATGTCAATATAATAATCCACATTATTTCATACTAAATAACATAAATACAGATTCTCGGTTCATTTCTTCACCATGTTCAGCTGAAAACATATTTCCCCCATGCATTTGAATGGCCTTTTATTGTTTATTTGTGATGTCCAGATGTCTGGATGCTGGAAGTGCAGGAATGTCCATGTTTGTTTGCTTTATTTGCTCCTCCAGATGCATTTTGTCAGTGTTTTCTTATTCTTATAGCTCTTTCTTGTTTCTTCTTATTCTAATAGTCTTCTTACATGTTCAGAGATGTTTATTTATTCCTGTAATTTTCGGGGACAGGGTTTTTGAGATCTGATTTAAGCAGTTCTTGATTTGATTCTGCATCACTGTGTTTGGGTGTCCTTTTTAAAATGCTTTTATACTTTACATATATCTTATTTTCGTATGCTCCTGAAGGATTGTAAGTTGTTCTCTGTGCAATCACAATGAGTCATTCTATCTTATCCTCTTCATTTTTGGGGGTCATTTGCACCAATGAAATATTGATCATTTGACATTATTATTATTTACAAATGTGTTTGAGTATTTAATGTGATTTTCATGCTGTAAAGCTCCAGTGGAATACAGTAGTTATAAACATTATTGCAGATTTGCTGAAATATAATGTCATAAACTGTTTAAGGTTTAATAAAGTGTCTTAGATCTTTACTACAATTTCTCTCTCTTCATTCCCTCATCCAGATGTATTCTTTTACTATTTAGAAACAATTCACTTCTCAAGTTTTCTCTTCAAAATATGTCTACTTTTTCTTTATTTCTTCTTTTAGACAAAACATTTTTCACCCTATATTTTTAAATACCTTCATATATATATATACAGGGAGTGCAGAATTATTAGGCAAGTTGTATTTTTGAGGATTCATTTTATTATTGAACAACAACCATGTTCTCAATGAACCCAAAACACTCATTAATATCAAAGCTGAATATTTTTGGAAGTAGTTTTTCATTTGTTTGAGCTATTTTAGGAGGATATCTGTGTGTGCAGGTGACTATTACTGTGCAGAATTATTAGGCAACTTAACAAAAAACAAATATATCCCCATTTCAATGATTTATTTTCACCAGTGAAACCAATATAACATCTCAACATTCACAAATATACATTTCTGACATTCAAAAACAAAACAAAAACAAATCAGTGACCAATATAGCCACCTTTCTTTGCAAGGACACTCAAAAGCCTGCCATCCATGGATTCTGTCAGTGTTTTGATCTGTTCACCATCAACATTGCGTGCAGCAGCAACCACAGCCTCCCAGACACTGTTCAGAGAGGTGGACTGTTTTCCCTCCTTGTAAATCTCACATTTGATGATGGACTACAGGTTCTCTATGGGGTTCAGATCAGGTGAACAAGGAGACCATGTCATTAGTTCTTCTTCTTTTAGACCCTTTCTTGCCAGCCACGCTGTGGAGTACTTGGACGCGTGTGATGGAGCATTGTCCTGCATGAAAATCATGTTTTTCTTGAAGGATGCAGACTTCTTCCTGTACCACTGCTTGAAGGTGTCTTCCAGAAACTGGCAGTAGGACTGGGAGTTGAGCTTGACTCCATCCTCAACCCGAAAAGGCCCCACAAGCTCATCTTTGATGATACCAGCCCAAACCAGTACTCCACCTCCACCTTGCTGGCGTCTGAGTCGGACTGGAGCTCTCTGCCCTTTACCGATCCAGCCACGGGCCCATCAAGACTCACTCTCATTTCATCAGTCCATAAAACCTTAGAAAAATCAGTCTTGAGATATTTCTTGGCCCAGTCTTGACGTTTCAGCCTGTGTGTCTTGTTCAGTGGTGGTGGTTTTTCAGCCTTTCTTACCTTGGCCATGTCTCTGAGTATTGCACACCTTGTGCTTTTGGGCACTCCAGTGATGTTGCAGCTCTGAAATATGGCAAAACTGGGGGCAAGTGGCATCTTGGCAGCTGCACGCTTGACTTTTCTCAGTTCATGGGCAGTTTATTTTGCGCCTTGGTTTTTCCAGACGCTTCTTGCGACCCTGTTGACTATTTTGAATGAAACGCTTGATTGTTGGATGATCACGCTTCAGAAGCTTGGCAATTTTAAGAGTGCTGCATCCCTCTGCAAGATTTCTCACTATTTTTGACTTTTCGGAGTCTGTCAAGTCCTTCTTTTGACCCATTTTGCCAAAGGAAAGGAAGTTGCCTAATAATTCTGCACACCTGATATAGGGTGTTGATGTCATTAGACCACACCCCTTCTCATTACAGAGATGCACATCACCTAATATGCTTAATTGGTAGTAGGCTTTCGAGCCTATACAGCTTGGAGTAAGACAACATGCATGACAACATAATAATTCTGCACTGCCTGTAGTAACTGATCTGTTGTGGTGATTCTACAGTTGCTATGGTAACAAGAAATATATATAAATAAATGAGTCAATATTGTAGTTTTCTACAATTATAAGTTATAATAAACTACAATACATCACCATTTACTGTAGTAAAAACTAAAGTACACTACAGCATTTATCAGTATACTGGAGTGTTCATTAACAGAGTTGTAAATACTACAATATTCACAGTATAATACACTTTATAGTCTGGTTCAAAAGTCGTATTTACTATAACTTAGTGATTTAGTAATGTGGGATTTACCTGCATTATAAGGTGTATTTGTTTATAATGATCCCAACCTCAATTATTAACAGTTATTTATACGCCGTTATAAAATATTTGAATAGGAATGGAGCTTCTGTCTGTCTGAGTGTAATATTTAGCGCTGATCAGTTCAACACACAGTCGTCCAGCTGATCAATATCTGCTCAGTCCAGAAGTTTCTGTTTGGTTTGAGATTGTGATCAAGTTAATCATTACACACAACCTCGAGCAGTGTTTATTTACTGTCCTCCTAAACTCTTCCAGAGCTGCTGGAATACAGCTGCTGTTTATGTATGTATGTTTATATACATGAAAACAGTATTCACTAGCATTGAGAAATACTGCTGCTTCATTTTCTGTGCATCATTGTGTAATGGATGAATGTTCCTGTTTTTGCACATGAAATATTCACAGTGACTTGCACATGATTACTGTACAATGACAATAAATGCATGCATAAATAAATATATATCTATATATAGACCATTTACTGTCAGCACACGTTGAATAATATTTGTACATTAAAGAGAATACTCAACAAGATAAAAATAAATGAAAATAGCGGTAATGACATTAAAATAAATAAAACACTACAGTTGAAGAGTTTTGAGATTTTTGTTTTACTTTATTCACCACGAACACATGAATGTATGAGTCAAAATTATTGTTTTTTCTTTTGTCAAAAAATTATTAGACAAAACTAAAAGTAAATATGATGTTTTGTAAATTTCCTTACTGTAAATATATTAAAGCTTAATTATTGATTAGTAATTTAAAGTATTGCTCTGCAAAGACATGATGATTTTTGCATAGTCCAAATATCTAAAAATCTCTAGAAATCCAGAAGCATTTTAAAAGCAAAAGTTATTGTCTGGTTTCCAGGATAACATTAAGCATTTTTCCATCAGAGGAACATTTTATTCATTTTTTTTTTACTGGTTTACAAAATGCTTCTTGATTTAAGAATTGTAAAACAAGGACACTTAAAGTTATACTGTATATACAGTGAGGGAAATAAGTATTTAATCACTCTGTGATTTTTCAAGATCTCTACTTAGAAATCATGGAGGGGTCTAGAATTTTCAGTATAGGTGCAATTCCACTGTGAGAGACAGAATCTAAAAATAAACATGCAGAAATCACATTGTATGACTTTAACAGTTTATCTGTAAATTACTGTGTGAAATAAGTATTTGATCACTTGAGTCGAGCATTTTCAATATTTAGTACAGAAGCCTTTGTTAACAATTACAGAGGTCAAAGGGTTCCTGTAGTTCTTCAGCAGGTTTGCACACACTGAAGGAGGGATTTTGCCCACTGATCTTCTCTAGATCTGTCAGGTTTCAGGGCTGTCGCTGAGCAACATGGAGTTTCAGCTCCCTCCAAAGATTTTCTATTGGGTTTAGATCTGGAGACTGGCTAGACCACTCCAAAACCTTGTTATGCTTCTTACGAAGCCGCTCCTTGGTTTTCCTGGCTGTGTGCTTTGGGTCATTGTCATGTTGGAAGACCCAGCCACGACCCATCTTTAATGCTCTGACTGAGGGAAGGAGGTTTTTGCCCAATATCTCACAATACATGGCCACGTTCATCCTCTCCTTAATACAGTGCAGTCATTCTGTCCCCTGTGCAGAACAACACCCCAGAGCATGATGCTTCCAGCCCCATGCTTCACTGTAGGTATGCTATTATTAGGATGATACACATCATTCTTCTTCCTCCAAATTCGGTGAATAGAGTTAAGACCAAAAAGTTTTACTTTGGTCTCATCTGACCACAGGACTTTCTCCCATGAATACTCTGGAGCATCCAGAAGGTCCCTGGCAAACTTCAGATGGGTCTTGACATGGGCTAACTTAAGCAGGGGAAACTTCCGTGCGATGCATGGTGTTAAAACATGACATCTTACTGTATTACTGATAGTAGCCTTGAAAACGGTGGTCCTGGCTCTCTTCACGGCATTGATCAGCTCCTCCCGCATCATTCTGGACTGATTCTAGACCATTCTTGGCATCATTAATACCCCACGAGGAGAGATCTTCCGTGGGGCCCCAGTCTGAAGGACACTGACAGTCATCATTAGCCTCTTCCATTTTCTGACAGTTGCTCCAACAGTTGCTCTTTCTTGGCAATTGCCCCGTAGCAGTTTCAGCTTTATGAAAGTCTACAGTTTCATCTCTTGTGTCTTTTGACAGCTCTTTGGTTTTGGCCATGTTGCTGCTGTAGACTTTTGACTGATTGGGGGGTGCACAGGTGTCTTTATGACAGCTAGTGACCTCAAACAAGTGCTGCTAAACTAGAATCATGAGCAGAGTGTAGCTGGACTATTTTAAAGCAAAATAACAGGTCTTTGAGGGTCAGAAATTTGGCTGAAAAGCAAGTGATCAAATACTTATTTCACACAGTAATTTACAGATAAACTGTTAAAGTCATACAATGTGATTTCTGCATGTTTATTTTTAGATTCTGTCTCTCACAGTGGAATTGCACCTATACTGAAAATTCTAGACCCCTCCATGATTTCTAAGTAGGAGATCTTGAAAAATCACAGTGTGATTAAATACTTATTTCCCTCACTGTATATATATATATATATATATATTGTTAATATTGTTAATATTTTTATTTATTATTATTGTTATTATTGTATGTATGTGTATATATATGTATATATATTGTTCAACTTTACAGTAAAGATGATTTTTTTTGAACCCTCAGATTCCAGATTGTCAGTAGTTGTATTTAAGCTAAGTATTATCCAAATAAACCATAAATCAATGGAAATATGTGATACATATGACACAGGTAATGGCAAGAATTCCGCATTAAATTGCAAAAATGAAATACACTTTGAGATATTCACACCGAAAACAGCTATTTCTAAAATAAAATAAAATCTTAGAGTTTTTGTCTTCTTTCTAATTCAAATATAAATCATTCATTCATTTTCCTTTGGCTTAGTATACACACACACACACACACACACACACACACACACACACACACACACAAACACACACACACACTACGGCCAATTTAGTTCCCCTATAGTGCATGTGTTTGGACTGTGGGGGAAACCGGAGCACCCGGAGGAAACCCACGCCAACACGGGGAGAACATGCAAACTCCACACAGAAACACCAACTGACCCAGCCGAGACTCAAACCAGCGACCTTCTTGCTGTGAGGCCACAGTGCGACACCACTGAGCCACCCCAAATAGAAATCAAGATGCATTTTTTTAATATGAATCAAGAAACACAAGTAAAAAATAATTTTTATTTAAAAAAAAAAAAAATAGTCAAAATTATTGCTTTAAAGCAAAAACAAAATAATCTGCCAATGGGGTAAAAGCAAAATAGACTTTTCAGTTAGAAGTGTTTATTTTACTTAAAAATAATACTATTAATTGCTTAATTTTGACTTTTTTTTCTAAAAATAAAACATATTTGTTTACTTGTCTGGAAAATGCTTCTTGATTTAAGAGCTTTTAGATATTTGCACTAAAAACAGTTTAGGTTTTTCCTTATTATTTCGATTTTTTGTTTTTTGAACGCTTAGATTCAACATTTTTAAATAATTATCTCGTATAAGACCTATACATCAAGACCTATACAAGACCAAGACTATAAACGTCTATAAGACACACCACACATCAATGCAGATATCATTTACTTTAGGATACTCTCAATTTCTAAACAATTACACACATGAGGGACTTTGTGGTTTTCTGTTGCATATATTAGAACTTCAGCATACATATGAGCATTTCATCACAGAAATAGGCATCACAGTGTAAGTAAGAAATAAGAAGGTCACTGGTTTGAGCCCGGCTGGGCCAGTGTGCATTTCTGTGTGGAGTTTGCATGTTCTCCTCGTGTTGGTGTGGGTTTCCTCCGGGTGCTCCGGTTTCCCCTACAGTCCAAACACATGCGCTATAGGGCAATTGATGATCTAAATTGGCCGTAGTGTGTGTGTGTGTGTGAATGAGTGTGTATGGGTGTTTCCCGTTACTGGGTTGCAGCTGGAAGGGCATCCGCTGTGTGAAACATATGTTGGCGGTTCATTTTGTTGTGGCGACCCCTGATGAATAAAGGGACTAAGGTGAAGGAAAATGAATGAATAAAGTATTAGACAAGAAATCTGTAAATATGTTTTGTAAATTTCTTACTGTAAATAGAAAAAAACTCAGTTATTGATCAGTAATTTAATTCATTACTCTACAAAGAAATGAGGATTTCTGCAAAGTCCAAATATCTAAAAATTGGCAGATTATTTTGACTATTTAAATGAAAATAAAACTGCTTTTTTACTTGTGTTATAGAAAAAAATGTTTCTTGATTTCTATTTGGGGCAGCACAGTGGCTCAGTGGTTAGCACTGTCGCCTCACAGCAAGAAGGTCACTAGTTTGAGTCCCGGCTGGGCCAGTGTGCATTTCTGTGTGGAGTTTGCATGTTCTCCTCGTGTTGGCTTGGGTTTCCTCCGGGTGCTCCGGTTTCCCCCACAATCCAAACACATGAGCTATAGGGGAATTGATCAACTAAATTGGCTGTGGTGTTTGGGGGTTTCCCAGTGATGGGTTGCAGCTCGAAGGACATCCACTGTGTAAAACATATGCTGGCATAGTTGGTGGTTCATTCCACTGTGGCGGCCACTGATTAATAAAGGGTCTAAGCCGAAAAGAATATCAATGAATGAATCATGAAAGTAAACCACATTTAAATGACTGCACATTCACAAAGAGAAGAGCTTTCTAAACTGGTTTAACTTTGACTGTATTGTGCTGATATGAGCACATCAGATGTCCAGAAGAGCCTGAAGTGTAAATAAACAGATCAGCGGTGACCTTTCCCGGCAGAAGCGTCCGTCAGTGTTTTCTCCTTTTTCCCTCCGCCTCTGCAGTTCTCCTCCTCCTCCTCCTCCTCCGTCTGCTTCAGTCTCTCTCTTCTGTTGACAGAGTTTCAGCATTTCTCTGTGTTTGTGTTGATCTGATCAGACGTCATGAGGATCCTCTGGGCTTTTATCTTCATGTGTGTTCTCCAGAGCGCCGTGAGTTTATACGTCTTACTATCTAATCACTTAATATAGAAATATATATATATATAAAGTCGAACTGTTTATTCCTCAAATATTCTCAGGGTGATTTTTAATGCTGTTCCGACACATTTTCTATAAGCATGATGGTTTTAACAACTCATTTCTTTTCTCTTTGCATTTATGACAGGATATGATACTTGTTATTTTTTAAAGATACTAGTATTCATTTTCATTGCATGATAGTTTTGGCTGCAACATAGGCTCATTCTGAACACGTAGCCCTACAGTATATGCAATAACTTATTTCTTTAGTCTTTTTCCAGACACTAGTATTCAGCTTAATATGACACTTAAAGGCTAGTTAGGAAAGTCATTGTATAACAGTGGTTTGTTCTGTAGACGGTAATCGTAAATAATAATAACCTTTTTAAATGGGGGGCTAATAATATTGATCACAGCAATTTTTAATTTTTTTTTGTCCAATATTTTATTCCAGCCAAACCAAAATAAATGAGATTAGAGAAAAATATAATAGGAAATACTGTGAAAATCTGGAAAAACTATTAAAAATACATTGAAGGGGATTAATTTTGCCGTCAACTGTATGTATTAAAAGACATAGTTACTTTCATAATGATCAAAGGTGTACAAAATAATAATGATAATGACGGTTAAACAATATTAGGTGTCGTTAATATGCTTGTATCTTGGGTGGTTTAGGCATAGATTGGATAAATAGATATAAATATGGACAAAACAAAGACCTCTTGACAGTAGATCATATATTAGTGTTTACTATCTATTATATTATTAATATTATTATGTATAATTTTATATTATTATTGCTGTTATTAATATAGATTATATTATTAATCACAATTAAGTACATTATATTATTAGTATTAAATATTATAATATCCTGTATGTTTACTGAAATGTATTTGGAGACTCCAATGCTGCAGAAATGTCAGATTTAATGGATCAAATGTGTTTAAGTAGTAGAAATGATCGATTATTGTGTGATTATTGAAGGTTTATTATGGAGTTTCAGGTCTGCATCAGCGTTTCTTTGTTTTGTAAAGTCATCTGAGTGTCAAAATGTGTTTGGCAACAACTTTGTGTGATGAAATGCAGCTCTTATCTTTATAACTCGTCTGCTTTACAGTAATGTTTGTTTCATTTGACCATTTTCTCAGATCTTTTATTATTTTTGCTCTTCATCTCTTGGCGATGCTTTATAACTTTTCTACAGTATATACATTGAGTTTTGATGGCATATTTCTATTATGTAGTAATAGTAATGTTTTACTTGTGAAAGCTGTTTAAATCAATTAATCAATTATTTAATAAATAAATCAATAAGGTAACGTTTATTTTAAGTTAGATTTTTACATTTTTATTTAGCTGATGACCGTAGCTTTTACAATCACCATATTACAGTAGTTGCATAGCCAGGTAATAATAATGATCCGTCCATCTGAGCACTATTTATTTAAGGAATGTTAGAAAGCATAGCAAAACATATTTCTATTAAATAGTTACAGTAATATTTTAATTGTGAAAGCTGTTTAAATTAATAAATTAGTGAATGAATGAAATTAATGAATGAAATTAAATGAAACAAACCGAATGAACGAATATATAAAATCAATAAATTAAATAAATAAAGTGAATAAAAAATTGATTGAATAAATGAATGAATAATTAAATAAAATTAATAAATGTATGAATGAATAAATAAATGAATGGACAAATAAATAATATAAATAAATAAATAAATAAATAAATAAATAAAAAAAATGAATTAACAAATATATAAAATGAATAAATAAATGAATGAATGAATGAATAAATAAATAAATAAAATTAATAAATGTATGAATGAATAAATGAATGAATGGACAAATAAATAATATAAATGAATGAATGAATGAATGAATGAATAAATAAATAAATAAATAAATAAATAAATAAATAAATAAATGAATGAATGAATAAACAAATATATAAAATGAATAAATGAATGAATGAATAAATAAATAAATAAATAAATAAAATGAATGAATGAACAAATATATAAAATGAATAAATGAATGAATGAATAAATAAATAAATAAATAAATAAAATGAATGAATGAACAAATATATAAAATGAATAAATAAATAAACTGAATAAATAAATTAATGAATAAATGAATGAATAAATAAGGTAACGGAAACATTTTCCAAAATGTTGCAGTTACATTCATTAATTCATTCATTTTCTTTTTCAGCTTAGTCCCTTTATTAATCAGGGGTCCCCACAGTGGAATGAACCACCAACTTATCCAGCATTTGTTTACACAGCACATGCCCTTCCAGCTGCAACCCATCACTGGGAAACACCCATACACATTCATTCACACACACACACACACACACACACACACACACACACACACACACACACACACACACACACACACACACACACACACACACACACACAATTTAGCTTACCCAATTCCCCTATAGCGCATGTGTTTGGACTGTGGGAAACCAGAGCACCCGAAGGAAACCCACTTGGCCCACATGCCAACTGACCTAGCCAGGGGCTCGAACCAGCGACCTTCTTGCTGTGAGGCGATTGTGCTACCCACTGCGCCACCGTGCTGCCTGTGTTGCAGTTACATTTTTATACATTTTTTCTTTAGGTGATGAAATACGTTTTCACAATTACCATATTACAGTAGCTAGCTAGGTAATAGTATTATTTCATTGAATTTCATTGAATACAATATATAATGTAAGAATGTTAGAAAGCATAGCAGAAATATAAAGAGTGACAAACTCAAAACTCTATAAAGTCTGTAAACATTCTGAGGAAAAATGAGTGAGCTGAGAGAAAACATGTTACAAAGTCATGCTTACCTTGACCTTTTGAAACTGAAATGTTGATAAAAAAAGTAAAAATCCAGTAAAAAAAAAAAATGTCTTTCCGTGAGATGTAAACTGAATTACAATAAAAATTGTCTAAAAATGTCAAAATTGCAAGACGCAAACTCAGAATAACAAGGAAAAAAAATTTAATTGCAAGAGATAAATTATGAGGAAAATTATTTGCAAGAGGTAAACTCAGAATTTAAAACAAATATAAATTGTGAGACATAAACTCAGAATAACGAGCAAGAAACAGCCTGAACTCATATGGAAATGTAACTATTTTTCGTTTTGTCAGTTTAGTGGCTATTTCATATGAATATGTACGAGTTCAGTCGTACAAAAATGTACAATTTTAAAAAGGAGGCATGGCACCCAACCCCGCCCCTAAAGCCAACCATCATTAGGGGATGAGCAAATTGTATTAACTTGTACAAATGAGATCTTACGAACTCATAGGAATTAACCAAAAAGTTACAATTTGCTGTGAGATCATGTTGGGAAAAAAAGTAAACCGAGTATTTCTGGTAAAAGTCAGAATGGCAAGACGTAAACTGAGAATTACGAGGAAAATATTATTTGCGAGACGTAAACTCACAATTACTAGTTAAAGTCAGAATGACGAGACGTAAACTGAGAATTACGAGGAAAATATTATTTGCGAGACGTAAACTCACAATTACTAGTAAAAGTCAGAATGGCGAGACGTAAACTGAGAATTACGAGAAAAATATTATTTGCGAGACGTAAACTGAGAATTACAAGGAAAATATTATTTGCGAGACGTAAACTCAGAATTACTAGTAAAAGTCAGAATGGCGAGACGTAAACTGAGAATTACAAGGAAAATATTATTTGCGAGACGTAAACTCAGAATTACTAGTAAAAGTCAGAATGACGAGACGTAAACTGAGAATTACAACGAAAATATTATTTGCGAGACGTAAACAGAATTATAGTAAAAGTCAGAATGGCGAGATGTAAACTGAGAATTACAAGGAAAATATTATTTGCGAGACGTAAACTGAGAATTACAAGGAAAATATTATTTGCGAGACGTAAACTCAGAATTACTAGTAAAAGTCAGAATGACGAGACGTAAACTGAGAATTACAAGGAAAATATTATTTGCGAGACGTAAACTCAGAATTACTAGTAAAAGTCAGAATGACGAGACGTAAACTGAGAATTACAACGAAAATATTATTTGCGAGACGTAAACAGAATTATAGTAAAAGTCAGAATGGCGAGATGTAAACTGAGAATTACAAGGAAAATATTATTTGCGAGACGTAAACTGAGAATTACAAGGAAAATATTATTTGCGAGACGTAAACTCAGAATTACTAGTAAAAGTCAGAATGACGAGACGTAAACTGAGAATTACAAGGAAAATATTATTTGCGAGACGTAAACTCAGAATTACTAGTAAAAGTCAGAATGACGAGACGTAAACTGAGAATTACAACGAAAATATTATTTGCGAGACGTAAACTTAGAATGACTAGTAAAAGTTTGAATGATGAGACGTAAACTGAGAATTACAAGAAAAATATTATTTGCGAGGAATAAACTCAGAATTATTAGTAAAATCAGAATGGCGATACGTAAACTGAGAATTACAAGGAAAATATTGTTTGTGAGACGTAAACTCACAATTACTAGTAAAAGTCAGAATGGCGAGACGTAAACTGAGAATTACGAGAAAAATATTATTTGCGAGACGTAAACAGAGTTATAGTAAAAGTCAGAATGGCGAGACGTAAACTCACAATTACTAGTAAAAGTCAGAATGGCGAGACGTAAACTGAGAATTACGAGAAAAATATTATTTGCGAGACGTAAACAGAGTTATAGTAAAAGTCAGAATGGCGAGACGTAAACTCACAATTACTAGTAAAAGTTTGAATGGCGAGACGTAAACTGAGAATTACAAGGAAAATATTATTTGCGAGACGTAAACAGAATTATAGTAAAAGTCAGAATGGCGAGATGTAAACTGAGAATTACAAGGAAAATATTATTTGCGAGACGTAAACTCAGAATTACTAGTAAAAGTCAGAATGACGAGACGTAAACTGAGAATTACAACGAAAATATTATTTGCGAGACGTAAACAGAATTATAGTAAAAGTCAGAATGGCGAGATGTAAACTGAGAATTACAAGGAAAATATTATTTGCGAGACGTAAACTGAGAATTACAAGGAAAATATTATTTGCGAGACGTAAACTCAGAATTACTAGTAAAAGTCAGAATGACGAGACGTAAACTGAGAATTACAAGGAAAATATTATTTGCGAGACGTAAACTCAGAATTACTAGTAAAAGTCAGAATGACGAGACGTAAACTGAGAATTACAACGAAAATATTATTTGCGAGACGTAAACTTAGAATGACTAGTAAAAGTTTGAATGATGAGACGTAAACTGAGAATTACAAGAAAAATATTATTTGCGAGGAATAAACTCAGAATTATTAGTAAAATCAGAATGGCGATACGTAAACTGAGAATTACAAGGAAAATATTGTTTGTGAGACGTAAACTCACAATTACTAGTAAAAGTCAGAATGGCGAGACGTAAACTGAGAATTACGAGAAAAATATTATTTGCGAGACGTAAACAGAGTTATAGTAAAAGTCAGAATGGCGAGACGTAAACTCACAATTACTAGTAAAAGTTTGAATGGCGAGACGTAAACTGAGAATTACAAGAAAAATATTATTTGCGAGACGTAAACAGAATTATAGTAAAAGTCAGAATGGCGAGATGTAAACTGAGAATTACAAGGAAAATATTATTTGCGAGACGTAAACTGAGAATTACAAGGAAAATATTATTTGCGAGACGTAAACTCAGAATTACTAGTAAAAGTCAGAATGACGAGACGTAAACTGAGAATTACAAGGAAAATATTATTTGCGAGACGTAAACTCACAATTACTAGTAAAAGTCAGAATGACGAGACGTAAACTGAGAATTACAAGGAAAATATTATTTGCGAGACGTAAACTCACAATTACTAGTAAAAGTCAAAATGACGAGATGTAAACTGAGAATTACAAGGAAAATATTATTTGCGAGACGTAAACTCAGAATTACTAGTAAAAGTCAGAATGACGAGACGTAAACTGAGAATTACAAGGAAAATATTATTTGCGAGACGTAAACTCAGAATTACTAGTAAAAGTCAGAATGACGAGACGTAAACTGAGAATTACAACGAAAATATTATTTGCGAGACGTAAACTTAGAATGACTAGTAAAAGTTTGAATGATGAGACGTAAACTGAGAATTACAAGAAAAATATTATTTGCGAGGAATAAACTCAGAATTATTAGTAAAATCAGAATGGCGATACGTAAACTGAGAATTACAAGGAAAATATTGTTTGTGAGACGTAAACTCACAATTACTAGTAAAAGTGAAAATGGCGAGACGTAAACTGAGAATTACAAGGAAAATATTATTTGCGAGACGTAAACTCAGAATTACTAGTAAAAGTCAAAATAACGAGACATAAACTGAGAATTACAAGGAAAATATTATTTGCGAGACGTAAACAGAATTATAGTAAAAGTCAGAATGGCGAGACGTAAACTCACAATTACTAGTAAAAGTTTGAATGGCGAGACGTAAACTGAGAATTACAAGGAAAATATTATTGGCGAGACGTAAACTCACAATTACAAGGAAAATATTATTTGCGTGATTAAACTCAGAATTACTAGTAAAAGTGAAAATGGCGAGACGTAAACTGAGAATTACAAGAAAAATATTATTTGCGAGATGTAAAAAATTTGCGAGACGTAGAAATTGCAAAACACAAACTCAGAATTATATAAAAAAAAAGTATTTGAGAGAAGTAAACTCAGAATTGTGAGGAAAAAGAGTAAGAATTGTGAGACGTAACCTCAGAATTACAAGGAAAAGTCAAAATTGCGAAACGTAAACTGAGAATTACAAAGAAAAAAGTAAAAATCATGAGATGTAAACTCGAGGATTACAAGGTCAAATGTCAGAATTGCGAAACGTAAACTGAGAATTACGAGGAAAAAGTAAAAAAAAAAATAATTTGCAAGATGTAAACTCAAATTTGAAAAAAGTACAAATTGTGAGATAAACTCAGAATTACAAGAAAAAAAGGAAAAATCATGAGACAAACTCAAAATTACAAGAAGAGATGTGAACAAAATTCTAAGGAATTTTTTTGATTTGCGAGAGATAAATTCAGAATTTTAAGAAAAAAGTAATAATGAGGTGTGAATTATGAGACGTGAACAGAATTACGAAGAAAAAATTATAATTCGTAAGATGTAAATGTACGTTCTGAATTGTACATTTATTTAAACTCTTTGTAGAGTCTGGAGGAAGAAGAACCCATCACAACTCAGCAGAAACAAGAAGCCACCAAACCTAAAACTGCTCCAGAAACAAATGCAGAAGCCACCGTTGAACAAACACCTGATGTAAATTTGGAGAAAGGTGCAGACTCACTTTCTGAGCCAAAACCAGATCCTAATTTAGAGCCAAAATCAGAATCAGATGCGGATCAAAGTCTGGATGCAGTTTTGGGGAATAAAAATCATTCAGACGTGGAGGAAACAATAGATTCAGATATCCCGACCAATACACATGAAAAAGGACAAGAAAAGCCCATAGAAACTGGAACCAAATCCACACAACCAGATGATACTAAACGCAAACCCAGCAAAGATGATGGATTCTGGGGTCCGTCCCAATGTGAGCAGCAGAACTACACTCGTCTGTCCTGC
This sequence comes from Danio kyathit, assembly GCA_903798195.1. Lineage (NCBI taxonomy): Eukaryota > Metazoa > Chordata > Actinopteri > Cypriniformes > Danionidae > Danio > Danio kyathit. The sequence goes on from LR812541.1 coordinate 55,076,651, forward strand.
TCGAAAGTGTTCTGTCCGCCCTGGAGGAGGTGTATAGTGGGAGTGTGTGTGTGTCAGATGCCATATAAGTGTCCTCGGCAGGACACACGTGCGTGCACACAGGACGGAGCAGAGTTTTACTCCATGTGTCAGACCAACGCCATCGCCTGCAGAGCCAACAAACCCACTTTCTCACACTTCAGCAGATCCTGCAATTGTAAGACGTCAATCTTTAAAATACACATGAAGTCAAAGCTAATCATGTTGATGTTGTTAGCTCACTTTGCTAGTTTTGTGCTGAGCAATTCATCTCTGCATGTCATTAACAACAAATAATAATAGTTTGTCCTTGTCTTCTTTATTAACATCTGCAAATGCACTTCCTGTTTGTTTTCAGTTCAATTCTCAGATTAGGTCTGTCTCAGGTAGTGGGCGGGGCTAACATACTTAACCACACCCCTCCAGCTGTTAGTTTTGACATCAAACAGAAATGGTGAGGAGGAGGAGTCTGTTGTAATATCTCTCCCCAAACCCTTTTCCCCATCTTTCTGAATGACGCCTACTTTGCTACAGCCAATCAGCTCGCAGACTGTTATGCTGCAATCACACTAGACGTGGAACGTGCGGATAAATCGCGATATTCGCGCGTAAATAGACGCGTGAATATTTGGGTTTACTCGCTTCATTCGTGCGTCAAATCCGCTTCATTTGCACGTCAAATCCGCTTCATTTGTGCGTCCAATCCGCTTCATTTGCGCGTCAAATCCGCTTCATTCGCGCGTCCAATCCGCTTCATTTGCGCGTCAAATCCGCTTCATTTGTGCGTCAAATCCGCTTCATTCGTGCGTCCAATCCGCTTCATTTGCGCGTCAAATCCGCTTCATTTGTGCGTCAAATCCGCTTCATTCGTGCGTCCAATCCGCTTCATTTGCGCGTCAAATCCGCTTCATTCGCACGTCAAACTTCGCTTCATTCGCGCGTCAAATCTGCTTCATTTGCGCACCAAACCCGCTTTATTCGCGTGTCAAAATTCGATTCATTCGCGCGTCAAACTCCGCTTCATTCGCGCGTCAAACTCTGCTTCATTCGCGCGTCAAACTTCGCTTCATTCGCGCATCAAATCCGCTTCATTCGCGCGTCAAACTCCGCTTCATTCGCGCGTCCAATCTGCTTCATTTTGCGCGTCCAATCTGCTTCATTCGCGCGTCCAATCTGCTTCATTCGCGCGTCCAATCCGCTTCATTTTGCGCGTCCAATCTGCTTCATTCGCGCGTCCAATCTGCTTCATTCGCGCGTCCAATCCGCTTCATTTTGCGCGTCAAACTTTGCTTCATTTCGCGCGTCAAACTTTGCTTCATTCGCGCGTCAAACTTTGCTTTATTCGCTCGTCAAATCTGCTTCATTCGCGCGTCAAATCCGCTTCATTTGCGCACCAAACCCGCTTTATTCGCGCGTCAAACTCCGCTTCATTCGCGCGTCAAACTCCGCTTCATTCGCGCGTCAAACTCCGCTTCATTCGCGCGTCAAACTCCGCTTCATTCGCGCGTCAAACTCCGCTTCATTAGCGCGTCAAACTCCGCTTCATTCGCGCGTCAAACTCCGCTTCATTCGAGCGTCAAACTGCGCTTCATTTGGCGTCAAACTTCGCTTCATTTGGCGTCAAATCTGATTCATTCGCGCATCAAATCCTGCTTCATTCGCGCATCAAACTCTGCTTCCTTCGCGCGTCAAACTCCGCTTCATTCGCGCGTCAAACTCCGCTTTATTCGCGCGTCAAACTCTGCTTCATTCGCGCATCAAACTCCACTTCAGCAGATCCTGCAAAAGTAAGACGTCAATCTTTAAAATACACATGAAGTCAAAGCTAATCATGTTGATGTTGTTAGCTCACTTTGCTAGTTTTGTGCTGAGCAATTCATCTCTGCATGTCATTAACAACAAATAATAATAGTTTGTCCTTGTCTTCTTTATTAACATCTGCAAATGCACTTCCTGTTTGTTTTCAGTTCAATTCTCAGATTAGGTCTGTCTCAGGTAGTGGGCGGGGCTAACATACTTAACCACACCCCTCCAGCTGTTAGTTTTGACATCAAACAGAAATGGTGAGGAGGAGGAGTCTGTTGTAATATCTCTCCCCAAACCCTTTTCCCCATCTTTCTGAATGACGCCTACTTTGCTACAGCCAATCAGCTCGCAGACTGTTATGCTGCAATCACACTAGACGTGGAACGTGCGGATAAATCGCGATATTCGCGCGTAAATAGACGCGTGAATATTTGGGTTTACTCGCTTCATTCGTGCGTCAAATCCGCTTCATTTGCACGTCAAATCCGCTTCATTTGTGCGTCCAATCCGCTTCATTTGCGCGTCAAATCCGCTTCATTCGCGCGTCCAATCCGCTTCATTTGCGCGTCAAATCCGCTTCATTCGCGCGTCAAATCCGCTTCATTTGTGCGTCAAATCCGCTTCATTCGTGCGTCCAATCCGCTTCATTTGCGCGTCAAATCCGCTTCATTCGCACGTCAAACTTCGCTTCATTCGCGCGTCAAATCTGCTTCATTTGCGCACCAAACCCGCTTTATTCGCGTGTCAAAATTCGATTCATTCGCGCGTCAAACTCTGCTTCATTCGCGCGTCAAACTCTGCTTCATTCGCGCGTCAAACTTCGCTTCATTCGCGCATCAAATCCGCTTCATTCGCGCATCCAATCTGCTTCATTCGCGCGTCCAATCCGCTTCATTTTGCGCGTCCAATCTGCTTCATTCGCGCGTCCAATCTGCTTCATTCGCGCGTCCAATCCGCTTCATTTTGCGCGTCAAACTTTGCTTCATTTCGCGCGTCAAACTTTGCTTCATTCGCACGTCAAACTTTGCTTTATTCGCTCGTCAAATCTGCTTCATTCGCGCGTCAAATCCGCTTCATTTGCGCACCAAACCCGCTTTATTCGCGCGTCAAACTCCGCTTCATTCGCGCGTCAAACTCCGCTTCATTCGCGCGTCAAACTCCGCTTCATTCGCGCGTCAAACTCCGCTTCATTCGAGCGTCAAACTGCGCTTCATTCGCGCGTCAAACTCCGCTTCATTAGCGCGTCAAACTCCGCTTTATTCGCGCGTCAAACTCCGCTTCATTCGCGCGTCAAACTCCGCTTCATTCGAGCGTCAAACTGCGCTTCATTTGCGCGTCAAACTTCGCTTCATTTGGCGTCAAATCTGATTCATTCGCGCATCAAATCCTGCTTCATTCGCGCATCAAACTCTGCTTCCTTCGCGCGTCAAACTCCGCTTCATTCGCGCGTCAAACTCCGCTTTATTCGCGCGTCAAACTCTGCTTCATTCGCGCATCAAACTCCGCTTCCTTCGCGCGTCAAACTCCGCTTCATTCGCGCGTCAAACTCCGCTTTATTCGCGCGTCAACCTCCGCTTCATTCGCGCATCAAACTCCGCTTCATTCGCACGTCAAACTCCGCTTCATTTGCGCGTCAAACTCCGCTTCATTCGCGCGTCAAACTCCGCTTCATTCGCGCGTCAAACTCCGCTTCATTCGCGCATCAAACTCCGCTTCATTCGCGCGTCAAACTCCGCTTCATTCGCGCGTCAAACTCTGCTTTATTCGCGCGTCAAACTCCGCTTCATTCGCGCGTCAAACTCCGCTTTATTCGCGCGTCAAACTCCGCTTCATTCGCGCATCAAACTCCGCTTCATTCGCGCATCAAACTCTGCTTCCTTCGCGCGTCAAACTCCGCTTCATTCGCGCGTCAAACTCTGCTTCCTTCGCGCGTCAAACTCCGCTTCATTCGCGCGTCAAACTCCGCTTTATTCGCGCGTCAAACTCTGCTTCATTCGCGCATCAAACTCCGCTTCATTCGCGCGTCAAACTCCGCTTTATTCGCGCGTCAAACTCCGCTTCATTCGCGCATCAAACTCCGCTTCCTTCGCGCGTCAAACTCCGCTTCATTTGCGCGTCAAACTCCGCTTCATTCGCGCGTCAAACTCCGCTTCATTTTGCGCGTCCAATCTGCTTCATTCGCGCGTCCAATCTGCTTCATTCGCGCGTCCAATCCGCTTCATTTTGCGCGTCAAACTTTGCTTCATTTCGCGCGTCAAACTTTGCTTCATTCGCGCGTCAAACTTTGCTTTATTCGCTCGTCAAATCTGATTCATTCGCGCATCAAATCCACTTCATTCGCGCATCAAATCCACTGTATTCGCGCATCAAACTCCGCTTCATTCGCGCATCAAACTCTGCTTCCTTCGCGCGTCAAACTCCGCTTCATTCGCGCGTCAAACTCCGCTTTATTCGCGCGTCAAACTCCGCTTCATTCGCGCATCAAACTCCGCTTCATTCGCGCATCAAACTCCGCTTCATTCGCGCGTCAAACTCCGCTTCATTTGCGCGTCAAACTCCGCTTCATTCGCGCATCAAACTCCGCTTCATTCGCGCATCAAACTCCGCTTCATTTGCGCGTCAAACTCCGCTTCATTCGCGCGTCAAACTCCGCTTTATTCGCGCGTCAAACTCCGCTTTATTCGCGCGTCAAACTCCGCTTCATTCGCGCGTCAAACTCCGCTTTGTTTGCGCGTCAAACTCCGCTTCATTCGCGCATCAAACTCCGCTTCATTCGCGCGTCAAACTCCGCTTCATTCGCGCGTCAAACTCCGCTTCATTCGCGCGTCAAACTCCGCTTCATTTGCGCGTCAAACTCTGCTTCATTCGCGCGTTAAACTTCGCTTCATTCGCGCGTCAAATCTGATTCATTCGCGCATCAAATCCACTTCATTCGCGCATCAAACTCCGCTTCCTTCGCGCGTCAAACTCCGCTTCATTCACGCGTCAAACTCCGCTTCATTCGCGCGTCCAATCTGCTTCATTTGCGCGTCAAATCCGCTTCATTCGTGCGTCCAATCCGCTTCATTTGCGCGTCCAATCCGCTTCATTTGCGCGTCAAATCCGATTCATTCGCGGGTCAAATCTACTTCATTCGCGCGTCAAATTCGCTTCGTTTGCGCATCCAATCCGCTTCATTTGCGCGTCAAATCCGCTTCATTTGTGCGTCAAATCCGCTTCATTCGTGCGTCCAATCCGCTTCATTTGCGCGTCAAATCCGCTTCATTCGCACGTCAAACTTCGCTTCATTCGCGCGTCAAATCTGCTTCATTTGCGCACCAAACCCGCTTTATTCGCGTGTCAAAATTCGATTCATTCGCGCGTCAAACTCTGCTTCATTCGCGCGTCAAACTTCGCTTCATTCGCGCATCAAATCCGCTTCATTCGCGCGTCCAATCTGCTTCATTCGCGCGTCCAATCCGCTTCATTTTGCGCGTCCAATCTGCTTCATTCGCGCGTCCAATCTGCTTCATTCGCGCGTCCAATCCGCTTCATTTTGCGCGTCAAACTTTGCTTCATTTCGCGCGTCAAACTTTGCTTCATTCGCGCGTCAAACTTTGCTTTATTCGCTCGTCAAATCTGCTTCATTCGCGCGTCAAATCCGCTTCATTTGCGCACCAAACCCGCTTCATTCGCGCGTCAAACTCCGCTTCATTCGCGCGTCAAACTCCGCTTCATTAGCGCGTCAAACTCCGCTTCATTCGCGCGTCAAACTCCGCTTCATTCGCGCGTCAAACTCCGCTTCATTCGCGCGTCAAACTCCGCTTCATTCGCGCTTCAAACTTCGCTTCATTCGAGCGTCAAACTCCGCTTCATTCGCGCATTAAACTCCGCTTCATTCGCGTGTCAAACTCCGCTTCATTAGCGCGTCAAACTCCGCTTCATTCGCGCATCAAGCTCCGCTTCATTCACGCGTCAAACTCCGCTTCATTCGCGCGTCCAATCTGCTTCATTTGCGCGTCAAATCCGCTTCATTCGTGCGTCCAATCCGCTTCATTTGCGCGTCCAATCCGCTTCATTTGCGCGTCAAATCCGCTTCATTCGTGCGTCCAATCCGCTTCATTTGCGCGTCAAATCCGATTCATTCGCGGGTCAAATCCACTTCATTCGCGCGTCAAATTCGCTTCATTTGCGCGTCCAATCCGCTTCATTTGCGCGTCAAATCCGCTTAATTTGTGCGTCAAATCCGCTTCATTCGTGCGTCCAATCCGCTTCATTTGCGCGTCAAATCCGCTTCATTCGCACGTCAAACTTCGCTTCATTCGCGCGTCAAATCTGCTTCATTTGCGAACCAAACCCGCTTTACTCGCGTGTCAAAATTCGATTCATTCGCGCGTCAAACTCTGCATCATTCGCGCATCAAACTTCGCTTCATTCGCGCATCAAATCCGCTTCATTCGCGCGTCCAATCTGCTTCATTCGCGCGTCCAATCTGCTTCATTCGCGCGTCCAATCTGCTTCATTCGCGCGTCCAATCTGCTTCATTCGCGCGTCAAACTCCGCTTCATTCGCGCGTCAAACTCCGCTTCATTCGCGCGTCAAACTCCGCTTCATTCGCGCGTCAAACTCCGCTTCATTCGCGCATCAAACTCCGCTTCATTCGCGCGTCAAACTTCGCTTCATTCGAGCGTCAAACTCCGCTTCATTCGCGCATTAAACTCCGCTTCATTCGCGTGTCAAACTCCGCTTCATTCGCGCGTCAAACTCCGCTTCATTCGCGCATCAAGCTCCGCTTCATTCACGCGTCAAACTCCGCTTCATTCGCGCGTCCAATCTGCTTCATTTGCGCGTCAAATCCGCTTCATTCGTGCGTCCAATCCGCTTCATTTGCGCGTCCAATCCGCTTCATTTGCGCGTCAAATCCGCTTCATTCGTGCGTCCAATCCGCTTCATTTGCGCGTCAAATCCGATTCATTCGCGGGTCAAATCCACTTCATTCGCGCGTCAAATTCGCTTCATTTGCGCGTCCAATCCGCTTCATTTGCGCGTCAAATCCGCTTAATTTGTGCGTCAAATCCGCTTCATTCGTGCGTCCAATCCGCTTCATTTGCGCGTCAAATCCGCTTCATTCGCACGTCAAACTTCGCTTCATTCGCGCGTCAAATCTGCTTCATTTGCGCACCAAACCCGCTTTACTCGCGTGTCAAAATTCGATTCATTCGCGCGTCAAACTCTGCATCATTCGCGCATCAAACTTCGCTTCATTCGCGCATCAAATCCGCTTCATTCGCGCGTCCAATCTGCTTCATTCGCGCGTCCAATCTGCTTCATTCGCGCGTCCAATCTGCTTCATTCGCGCGTCCAATCTGCTTCATTCGCGCGTCAAACTCCGCTTCATTCGCGCGTCAAACTCCGCTTCATTCGCGCGTCAAACTCCGCTTCATTCGCGCGTCAAACTCCGCTTCATTCGCGCGTCAAACTCCGCTTCATTCGCGCGTCAAACTTCGCTTCATTCGAGCGTCAAACTCCGCTTCATTCGCGCATTAAACTCCGCTTCATTCGCGTGTCAAACTCCGCTTCATTCGCGCGTCAAACTCCGCTTCATTCGCGCATCAAGCTCCGCTTCATTCACGCGTCAAACTCCGCTTCATTCGCGCGTCCAATCTGCTTCATTTGCGCGTCAAATCCGCTTCATTCGTGCGTCCAATCCGCTTCATTTGCGCGTCCAATCCGCTTCATTTGCGCGTCAAATCCGCTTCATTCGTGCGTCCAATCCGCTTCATTTGCGCGTCAAATCCGATTCATTCGCGGGTCAAATCCACTTCATTCGCGCGTCAAATTCGCTTCATTTGCGCGTCCAATCCGCTTCATTTGCGCGTCAAATCCGCTTAATTTGTGCGTCAAATCCGCTTCATTCGTGCGTCCAATCCGCTTCATTTGCGCGTCAAATCCGCTTCATTCGCACGTCAAACTTCGCTTCATTCGCGCGTCAAATCTGCTTCATTTGCGCACCAAACCCGCTTTACTCGCGTGTCAAAATTCGATTCATTCGCGCGTCAAACTCTGCATCATTCGCGCGTCAAACTTCGCTTCATTCGCGCATCAAATCCGCTTCATTCGCGCGTCCAATCTGCTTCATTCGCGCGTCCAATCTGCTTCATTCGCGCGTCCAATCCGCTTCATTTTGCGCGTCAAACTTTGCTTCATTTCGCGCGTCAAACTCCGCTTCATTCGCGCGTCAAACTCCGCTTCATTCGCGCGTCAAACTTCGCTTCATTCGAGCGTCAAACTGCGCTTCATTCGCGCATCAAACTCCGCTTCATTCGCGCGCCAAACTCCGCTTCATTTGCGCGTCAAACTCTGCTTCATTCGCGCGTCAAATCTGATTCATTCGCGCGTCAAATCTGATTCATTCGCGCATCAAATCCACTTCATTCGCGCATCAAACTCCGCTTCATTCGCACTTCAAACTCCGCTTCATTCGCGCATCAAGCTCCGCTTCATTCACGCGTCAAACTCCGCTTCATTCGCGGGTCAAACTCCGCTTCATTCACACGTCAAACTCCGCTTCATTCACGCGTCAAACTCCGCTTCATTCACGCGTCAAACTCCGCTTCATTCACGCGTCAAACTCCGCTTCATTCACGCGTCAAACTCCGCTTCATTCGCGCATCAAATCCACTTTATTCGCGCATCAAACTCCGCTTCATTCGCGCATCAAACTCCGCTTCATTCAAGCGTCAAACTCCGCTTCATTCACACATCAAAAATGTCTAATAACCAAATAACAGAAGTGAACCACCAACTTTAGTTTTCATAACGTTCATTTGTGTGTGTGTCTGTGTATCACCTACCTTGGGGACAAGCGGGAATGACCCAGTGCAAGCAGTGATAATGTCTGCTTGTCCCACCAAAAACGACTTCTGCAGACATCGCGTGATGTTCTAAACGTTTTTAATATTTTTTTGCAGCAGATAGACTCAAGCGCCTCTCTGTATTTTGGTTTTGGTAATGTAAGCCTCTTTGTTGGTTTGCTTCCCCAAAATGTCTCTGCGTTGTGTATGTGTGATAGGATGAATAAGAAGGACACCAAGAGCATGGTTAAGCCAAACAGAGCAGCTTTCCCTTTAATGAACTTCTCTCTTCATTTTGTCACTCTCACAGCAGAAATGGCACTGCAACATCTTTCCCACAAGGAAACACAACATACATCACAAAATAACTTCAAAGATTATAATGTGTTACAAATTATCATAAGCAAATGATGTAAATGTGGCTGCAGATAAATAATTAGTAAGCTAGCTGCTCACAAACTAACTTAAACACTGAAAAGATAAACTACAACATATGACAGGCAATTATAAATGTTAAAAATATTCAGAATATAAAGAACTAACCAAATAAAATGCACAAACCTAAAACAGCATAAAATATGCTCTGCCGCATGGAAACATCCAAAATAAAAGTCAATCTATCAAAAATAAGCACATCTACACATTAGTTAATGCCCTAACCATAACATATCTTTTAAAATAACACGGATGGCAAATATTATTGACAGAATTAAACAGATTCTGTGTAGAGCTGCAACAACACACCTTACCTTTCCCACAAGGAAACACAACTGAGGCCAAACAGCAGCCCATCTCCCTATCACAACACACAGCTCCCCCCGGAGGAAATGAAGAGATATAACATCTTCCCTACAGTAACAAAACCAAAAAATTCAGTAAAAGCAGAATGGTCATGATATGAGGACGTCTCCATTTTGGCACTTTGCTTTTGTGGCCGTCACCTAGCAACAGCTGTACACAAAACAGCAGCTTGATGACGCAAGAGTACCAGGGTTCAGAAGCGGAGAAGGTGACAAGGGGGACAATCGAACTTGGGTTTAGTCCAGGCAATTGAATCAAGTGTAAAAGCACCCTTAGTTGTCATTAATCAAAATTAAAGTTCCCTTTCAGGTCTGTAACTCTGACATTATGTTGAAACAACATTATGGGTTATTATCAGATGACCAATCACTCTGAAGAGTAAAGCTGCGGTCACACTGCACTTTTCACCCCATAGACTTCCATTTATATGCATGAGAATGCGGCACAGTGGAAACGCAAGCTTGTGCGACAAGTTTTCGCAGTTCGCTGCATTGGAAAGTTTAATATTGGTGAACTCTGACCTGCAAAATCGCATTACATGATTGCGTGAGACCAGTCAAAGATCAAAACATGACCTCTCTGAACAGGAATTTAAAACATGGAGCAATCGCTCGCTTTTTTTAATGTCTAATCATCTTGTTTAATCCCGCCCCTTTTCGCAGCGGCGTACAACAGAATTTCGCATGCTCAAACTCTAGTATGACTGCAGCATAAGACAACAGGCTAATGAATGCCTATGAATTGGCAGAGAAGCTTCTTTACAGGTGGAACGGCTTATTAATCAGGGGAGTATATAAGCAGCAGCTTCGCACTGAAGTGAGACAGACACTTCACATAATTTTCCAGTTGCTGCATCCAGTGGGGTAACAATGCATTCAGTGGTGGTCAAGCTGGGCATTCTCCCTTTCCTGGGCATTTCACTGGGTGTGCGTATAAAGAATAGACATAAAAGCAGAGCTTTTTTGTAAGAGAGCTACACAGCTGGCCAACACACATGGACAGTTTATACTCTCACTGCATGGTCGTCATGACTGTTGTGCAGCTAAAATCCTTTCCAAGCGCCTTGCACTTGCAAATGTATGGGCCACCGTTGTGCTTCCCACAGTGCAGCAAGCACTCGGGCAGATCTGAAGATTGCAATAGGGGTTAATCCGGCAGCTAAGAAGCCCAGGAACCCCCTATTCCGCTATGTAGACATGTAGATAAGGTTTGCCTTCTTGACACCCCAGTATCCCAGTGTAGCCTATTCGGTGACACTGTTGAGGACTCTGCTCAGGAGTTCTCAGTGGTGATCGTTTCTTCGATTTGTGTTTGAAGGCTTGGCAGGGAATTGCAGTCATCCCCTTTGGGTTGTCTCTTCCCCTCGGGCTTTACAAACTCATGGGGAATGTCCGAGAGCCACTTCAGCTCATGGGCATCTGCATCTTTATGACTGGCTTATTTTTAGCTCAGTATATGGATCAGTTGATTATGCACAGAGACATGGAGCTCCAGCAACTCGACCTGTTGGGGTTTCAGGTCTACTGAGAAAGAGTCCTGCTCTCCCCCAGGCAGAGGATCTCCTATCTAGACATGGAGCTAGACTCGATCTCTTACCAAGGAACGTGCTGGTCAGAATTTTTTTTCAGAGGTTCCTGGGGAATATGGCATTCGCAGCTGCTATCACGCTGCTTGGATTGTTACGGCAGATTCACACAGTGCTTCAGCTTCAAAGCTTGATGGAGGGCGTGTCTGAAGTTGGGGCTGACGTGATCATCATAGCAGCATCAGTGAATGAAATTAGTCTGCAATTGGCCACTGTCTGAGCGGGGGTACTTGCATAAAACGATCTGACTGGCTCACGATTTCATTGGCGCTTGAAAAGTTGAGAAATTCCCAACTTCTTCAGCGAGGAACGCCACTGAAGCGGCGCCGACGGATCCACAATTCAGTTCAGCAACGCTAAAAAGTGAATGGGAAGCATTGCCGTTGACGCTCTTTGGGAATGGGTCATTACATATGAGACCACTTTATCATTGGCTTCACAATCGGGTCCGCAGATGGGTATGGTGTGTAGGGACACACTGGGTGACCATCACACCGCTGTGTTGCCACACCTTCAGTCCTTGGAGAGACCTTGCATTCTTATGGGCCGAGGTGCCCTGACCATGGAACAATATTCAGCTGCATTGGCATATCAATTGCCTGGAGCTGTGGACAGTGTTTCCCGCTCTCCACTGATTTCGGTTGGTGCTAGAGGGAAAGCACGTGTTGGTCAGGACAGACAACACGGCTACGATAGCGCATATCAAAAGTATGGGCAGTATACGTTCCTGGCGCATGCCCCAGCTCACTCGCCGCTCCTCTGGAGTCACACACAGTTAAAATCACTGCATGTTGTTCATTTCCAGGGCGAATTAACCATGCAGCCTATGTGCTTTTAAAGCAGCTCATGCTCCCAGGAGCATAGAGACTCCACCCCGCTGTGGTGCAGCTGATTAGGGAGTGTTTCGGAGAATCCCAGGTCATCTTGTTTGCTTCTACTGAGACCTCTCTTTGCCAGCATTATTATTTCCTGACCAAGGACCTCCTCATCACGGATATGCTGGCTTACAACTGGCCCTAGGGCCTGTGCAAATATGGCTTTCCCCCAGTGAGCCTGCTCTCACAGACCCAGTGCAAGGCTAAGGAGGACGAGGAGCAGGTCTTGCTTGTTGCACCTTTGTGGCCCAACCGGACTTGGGTTTCAGAGCTCACACTCGTCACGACAGCTACTCCCTGGCTCATTCCCATAGGGAAGCACTTTTGTTCTCAGGGATGGGGCACTATCTGGCACCAATGCCAGATCTCTAGGACCTCCAAGTGTGGTCCATAGATGGTGTCTATTCGCTGAGTGGTGCGATTCTCGCTGAGAAGGCCGCTGGACATGCCAGATAAGCATTATGCTCTCCTTCCTTCGGTGGAAGCTGGAGTGGAGGCTGTCACCCTCCACACTGAAGGTGTATGTCGCTGCCATCTCCACTCATGATGATGATGAAAAGACTTTATTTGTCACATACACTTTTACATGCAGTGAAATTGGACCCCCCTGACCATACACAAACATCACACATTTCAGGGGAAGACAGGTCAATGAGAGGTAGCTTTTAGATAGAGGAAAGAAGATACATTAAGTAAGAGGGTCTCCAGGTCGCTAGTTTCTCCTCGATGTTTTCCAATTTGTGGTCTAAAGCCACAGTCTGAGTACTCTGACAACTCTGCTCACCACCGTTTCAATCCAGCCGGCTAGCTTGGTGGGGTTTTGAGGGGTTACTGACCGCTTTTATCAATCATTGATAACACAGGGCCCGCAGAAGCACAATAAGAAACCCTGTTATCAAAGTTCCGAATAAGATAGATATCTTAATATCTTCCAGGGACAGAGCGGCCAGGCACATGACGGACCACTTCTCCCACACATCCATTATGTATCCAGCTGCAAACGTCCCCGCAGTACAGTTGGGTTCCCCTGAACCCAGACTTCTCATCGTGAAGATGGTGTCAATTGCATTCAGAGATCGGTTGATCAAATCCATAATTCCTTTTTTTGTTTGGACAGCAGGGCAAGGAGAGCCTCAGAGATAGAATAAGACAAGACAAGAGCAGCCAGCCAGTAGAGATATGGGAGGAAGAGGAAAAAAGTGTGACCGCCTTCACAGAGAGCCAAAGAAGATCATGACCTTTCCTTGCTGTGTTCAATATGTGATCTGCAGCTTAAGTAGACCACACTCAGAGCTTGAGATCCTCTGAGCAGCTCTTTGTCTGTTACGGTCGTTGGCCGTATTTAAACAGAGGTTGGCCCACTGGTTAGTGGAATCCATCACCCTCGCATACTCTTGCCAAGTCGAGCCATGTCCCCCGAGACTGAAAGCCTATTGAACTAGTACTTTTGCCTCATACTGGGCATTAGCACGCAGCACCTCTTTAACAGACATCTGTAGAGCTGTGGGCTGGGCAACACCTAACACATTCGCAAGATTTTATAATCTTCGAGTGAAGCCAGTTTCTTTGCTGGGCAGTGTCAGTCGATTGGGAGAAGGCCAGGCTCAGTGTTGAAAATGCTTGCTACACCATTTTTCTTAAACCAGAGATGTGTGCACTTATTCAGCTCTGCTAGCAAGTTCCCCATCTGGTGAACCCTAGGGAGTCCCTCCGAGGCACCCAGCAACCGGCTCAGCGGAGGAGTCGGTTGCTTGGTCTAATATGTTGTCTGAGTGCGTGTGTGTGTATTTGTGCATGTATGGATTAATCTTTGGTGACCAATCTTATTTTGACACATATTTTGGGAAAATGCTTCAAAAATGTTCAAAAACTCAACATTAGACTCTGTTCAGATTGACTCCCCTTTGGTTATGTTGGTGCTGTTTTTGCCCCATTGACCTCCATTATAATCACATTTATTGATTGTAAAGACACAACAGCATATAATCATGCATTCTTGATTGCTGTTGATTTCGCTTTTGCGAAGAGGGACAATGTGTCATATTTACTGTTGATCATTTATATTATCAATTATATGGTTATATGGAGTATAGCATATGTATGTGTGTGTGTGTGTGTGTGAGAGAGAGAGGGAGAGAGAGAGAGAGAGACCTTGCTATGTCTGAGAAAATCAATATAATCCCCTTAGCTTTTAGAAAATAGTAAACACAGTAGGTGTATTTCTGCACACACACTATAATCTGCTGTTTTACTCCACTGAACGCCATATAAACCTTTCTCCACAGGTCTATCTAAAGGGTTAATGCTGACAACTGATGATCAACAGTAAAAATGAAAAAATTGTATCTCTTCCCAACAGGGAAAACCAGCAACAATCCAGAATGCATGATTATCTGCTGTCAGGGCTTTACAATCAATAAATGTGATTATAATGGAAGTCAATGGTGGAAAAACAGCACCAACATCACCAAAGGAGAGTCAATCTGAACAGTGATTCATACACAATAATATTGTGCTGACTGCTTGAGAATGATATTAAAGACTAGACACTATAAGCTGATGTTCTGTCACTGTTATTTAAATAAGGTTTTGCAGAATGTTCTGGTAACTGTCTGCACTGTGTGTGTCCAGTGGATCTTAATGTACACACGACGTCCAGAGACTCTGGGGATAAAAGAGTGGTGGAGATTCACAGTACGAAGGGAAAGATGCTAGTTTGTGGCAACGAGTGGAATATAGCTGCTGCTAATGTGTTCTGCAGAAACGACTCTACAGCATTCTACAGGTGAAAACACACACACACACACACACACACACACACACACACACACACACACACACACACACACACACACACACACAAACAAACAAACCAACACATCTGCACATACAGAAAAAACACACATTTGCATACAGACACAACACAAACACACATATAGACACACAATCAAACATGCAGACACACAATATTACACATATGCAAAAATTCACACAAAATTACACACACACATACACACACATACATACATACACACATAAGTACGCACACTGGCACAGACAAACACACACACACACACCTGTACATACAGACAAACACACAAGCATGTAGACACGCACACAATTATACACACACGCATATACATGCAGACACACATGCACACACACACATGCACGCACACACAAACACATACACACCTTCACATATATACAAACACAAAAAACACACATATGCATACAGACACAAAGCAAACACACAAACACATGCAGACACACAAAACTGCACACACTTATCTCTTGCACACACAAACTTGCATGCACATACACACAAGACAAGCTGCAATTAAATTACTGTACATTTTTAACGTTCAGTTAACGATTTCAAGTAACGAAACGTATGTTAATATAACAACTTCTTTGTTGCAATTACAACAATTTAGGAAGTTTTGCTATACTGTGGTGTTCAGAGCACATCTTAATATTGACATTGAATTATTAAATTAATTAAATTTAATTTAATTAGTCATTTAATTAATATTGAATAATTTAACAAGGCAACTGACGACACTTGTTCTGTCTGTTTCAGAGGAGCAGAGAAGGCGTCTAAAATGCAGTATGCTGAACTTGAAGGAGAAGATTGGCCAGATCAGTGTATGAAAGTTCGCTGTACGGGATCCGAGCTCTCGCTGGCCGAATGCACCATCTATGCTCCAACAGCCATCAAAGAAAAACAACAAGTGGCCGTCGCAAACTGCTACAATGAGACTACTAAAGGTGCATTTCATCAAATTTAAAGATACAGTTCAGCCATTAATTTACACACATTCAGTTCATTCAATACGTAGCTGGGTGGATTACATTACATCACACAAATTGTAGTCAGTAATATAATCTCTTGAATTACACATTTATGGTAACGTAATCGGACTACTTTTGGATTACAATTAAATTAATTTATGATAACCCGATCAAACTACTTTTTGGATTACATTTAGATTACTTTTAAGATAACGTAATCTGACTACTTTTGGATTACATTTAGATTACTTTTATGATAATACGATCTGACTACTTTTGGATTACATTTAGATTACTTTTATGATAATACGATCTGACTACTTTTGGATTACATTTAGATTACTTTTATGATAACACAATCAGACTACATTTGGATTACATTCAGATTACCTTTACAGTAACAAATCTGACTACTTTTTAATTACATTTAGATTACTTTTATGGTAAACGTAATCTGACCACTTTTCGATTAAATCTAAATTACTTTTAAGGTAACGTAACCTGACTACTTTTCGATTACGATTAAATTAATTTTATGGTAATATGATCAGACTATATTTAGATTACATTTTGATTACTTTATTTTAACATAACCTGACAACCTTTTGATTAAATTTAAATTAATTTTATGATAACACAATCAGACTACATTTGGATTACATTTAGATTACTTTTAAGATAACATTATCAGACTACATTTGGATTACATTTAGATTACTTTTAAGATAACGTTATCAGACTACATTTGGATTACATGTAGATTACTTTTATGGGAATGTAATCTGACTACTTTTATGGTAACAAAATTGGACTACTTTTGATTACATTTAAATGGCTTTTATGGTAAATGTAATCTGACTACTTTTGACTTAAATCTAAGCTACTTTTAATGTAACGTAATCTGACTACTTTTGGATTACAATTCATTAATTTTATGGTAACATAATCTGACTACATTTGCATTACATTTAAATTACTTTTATAGTAACATGATCAGACTACATTTGGATTATTTTAACGTAATTTGACTACATTTGCATTACATTTAAATTACTTTTATGGTAACATGATCAGACTACATTTGGATTACTTTGTTGGATTTCAAAGTGTAATGTGTTTTTTGTGTGCAGAGCAAATTACGAAGTTTCGATGTGTGAACGGGAAAAATGTAAACTATGGAAAACTCTGTGATGGTATTGACGACTGTGGAGACAATAGTGATGAAATGTGCTGCCAGAGTGAGTCTTTTTGTCAAGTATTGAACATGGATTACAATATGTAAATAATAATGAAAGAGAGAAAATAAAAAATAAAAAAGGTAACCCTAACCCCAACCTAACAGTCTACTTATAATCTAATGATAATTAGTTGCAATGTAACTTAAATTCAACAAACGGACCATCAAAATAAAGTGTGACCGAAAAAATGTCTTTTCCCTACAGTGTAATTATTTTATTTATTGTTTTCTGTGTTTTATATTTTATTTACTGACTATTTTAGTTACATTTTTAAAGTTAAATTAAATTTAGTTTAATGTATGGCCATTCGTCCCCTCTTGTTGCTTTTTTTCTAAATAAATCACACTTTTTAAATAAAACAAATATATTACTCTTGCATTTTAATTATTAATAACCTTAATGTTTTGTGCAATGGAACTCAAGCTGAAAAGCTGTAAAAGCATGAGCATGAAATATGCAGCTGAATTACAGAAATAACAGTCAACAATGAAACTATTTAATTTAATAATTTAATTTCTGACTATTCTTCACCTCATGTTGTTTTTGCTAAATAAATCACACTTTTTCAATAAAAGAAATGTATTGCAGTTGGAGTTCTGTCAATAATAACCTTAATGTTTCATGTAATTGAATTCAAGCTGAACATTTGTAAAAGCATGACCATGAATTCTGCAGCTGTATGACAGTAATAACAGTAAATGATGCATTACTGTACGATACCCGTACTGGCGTGGAGCATCCTGGTAATCCTGACCTCTGTTTGTCTGGTTTTTTTTAAGAATGCCGAAGTGAAAAGGCGTTTTGGTGTCCGTCAGGAGTGTGTATTCCTCTTCACGCTGTCCGAGACGGAGTCAGAGACTGTCTGGGTGGAGAAGACGAGCTGGAGAGTCAGTAAAACAAAACAACACTTCAGTTTCACTTCTACTAAACCATAGCATTTAACGATCATGACAACAATTGGACAATATATGATTAAAGACAGTGGTGGAACTAGGTATTAGAGTGTTCTTCACAACTGGATGCAAATTCTGGTTGTCAGATCGATGACACTAAAGTGAGCCTCCCTGGCGATTGAGTATTTTGCAAAAATTATTATTTGCTAATTAAAAACTACCTCATGTGTATTTTATAACTTGGACGGGGTGCATTTATAGCCCCGTCGGCAAAGACTGAGAGCCTTACAGACTGAAAAGAAGTACGCTGTTTTCCAGCATTTGGCAACCCAGGGTGCTGAAATATAATTGGCTAAACTGGTAGTGGGTGGAGTTACAGATCAAAACAAAGACAGATGCTGCGTCCCAATTCGCATACTTATACTACGACCTAAAAGTATGTACTTTTTTTGTGGAGGAAAAATATATACTTTTGAGTGAGTAACAGAAAAGTATGCAAGCTTTGGGACATACTACTTCCTCGTTACACAGATCGTTGTGTTGCTTAGTTAAGAGCCCTGTCAATCATCCACATTTCTGTCGCATTTAATTTCCTACCTTATTGGAGAAGCAGCAGCAGGATAATCTCCCATTCACGAGTCTCTCATGCAGAGAAATCTCCTCAGGTCTTTGGATAATTCTGCATTCAGACGGTAATGTCCAAACACATCTTTATATGAGTTCAGTATTGTTGTTGCAGATGAAATATAACACAGACAACGCTATTTAAATATTCTCCAGTGGGCTAGATATTAATTAACAGTCATACAAACATCTTTACCGACGCCTCTCTGCTTGACGGTTGGTCTCGCGCGTCCATCATGTTTGTAGTTTGTTTACACTTTTCACCCGCGTTTTGTAGTTCTGATCGAATTCACATCCAACGCGCAATGTACTGTGGGCAATATCAGCAGTTAGAGTATGGACGCTTCTACACTTAAAATTTTGACCGGAAATAGTAAACCATCCGGGAGTTTTTGGCATACTCTTTTCAACATACTACGATTTGGGACATACTAATTCTACTTTCACATACTAATTAGGACGGATAGTATGCGGATTGGGACGCAGCAAGACATTCTGATATGAAACACACATTCTCAAAGAATAATAACTGATAAACAAGTATGTTCACAGCATATAAACTATATATATATAACATTTTGCATATATGATGTCATATCTAATAATATTTAGTTTTTTTGTGTAATATATATATATATGTCATATAATATACAGTTGGAATTATTAGCCCCCCTGAATTATTAGCCCCTCTGTTTATTTTTTCCCCCTAATTTCTGTTTAACAGAGAGCAGATTTCTTCAACACATTTCTAATCATAATAGTTTTAATAACTCATCTCTAATAACTGATTTATTTTCTCTTTGTCATGATGACAGTAAATAATATTAGACTAGATATTCTTCAAGACACTTCTATACAGCTTAAAGTGACATTTAAAGGCTTCACTAGGGTAATTAGGTTAACTAGGCAGGTTAGGGTAATTAGGCAAGTTATTGTATAATGATGGTTTGCTCTGTAGACAGACGGAAAATATATAGCTTAAAATTGACCTCAAAATGATTTTTAAAAACTGTTTTTATTCTAACTAAACTAAAACAAATAAGACTTTCTCCAGAAGAAAAAATATTATCAGACATACTGTGAAAATTTTCTTGTTCTGTTAAACATCATTTGGGAAATATTTAAAAAAGAAAAAGTTCAAAAGGGGGCGAATAATTCTGACTTCAACTGTATATGTGTAAATATGCTTAGTGTATATATGTATATATGCTTAGTGTTGACAGTCTTCTAACAATAAATTGTGAAGCTTTGTGACTTGTAACACCAAAAAGGAAAAAACATTGATAAATGAACCCACTTCTCATTTACTAGTCTGTTATGAGGAAGCCCACACAGAATCTGGCGCACAGAAATCCGCAGATATTTTGTCCATCATTGATTCTGTTGATTTACTTGAGTAAATGTGTGTAAATTTATATTTGTTCAGTTTTTAAATTAATTTCAGTAATATTATTGACTAATATTAAAATATTCATATGATTAATTTACAATGCAGTTTGTAAAGTAATATTTTCTGTCTTTTAGTAGATCTATTATATAAGAGACTTGCTTTGTTTACTAAATAAAGTGGATCTTGTTCAAATGTAAATAAAAGCTGAGAAATATTTTTTTTTTTCCAAAATGATGTCTCTTGTACATCGTCTTCTTATTTTTTTGGAAGAAGCTGGTGTCATTTCTGGTATATATATATATAATATATATATATATATATATATATATATATATATATATATATATATATATATATATATATATATATATATATATATATATTTATATATATATACATATATATATATATATATATATATATATATATATATATATATACATATATATATATATATATATACATATATATATATATATATATATATATATATATATATATATACATATATATATATATATATACATATATATATATATATATATATATATATATATATATATATATATATATATATATATATATATATATAAATTAAGTCAGCCAGGGGTATGAATAATTTCCTCTAATATTTTTTCTTCTGGAGAAAGTCTTATTTGTTTAATTTCAGCTAGAATGAAAGCAGTTTTTAATTGTTTTAAACCCATTTTAAGGTCAATATTATTAGCCCTCTTAAGCAATATTGTTTTGGTTTGTCTACAGAACAAACTAGTATGTTTAGAAATGTTTTGAACAAAATCAGAAATTGGGCTAAAATATACAGGAGGACTTCAGCTGTATATCCACCAGATGAGTTATGAGTTAGAACTGTTATTAGCTGAATCAGTTGTTATCTGGGAATAACATACCTTGGAATGTCGTGATTGACCAATCAGAATCAAGTATTTCCAGGAGCTTTAAATTACACACATATAAAGTGATTTTGCTCATGTGTGTTACAGTATACGGGCCAATAAAACAGAATAAGCCAGAAGATATCTTCACGGATCCGCAGGAGGGTAAGAGACAGCAGACGCTCCTCCTGATCTGGCCTGAAGTTGATCAGCTGGAGTTTCACTGTTTTCAGCTGAATCAAGTGTCAATGTTTTATGTTTCCCAGAGATCAGAAAGATCCGCTCAACTGCAGAGAGTAAGCTGGAGTGTGGCGTTCCCAACATGGATTACGTCTATAAAGCAGAGAACGAGGGATCTTCACATCAGCGCAGAAAACGCTTAGTAGGAGGAGAAGAGTCTTTACCGGTCAGTCTGCAGGAAAATTAACTAATATACTGATGAAGATGAAACTATTCCTTATAATAATCTTATTTTTTCCTTTTAAATGTACTTTTAAACTGTATGTTTCCCCCAATTGCTGTTTAACGGAGAGCAGATTTCTTCAGCACATTTCTAATCTTTTCTCTTGGTCATGACGACAGCACATAATATTAGACTAGATATTCTTCAAGACACTAGTACTCAGCTTAAAGTGACATTTAAAGGCTTCACTAATTAGGTTAATAGGGTAACTGTGCTTAATTCTTCCTTTAATAAGCGGTGTGAGATTGCAGTTTGCCAAAGAGCAGACACCTTTCATCTGGTTGATAAAGCATGAAAGCTTCTGATCACACTTGAGGATCAGTGTCATGTTTGTATCACTGAGATGCTACTTTGACCCTGCAGACTCAGATTCAGTGGCAGGTGGCCATCCAGGACGAGGGCTCCATCCACTGTGGAGGGGTGTATTTGGGCGGATGCTGGGTGTTGACGGCGGCTCACTGCGTCAGGTACAACAAACCAACACACACACTTCAGCCCAGCGCTCCTGAAAAACACACATGACTAAATACTTTAATCATTTATCGTAAGAACAACATTATTTGTGAACCAAACTAAAGTGTGTTATACTGTAATTAATATAGTAATAGTCATAATATATAATGTAGTATTTTACACCTATTTGCTAATGAGTACTCTAGCATACTGTACCATTACCTAACTAATAAACCGTAATAAATACTGTAGTATACTTCTTATTACAGTAAACTGTGGTGTATTGTAGTTTAATATCCCCTATAGATGTAGAAAACTACACTATTGACTTTTATTATTTTTGCTTATTATACTACGGTGGTTGTGTTACCATAGCAACTATAAAATCACCACAACACATCAGGTACAACCATTTTTGTGTTACCATAGCAACTATTGAACTACCACAACACATCAATTACTACAGCTGTTATGTTCCTATAGCAACCGTAGAATCACCTGAATAGGTCAGTTACTACAGTTATTGTGTTACCATAGCAACTATAGAACTACCACAACACATCAGTTACTACAGTGGTTGCATTACCATAGCAACTATACGATTATCACAACAGATCAATTACTGCAGTTGTTGTGTTGCCATAGCAACTGTAGAGTCACCAGAATAGATCAATTATTACAGTTGTTGCATTACCTTAGCAACTATAGAATTACCCCAACAGATAAATTACTGCAGTTGATGTGTTACTATAGCAACTATAAGACTACCACAACACATCATTTACAACAGTTTCTGTTACCATAGCAACTATAGGACTACCACAACACATCAGTTACAACCGTTTCTGTTACCATAGCAACTATGTGACTACCACAATACATCAGTTACAACAGTTTCTGTTACCATAGCAACTATATGACTACCACAACACATCAATTACTGTAGTAGTTGTTACCATAGCAACTATAGAACTACCACAACAGATAAATTACTGCAGATGTCGTGTTACCATAGCAACTGTAGAATCACCTGAATAGGTCAGTTACTACAGTTCTTGTGTTACCATAGCAACTATAGAACTACCACAACACATCAGTTACTGCAGTGGTTGCATTACCATAGCAACTATAGGATTATCACAACAGATCCATTACTGCAGTTGTTGTGTTACCATAGCAACTGTAAAATCACCAGTCTGGCAATTACTGTAGTTGTTGTGTTGCCATAGCAACTATCGAATTACTGCAAGAGATTAATTACTACAGTTGTTGTTTTGCCATAGCAACTATTGAATTACCAGAATAGATCAATTACTACAGTTGCTGCATTACCTTAGCAACTATAGAATTACCCCAACAGATAAATTACTACAGTTGTTGTGTTACCATAGCAACCATAGAACTACCACAACACATCAGTTACAAGAGTTTTTGTTACCATAGCAACTATAGGACTACCACAACACATCAGTTACAACAGTTTTTGTTACCATAGCAACTATAGGACTACCACAACACATCAGTTACAACAGTTTTTGTTACCATAGCAACTATAGGACTACCACAACACATCAGTTACAACCGTTTGGTACAATAGCAACTATATATCTACCACAACACATCAGTTACAACAGTTTCTGTTACCATAGCGACTATATGTCTACCACATCACATCAATTACTGTAGTAGTTGTTACCATAGCAGCTATAGAACTACCACAACAGATCAATTACTGCAGTTGTTGTGCTACCATAGCAAATGTGAATTTACCTAAATAGGTCAGTTACTACAGTTCTTGTGTTACCATAGCAACTATAAAACTACCTGTACCACAACACATCAGTTACTACAGTGGTTGCATTACCATAGCAACTATAGGATTATCACAACAGATCAATTACTGCAGTTGTTGTGTTACCATAGCCACTACAGAATCATGACGAGATTCATTTCAGCAGTTTATTGTATTGTAAAACACTACAGAACGCACAGTAAATTACTATAGTATTTTTTAAACGTGAGATACCTTTGTGTGTGTCCAGACCCAAACCGAAGTCCTTCCGCATCAAGTTCTCTCTGTGGAAGAAGCATCGCAAACAGTCGACGACAGACAGTGTCCCCGTGAAAAAGATCATCATCCATGAAAATTATGATGCTCAATCGTACGTCAACGACATCGCTTTGGTGCAGCTGGAGGAGCTTAATCTGTCTGACAAATGCATGCTGGATAATCCTGCGGTCAGAGCCGTGTGTGTGCCCTGGTCCACACAGCAGTTCCAGCCCAATGACACCTGCACCATCTCCGGCTGGGGCCGTGATAGAGGTACCATACACATCAGTGGGAGTTTACAGCAACTATAGAACAACCACATCTCATCTATTACTACAGTTGTGTTACCAAAGAATTATCAATTACTGCAGTAGATTAGATCAAATAGATCAATTACTATAGTTCTTGTGTTACCATAGCAATTATAGAACTACTACAACACACCAGCTGTTAAGGTTGTTGTGTTACCATAGCAACTATAGAACTATCACAACGCACCATTTATGACAGTTGTTGTGTTACCATAGCAACCATAGAATTATCAATTACTGCAGTTGTTGTGTTGCCATAGCAACTGTAGAATCACCAGAATAGATCAATTACTATAGTTCTTGTTACCATAGCAACTATAGAACTATCACAATGCACCATTTATGACAGTTGTTGTTACCATAGCAACCATAGAATTATCAATTACTGCAGTTGTTGTGTTGCCATAGCAACTGTAGAATCACCAGAATAGATCAATTACTATAGTTCTTGTTACCATAGCAACTGTAGAACTACAATACACCAGTTATTAAGGTTGTTGTGTTACCATAGCAACTATAGAATTATCAATTACTGCAGTTGTTGGGTTACCATAGCAAATGTAGAATCACCACAACAGATCAATTACTACAGTTGTGTTACCATAACAACTATAGAACTATCACAACACACCAGTTATGACAGTTGTTGTGTTACCATAGCAACTATAGAATTATCAATTACTACAGTTGTGTTACCATAACAACTATAGAACTATCACAACCATGATCACAACACATCAGTTATGGCAGTTGTTGTGTTACCATAGCAACTATAGAATTATCAATTACTGCAGTTGTTGTGTTACCATAGCAACTGTAGAATCCCCACAACAGATCAGTTACTACAGTTGTTGTGTTACCATAGCAACTCACAACACGAGGGATTTTAGTCCTCGCGTTGGAACTACTGGTACAACTATTTTGTTAACTGAATTGAGGTGCCCTTGAAAATGAGATGATTCCTCTTATCCTCTTAAGAATAATAATAATAGACTAAAATAATACATTTTCACAATAAGAAAAACAAAAACTAAAGGAAACCATAAACAGTCACAAAAAAACGAACTGAAATAAAATAACTGCTAACACTTTTCCTTTAGGTCACAATTCATGCTTTATTAACTAACTGGATTATTACCCACCTATTATTAATATATGAACTGTTTATAAAGTATAATCATTACCTAAAATAATATAATATATTTACAATAAGAAAAAATGTAAACTTAACGAAACCAACAACTGTGAGAGGGAGAAAATAATTTATTTTGTTTGGGAGGGAGTGCGTCCCGCGCAGGTCTCTGTTTTGAAGTGCCCATGATAACAATATCATGCATGTTCATTATTGTGATACACTGTGTGTATTACTGAACTTCAGCGTGTCTAGTATATATATTTATATATGTGTTTGTGTTTGTTTGTAGCGGGAATGTCAGCATCGATTCTGAAATGGGCAAACGTGACGATTATCGGCGACTGCCAGAATTTTTACAAGCACCGTTTCCTCTCTGGAATGGAGTGTGCAGGTGAGCTCTTCATAATGACTGTAAATCTACACAAATACTCTAATGATGCTGGCTTGTGTTTACATTCACCAATTACCTTTGTAGTGTTTACGACACTTTTAATCCAGTTCCGTGCACCCATACTGCAGTGATTCTCACAGCGTTTCAGCACTGTTGGACAAAGAATTTAATGTATTAACAATGAATGAATTATTATTGTTGTATTTGACTGAATATTTATGTAAGGGATTGATCGATTCATTAATTGATTGGAGACTGAGCTGATTGATTGATTAGCGGCTGAAGAGATTAATTGATTGATTGATTCGAGTCTGAGCAGACAGATTGATTGATTAATTGATTGATTGATTGGAGACTGAGCAGATTGATTGATTAATTGATTGATTGGAGACTGAGCAAATCAATTAATTGATAGATTATAGACTGATTGATTGATCTGAGACTGAGCAGATTGATTAATTGATTCATTGGAGACTGAGCAAATCAATTAATTGATAGATTATAGACTGATTGATTGATCTGAGACTGAGCAGATTGGTTAATTGATTGAAAACTGAGCAGATTGATTAATTGATTGTTGACGGAACATATTGAATGATTGATTGATTGGAGATTGAACAGATTGATTGATTGACTAACTGATTGATTGATTGACTGATTTATTGATTGGAGACTGAGCAGATTGATTGATTGGATGATTGATTGTGGACTAAACTGATTGATTGATTGATTGATTGATTGATTGAAGACTGAGCCGATAAATTGAATAATTGATTGGAGATTGAACAGATTGACTGATTGATTGATTGATTGATTTATTGATTGGAGACTGAGCAGATTGATTGATTGGATGATTGATTGTGGACTAAACTGATTGATTGATTGATTGATTGATTGATTGATTGATTGAAGACTGAGCCGATAAATTGAATAATTGATTGGAGATTGAACAGATTGACTGATTGATTGATTGATTGATTTATTGATTGGAGACTGAGCAGATTGATTGATTAACTGACTGATTGATTGATTGACTGATTTATTGATTAGAGACTGAGCAGATTGATTGACTGACTGATTGATTGAGTGATCTATTGATTGGAGACTGAGCAGATTGATTGACTGACTGATTGATTGATTGACTGATTTATTGATTGGAGACTGAGCAGATTGATTGATTAATTGATTGATTGATTGAAGACTGAGCCGATAAATTGAATAATTGATTGGAGACTGAACAGATTGATTGATTGCTTGATTAACTGATTGGAGACTGAGCCAATTGATTATTTGATAGAATATAGACAGATTGATTGATTAGAAGCTGAGGAGACCGATTGACCGATTGATTGATTGATCAGAGACTAGGCAGATTGGTTGATTGATTGGAGATTGATTGATTGATTGATTGATTGATTGATTGATTGATTGATTGATTGATTGAGTGATTGATTAGAAGCTGAGGAGACCGATTGACTGATTGATTGATTGATCAGAGACTAGGCAAATTGGTTGATTGATTGGAGACTGAGCAGATTGATTAATTGATTGATTGGAGACTGAGCAAATCAATTAATTGATAGATTATAGACTGATTGATTGATCTGAGACTGAGCAGATTGGTTAATTGATTGAAAACTGAGCAGATTGATTGATTGATTGTTGACGGAACATATTGAATGATTGATTGATTGGAGATTGAACAGATTGATTGATTGACTGATTGATTGATTGACTGATTTATTGATTGGAGACTGAGCAGATTGATTGATTGACTGACTGATTGATTGACTGATTTATTGATTGGAGACTGAGCAGATTGATTGATTGGATGATTGATTGTGGACTAAACTGATTGATTGATTGATTGAAGACTGAGCCGATAAATTGAATAATTGATTGGAGATTGAACAGATTGACTGATTGATTGATTGATTGATTTATTGATTGGAGACTGAGCAGATTGATTGATTGGATGATTGATTGTGGACTAAACTGATTGATTGATTGATTGATTGATTGATTGAAGACTGAGCCGATAAATTGAATAATTGATTGGAGATTGAACAGATTGACTGATTGATTGATTGATTGATTTATTGATTGGAGACTGAGCAGATTGATTGATTAACTGACTGATTGATTGATTGACTGATTTATTGATTAGAGACTGAGCAGATTGATTGACTGACTGATTGATTGAGTGATCTATTGATTGGAGACTGAGCAGATTGATTGACTGACTGACTGATTGATTGATTGACTGATTTATTGATTGGAGACTGAGCAGATTGATTGATTGATTGATTGAAGACTGAGCCGATAAATTGAATAATTGATTGGAGACTGAACAGATTGATTGATTGCTTGATTAACTGATTGGAGACTGAGCCAATTGATTATTTGATAGAATATAGACAGATTGATTGATTAGAAGCTGAGGAGACCGATTGACTGATTGATTGATTGATCAGAGACTAGGCAGATTGGTTGATTGATTGGAGATTGATTGATTGATTGATTGATTGATTGATTGATTGATTGATTGATTGAGTGAGTGATTGATTAGAAGCTGAGGAGACCGATTGACTGATTGATTGATTGATCAGAGACTAGGCAGATTGGTTGATTGATTGGAGATTGATTGATTGATTGATTGATTGATTGATTGATTGATTGAGTGAGTGATTGATTAGAAGCTGAGGAGACCGATTGACTGATTGATTGATTGATCAGAGACTAGGCAAATTGGTTGATTGATTGGAGACTGAGCAGATTGATTGATTGATTGATTGATTGATTGATTGGTTGAAGACTGAGCCGATAATTTGATTGGTTGATTGATTGGAGACAAAGCAGATTGATTGAGTGATTGATTGATTGGAGACTGAGCCAATCGATTAATTGATAGAATATAGACTGATTGATTGATTGAGTGATTGATTAGAAGCTGAGGATACCGATTGACTGATTGATCAGAGACTGAGCAGATTGATTGATTGGATGATTGATTGTGGACTGAACTGATTGATTGATTTGAGACTAAGAGGATTGAGTGTTTGATTGATTGGAGACTGGTTGACTGATTGATTGATTGATTGATTGATTGATTGATTGATTGATTGATTGATTGATTGGAGACTGAGCAGATTGACTGATTGGATGATTGATTGTGGACTGAACTGATTGATTGATTTGAGACTAAGCGGATTGAGTGTTTGATTGATTGGAGACTGGTTGACTGATTGATTGTTTGATTGATTGGAGACTGAGCAGTCTGATTGGTTGATTGATTGTTCTGTTCATTAGGTGATCTGGAGGGTAAGGTGGACTCATGTCAGGGTGACTCCGGCGGGCCGCTGGTCTGTAAGGATGCCTCTGGATTGTCGTATGTTTGGGGAATCGTCAGCTGGGGCGACAAATGTGGCGAGGCCAATCATCCCGGCGTCTACACCAAAGTGGCGCACTACTTCGACTGGATCCGCTTCAACACAGGCTGGGCCGCCGTCACCAAATTCAACCAGTGAAAGGAATCCAGAACCTGCTTAATATTTGCTGATTGATGTGTTATTGTTTGTGCATTTGAACTTTTGTTTGTTTTTGTCGATCATACATTTATCAAACGATTTACAAGCTCAGGCCTACCACTTTCTGTCTCAGTTCATGGTGTCTTATTCTGATATTAAAGTTCTTATGTTGCATTTCTTGCATTGCAGGTTTTCCATTCAGTGCGACTATCTAAACATTCTTTAATTAATATGCATTTTAGAGTTTGATTAGAAGAGTTTATGAATAGAAGAGTTAACAACTTGTCTAATCTCTGACTTGAATATGATGCTTTAGTAGTGGCCAAAAAGGATTTACAAAATGGCGTTTGGATTGTTAGAAACTCTGATTTAAATGTCAATTAAATAAAAATAAAAACATTTGGTAATTTGGCCAGGGATTTTCACATAGGTCGAGTGAACAACAGACATAGATGACTATATTAATGACAATGCCAATTTATGATCTACCTTGTTTTCGCTCAGGAGCAACTATGTAAACCAGGGGTGCCCCTGGAGGGTCTTGGAGGTCCTGGAGGGCAAGTGTCCTCCAAAGCTTAGCTCCAACTTTCTCACACCTGCTTGGAAGTTTCTAGTATACCTAGAAAGAGCTTGATTAGCTGTTTCAGGTGTGTTTAAATGGGTTTGGAACTAAAATATGCAGGACACCAGCCCTCCAGGACCAAGTTTGGGCACCCCTGATGTAAGCTACATCAAATCAACATGGAAAAAAGTCTACAATTTTATAGTAATACTTAACAAAAAAAATCTGAGAATGAAAAGGACTAATGTGTAAATAGAAGATGAAAAGATTAATTACACAACATTCAGTCTTCAGCACTAAGAAAAGGAAGTAGAAAAGCTGAGCACAAATTAATCAACGGATCACGTTTATGTTAGTGTTTATCCGTGAGTAACAGGGTATGAACATTTACATTTATGACTTCGGACTATATTGGTGTCTATGTATCTATCGATATATATACATACACCGGCCACTTTACTAGTACCGGGTTGGACCCCTTTTGTCTTCAGAACTGTCTTAATCCTTCGTGGCAGAGATTCAACAAGATACTGGAAATATTCCTCAGAGATTTTGCTCCATATTGTCATGATAGCATCACACAGTTGCTGCAGATTTGTCGGCTGCACATGCATGATGCCAATCTCCCATTCCACCACATCCCAAAGGTGCTCTATTGGATTGAGTTCTGGTGACTGTGGAGGCCATTTGAGTACAGTGAACTCATTGTAATGATCAAGAAATCAGTCTGAGATGATTGGTGCTTTATGACATGGTGTGTTATCCTGCTGGAAGTAGCCATCAGAAGATGGAGACACTGTGGTCATAAAGGGATGGACATGGTCAGCAACAATACTCAGGTAGGCTGTGGCGTTGACACCATGCTCAATTGGTACTAATGGACCCAAAGTGTGCCAAGAAAATATCCCCCACACCATTACACCACTACCAGCAGCAGCTGTCGGACAGTGTGATGGGTGTATGGTGTGTCTTCTTGGCTCAGAACCATGTCTTTGACAGTGGTGATATTTTCAACAGTACGGGCAGTGCATGGATGACCACTCCACACCACACGACATACTGATCCAGTGCAATCAATTTTCACCAACAAGTAATCCAGTCCACCTTTCGTCCAGTTTTTAAGTTGGAAATTCATAAAGAAACGTGAAGCACTGTAGCCTTTCAGTTCTTGTAAACCTTTGATCAAACTCTTATCTTCATTCAAAAACACCATTTTTGTTTAAGCCTCACGCAGCTAACAATAAACACGCCATCATCACGTCATCGTCAGGGAAAGGATTTAAAAGGATTATTCTAACGCACAGATTGTGCTGTTATTCCTGTAAGAAATTTAGTTATTGTTATTCCTTGATAAGCAGTCTTAGTTTTGTGATATATTATTGCTTGTTTTTTTGAGACAGTATATATAAATAAATTATACAATAAACCTACAGAGATCAGTGGGATCCAGGCTTCAAAGTCTCAAATTCCTAGAATGCATTGTGCTGTAATGACAAGTTCCTATTGTCTGTAAAGTCACCAGCTACCGACTGTAAATGGCGTATATCGTCCCGAATAACTATTTCCAGCTACTTCTATTAAAAGACAAAATTCTACAATTGAAAATATATACAATATTTATTTGACATCCATAACACACGTCTTCCACACCGCAGTAAACAAATAAATTATAATGATTTCAAATATACAATCCTTCACTGATCAGAATAAACTTTTATAAACAGGCAGCATTCGCACAGATGCGTCTTCGTGTCTAAAAAAGTGAGACGCAGTTCTCAGGAAAGCTTTTCCTCTATGTTGCCATCAAATGAAACGGTTGTCATGCCAACTTGCTACTGTAAACAAAAACTCAACAAGCTTGCCCCGCCTCCAAGTTCTTTTGATTGGTCTGCACCTTTGAAACTGACATTGATGAATTGCACTGCATGCAAAAGTTGAAATTTGACAACATTTTAGGCCGTTTCTACAAGTAAAAGGGCAATTTTTTTTTTATAAACTGAGTATCTCCTGATTTATTTAAAAAAATATATTAAAATCATCATCCACATGAAAAAATAAATGCCGAATTAACAGGTGACAATAAAAGCTTTATACCAAGTTCACACTAAACACAAAACTAAGTATTTGCACGATTAAGTTACCTACAAATACGAAAAAGTGAATTACGTAAAAATGCAAAACGTGCTTGCCGTGAACGTGCAAAATTTGCATAAATCGTATTGCGCAAGTTCAAGTAACCTAACTCAAGTGGAATTTTTTTATATGAGGTGAAAAACATCCCGTGAGTGAACTACAGCTAGTGACGCAGTGCTTTGTCTACTTTTAATTTCCACATGACCACAATGTTATTGGCATTTCTGAACATCTTTTTCCATGGCTAGAGTTCTAACAAAGTTTCGGTTTCAGTCACCTGATACTGCGTTTTCACGTGTATGGATACATAGATGGATGGATATATGGACAAATAGATAGATAGATAGATAGATAGATAGATAGATAGATAGATAGATAGATAGATAGATAGATAGATAGATAGATAGATAGATAGATAGATAGATAGATAGATAGACAAATGGATCTATCTATCTATCTATCTATCTATCTATCTATCTATCTATCTATCTATCTATCTATCTATCTATCTATCTATCTATCTATCTATCTATCCGCCTGTCTGTCTGTCCATCTGTCTGTCTGTCTGTCTGTCTGTCTGTCTATCTATCTACCCATTTACCTATCCGCCTGTGCATTTTTCCTTTCTATCTGTTCGTCTAAAATCTATCAATCATTCATTCATTCATTTTCTTTTCAGCTTAGTCCCTTTATTAATCTGTGGTAGCAACAGTGGAATGAACTGCCAACTTATCCAGCATATATTTTATGCAGCGGAGGCCCTTCAAGCTGCAACCCATCACTGGGAAACAATCTATCATACGAGTGGAAATTTAGCTTGAGGTGAAAAACATTCTGTGAGTAAACTAGAGCTAGTGGCGTAGACTTCGGCCCAATCCCAATTCTACCCCTTAGCACTTCCCCTTACCCCTCGTTTTGCGCATTCACGTCAAGGGGTAGGGGTGTCCCAATTCTCTTTAGCTTGAAGGCGTAGGGCTAAGGGCCAGTGGTATACACCCCTTCGAACGAAGATTTTTCAGGAGCACATTCGAAACCAAGGGGTAAGAAAATTTCCCAGAATACACAAGCTATAGCGGCAGTATTGCTGAGCCGGGAAGTCAGGAGATCCACAAATTAGTATTTTTTGTCATTATTACCAATTTTTACGACAAACAAACACATGTTTTAATATATTCATAACCACGTTCGTGTTTTACAGTCATGCTTTAAAAAAAAAAACGCAAAAAAAACGCAAAATTTGGCGATCTATAATCCATAATCATAACTCCTGTACAGCAGTCCCACAACATTCTGACACTCGATGACACTCGAATACCCTGTCAGAGCAGTCTAGTGGCTGAGAATGAGCTGTTTACAGTGTCTGCTATAATGTTCATGCTGTTTTCCTGTGTTTATATAGATGAATATGGCCATGGTGTAAATGCGCAGTACAGTTATGATCTTATTGCCACATTAGATCATCATGATGACATAATATATGCCTTCAGTGATTTCCTGAAGATAAACACCAAAAAATACCACAACTGGAATAACTACAGCAGTCGCCATCCTCTGATCTCATATGAAGCAAGAGATCGTGATGACATATGATGATGTGTGCAGGTGCTGTAGTGCTGTTCCAATTCTTAGGGGTAAGTTTTGAAGCCCTTCCCCTTCACACTTAGTTGCAAGGGCCAAGGGGAAGGTGTAGGGGTACAAAAATAGAATGGGGCCTTCATGTTTCTTGTGAACCTAGCATTAGAATTAAGCCGTGTTGGCCAATCAGAAAGGAGAATATGGAGGAAACATAACATCATAAAACAAAAACTCTGATTTTAATGACCACACTACCACACTGTTATTGGCGTTTCTGAACATCTTCCCCCTGGCTAGAGTTGTTAGAAAGTTTCAGTCACCTGATACTGCATTTTCATGTGGATGGATAGGTGGACAGACAGACAGACAGACAGACAGATAGACAGATAGATGATAGACAGATAGATAGATAGATAGATAGATAGATAGATAGATAGATAGATAGATAGATAGATAGATAGATAGATAGATAGATAGATAGACAGACAGACAGATCTATTTATCTGTCTCTCTATCTGTCTGTGTGTCTGTCTACGATCTATCATACAAGGGGAAATTTTACATGAGGTAAAAAACATTCTGTGAGAAAAGAGCTAGTGACGAAGACTTGATGTTTGGTGTGAAGCTAGCATTAGAATTAGGCAGTGTTTGCCCATCAAAAAGGAGAAAACAGCACGGATGTGACATCCTAAGCCAAAAACTCTTTGTGTTTTAGTGGCCACACAACCACACTTATCTCAGATTCTCCCCCTGGCTAGAGCTGTTAGAAAGTTTCAGTCACCCGATAGTGCACTTTCATGTGGATGAACACCAAACCATATATATATAAAAACAGCAATTTTGAAAATACAGTGTTTGTTTGCACAAGGTCTTGAAGTCAGCGTGAACTGGAAGTTGCTGAGACTTTCATTTCAGTATGTTGATGTGC
Source organism: Danio kyathit (assembly GCA_903798195.1). Classification (NCBI taxonomy): domain Eukaryota; kingdom Metazoa; phylum Chordata; class Actinopteri; order Cypriniformes; family Danionidae; genus Danio; species Danio kyathit. The sequence goes on from LR812541.1 coordinate 55,110,930, forward strand.
TTCCAACTGAAGCTGAATATTAAGTAGGAGGCCGGGCTTTTTGTTTGTGCATCATTTCCTCATAGCAAACTAACAGCACGATGGGCGTGGCTAAGAATATTGTGGGTGGAGCGTCAAACCGACATCATCAGAGGAGCAGCCAATCCAAATGCAGAAGCAGATGCTCAGATTGCAGAGTGAAGATTAACAGAACAAATGCTGATTAATTGTTCAGCTAAAGAACAACAATGAAAATGTGCACTAGCTAAATAAACACTGTACATTTTAATTTCACACTGACTTTAAAAACACGGCACTCATGTGCAAGGCTCTGATCATTCATTCATTTTCTACCACTTTTCCGGGGCCGGGTCGCAGGGGCAGCAGTCTTAGGAGAGAACCCCAGACTTTCCTCTCCCCAGACACTTCCTCCAGCTCCTCCAAGGGCATCCCAAGGTGTTTTTAGGCCCAGCGTGTCCTGGGTCTTCCCCGTGGCCTTCTCCCGGTGGGACATGCCTGGAACACCTCCTTAGGTAGGCGGTCAGGACGCATCAGAAAGAGATGCTCGAGCCACCTCAGCTGACTTCTCTCAATGTGGAGGAGCAGCGGCTCTACTCCGAGCTCCTCCCGAGTGTCAGAGCTCCTCACCCTATCTATAGGCGTGCACCCTGCCACCCTGTGAAGGAAGCTCATTTCTGCCGCTTGTATCCGAGATCTTGTCCTTTCAGTCATGACCCAAAGCTCATGACCATATGTGAGAGTAGGAACGTAGATTGACCGGTAAATCGAGAGCTTTGCCTTTCAGCTCAGCTCCTTCTTCACCACAACAGACCAATACATCGACCGCATTACTGCACCAATCCACCTGTCAATCTCACATTCTCTCACTCGTGAACAAAACCCCAAGATACTTGAACTCGTCCACCTGGGGTATAGACTTTCCTCCAACCTGGAGATGACAAACCACCAGTGCAGCACCATGGCCTCGCATTTAGAGGTGATGATTCTTATCCCAGCCACGTCACACTCGGCAGCAAACCGCATACAATTTTGCGCATAATGTCCAGTGCATATTTACATTAAAAAAACAATGGAAAAGCAGCACACTGTAATGGAAAAATGCATACTGTGTGAACGACCCCTAAATACATCCAAGTATAAAAGCTATACTGGGGTGCGTTTCCCAAACAACGATGTAACTCGCGGCTGAACTATCATAGTGCGATGCATCGTTTGGAAAAAAACGATGTAGTGACGAGTGTTTCCCAATACTGTAGTTTCTCTGTCGCAGATCCATCACTTGAACCACGTTAGTTATAGCTTAAAACGCCCATAATGATGCTCTAAACGGGGTGGAGGAACTTCTTTAGAGAAGAACCCCATCATTTCTTTGTGCAAATTATATTGTTGTACACAAACACGCATTTAAAATAAAATCCAATATTAGTTTTGGTAAAAACATGCACTCGCTTTCCATATTAATTGAAATATATGTAAACGGCACATATAGGGCCTGTGTTTGCTTTACTAATATTATTGAGAACATTACATATTCTATTCTAAAACTTAAAATCACTTATAAAAGCTAACACTATTCTAATATCATATATAAACCATATAAATAAATAAATAATGAGGCGATTTATTATAAATATATTTACTTTAATAATAATATTAATAATATTAATGATGATGATTATTATTATTATTATCATCAAGTAGGATATTGTTTATTTATTTTTAAAAGCATTAACAAGCTTTGGAGACGTAACAAATTCCTCTTTTAAATAACAGGTCACCTATAGCTTTTGTCATGAGGCTGTGTTCAAAATGACATCAATGTTTTTAAGGTGCACTGCGAAGGGAGCGCAATTGTAAACATGAAGATCACTAAAACTGAACTGTAAAAATACTTTGAACGCAAATTACACCTAAGAGAGATGACTTTAATGCTTTTTTAATTATTCCAAATTTGAATGTTAGAATGTTCTAAATGAATAGGGCATAGGGGGGATAAGTGGGAATAGAACACAGCCAGGAACTATGTTTCTAACTACAGCTCCAGAGGTGTAGTTGCAAGCGCTCAAGTTTGCGATGCAGTTTGCGAATGTTCGTTGGAGCGATGGATTTGGGAAACTGCAAATCAACAAACTATGTTTGTAACGACAGAACTTGCGACCTTAGTTGGCTGACGATGGTTTTGGGAAACGCACCCCTAAGCAGCATATTATTTATCAAATATTTCCCAAGTGCTGTTTAATGAAGACATATTTTTTTTCAACATTTCTAAACAGGTAGTGTATGAGAGTGTGTGTGATTAAGTGTGTATGGGTGCATCCCAGTACTGGGTTGCGGCTGGAAGGGCATCCGCTGCATAAAACATATGCTGGAATAGTTGGCGGTACATTCCGATGTGGCGACCCCTGATTAATAAGGGACTAAGGCGAAGGAAAATGAATGAATGAATTTGTTAAGACACTAATATTCAGCTTAAAGTGACATTTAAAGGCTTAACTAGGTTAATTAGGGTAAAGTTAGGGTAATTAGGGAAGTCATTGTATAACAGTGGTTTGTTCTGGAGACAATTGAAAAAAATATATATTAAAGGGGCTAAAAATATTGACCTTAAAAATATACAGAAGAAAAAATATATTAGGAAATACTGTGCAAATGTCCCTGCTCTGTTAAACATCACTTAAGAAATATTTGAAAAAGAATTTATATTTCACATGAGGGCAAATCAAACTGTGAACCATCATCAGGAATGGCACTAACACATGATTTCTCCAGCAAAAGCTGCTCTTCAAGTAATGAGGGTCTCGGTTAGCGTCCGCAGTGTTTTAAGCCTGTTATTCCTCTCGCGAGCTCTGCACTTTAGAGTAGCTCCTGCACGGGTTCTTGAAGGACACTGATGGAACAGAGATCGGCCAGGAGAACGTACAGGGAACCGACAGCTTTACGTTCCTCTCCAGGAAGGAAAACATGAAGTTCCACCAAACACGACTCAGGTAATTATGAGGAGATCCTCTCAAAGCCTACAGGAAGAGAAGCAGGAGAGATTTAGAGGAGAATGAGGATTTACACTGGCTCAAATACAGTTCAAAAACATTTAATAAATACATTAAAAATACATAAATGAACAGACAGGATGGACAGACCGATGGACGGATAAACAAATGGATGAACAGACAGAGCGATGGACAGATAGACGGATTGATGGATGGACAGATGAACAGACAGAAGGATAGGGGATGGACAGAAAGATAGATGGATAGGCGGATGGGCAGATGAACGGACAGATGGATGGATGGACAGACGAATAGAAAGATAGACAAATAGACAAACAAATGGATAGACAGATTGACATATGGACAAACAGACAGATGGAGATATGAAGACACAAATGGATGGACAGACGGACAGATGGACCGACAGATGGATATACGGACGGACAGACACAGACAGATGGATGGATGGACAGATAGATAGACATATGGACAGACAGACAGATAAACGGGTGGGCGGACAGACAGATGAACGGATGGACGGATAGATGGATGGATGGACGGACGGACAGACAGATGGATGGATGGACAGATAGACGGAGGGATGGACAGATAGATCAATGGACGGACGGATAGATGGACAGATGAACGGATGGACAGAGAGATGGATGGATGGATGGATAAATAAATAGACAGATGGGTGGGTGGACGAACAGATAGACAAATGGAAAGACAGACAGATGATAGATGGATGAACGAATAGAGAGAGATATATATAGACAGACTGATAGAAGGATGGATCGATAGACAAACAGATGGATGAATGGATGGACAGACAAATGGACAGTTGGATGGATAGATAGAGGGCTAGACAGATGGATGTATAGACAGACAGATAGACAAAGAGATAGATAGACAGTGGATGAATGGACAGATAGACAGATGGATGGATAGATGGACAGATAGACAGACAGATATATGGACAGATAGATGGCTGAAAAAATGGACTTACGGGCAGACAGACAGATGGACAGATGGATAAACAGACAGACGAGTAGTTGGACAGATGGATGAGATGAATGGATAAATAGACTAAGGGCTAGACAGACGGATATGGATGGATGGATGGATGGATGGATGGATGGATGGATGGATGGATGGATGGATGGATGGATGGATGGATGGATGGATGGATGGATGGATGGATGGATGGATGGATGGATGGATGGATGGATGGATGGATGGATGGATGGATGGATGGATGGATGGATGGATAAAGTTGGACAGATGGATGAGATGAATGGATAGATAGTCTAGGGCTAGACAGACAGATATAGACAGACAGATAGATGGAGAGATGGATGGATGGATGGATGGACGGACAAATAGATAGATGGATGGATGGACGGACAGATAGATGTCTGAAAAGATGGACGAACCAGCAGACAGATGGATGGATACACAGACAGATAGACAGAGCAATGGACAGACAAATCGACAGCTGAATGGATAGATGGACAGACATATAGACAGTAGGAAATATGGATAGACGAACAGACAGATGGAAAGATAAATGGATATATAGATTGACAGATATATAGACATAGATATACAGACAGAAAGATAGACATGTTCTAGACTGAATGTAGTTTTGCTGTCTTCACCTGGTTGTTGGCCATGGTGTGGTACCAGTAGAAGAGGCGTGAGGTGATGAAATACGCCACCACCACATCCAGACTGTAATGCTCATGCCCCAACAAGATACAGGCCACGCCCACTGTGCTTAGCAACCCGCAGGCCACATGATAAAAGGTCCAGAGCCGAGAGCGGGGCGAATCTAAGGCACAAAAACTGCTCATTTATTGACACAGAAACAACCCAACTACAGCGGTTTATCCTCATTTTATGTTTGTTTTTATCCTACACAATTCAACAGAGCGGAGTGAGTTATTCTGCTTATACTACAGTTCCCACGCAGTTCAGATGACAATAACAACTCCAATATAATGTCCAAACATCATTTTAATGTAAACATTTTTGCTTTGAAGTAGGGTTGGGCGATGTTGACCAATTTGGCATTGTACGATGTCTAATGTGAAACATCGCGATGGACGATGGCCTTAAATAAATAAAGTTCCACACAGATTACCACCTGTCAATCACTTTTTTCCGCAGGACTCTGGCATGATCAGGCGGAGTGATCTGTGTCGTTATAATAGCTTTTCCTCACAGCTGGTGGAGGAGACGAGAGTTAGTTTGGAGTTCACTGTAATTTGTATTGTGATTGATGATAACTTCCTTATTTTATTATTATTATGAGGAAATAATAACAAGTAAAGATGCTAGGGCTTGACTGTTTTGGTCGCATATCCGCCAGAAATTTTATCTATGCGACCTAAAAATATATTTGGAAACATTTGTGCGAGTGCATACATTTTCACTGTTTTCACTGCAAAATCCTCACGGTGTGCGCAGATTTAGGAGACATTTATGCAGAATGCATCTTTGCACCTAAAGACGCTCAGGAACAGATTAAAACAGTTGTCATGTGAACTTGCTGAAGTAAAAAAAGCCTGCAATGCTTGCCCCGCCTTTGTGCTCTTCTTATTGGCCCACTGCTCTAGAACTGAACTCGAACGGATTGGTTAATATCAGCTGTCAATCACTCAGTCAGTGCCTTCTTCCTTCACATGACAGGAGCTACAACCGCGGAAATGTGAAGCGCTGAAGATGAGAGAATGACAATAACACTGACAGATTTAGTTTTAGAAACCCTAACGTTACTAATAATGGCAGATCTTATTAGTGATCATGTGCTGAATGTTAATCCACCCTTTACACTTTTCCAAGAGTGGATAAATGACTTCCAGTGGCTTCAAGTCCGCTATGAAAATAACTAAAGCCATTCACTGTAAAGTCTGTGGGACGGGGTTTGCAGGTAACAGCGTTTGCCACTGAATCTACACATTTTAAGAGTGAGAGGAGCTGTATAATCCTTCATTTAATCCTCACGATGCTGTCAGCGTGCAAGCGGCAGCTATATGTAAAATTTAACAGCTCATGTAAAGACCGTTATTGCTATTAGGATGACATGCAAATAATAAGTTATATATCAATATAAATGTGGGGCGGGGCGATGGATCGCGATGCCGGCTCAGCATCGTGAAGTTTATAGGCCATCGGCGATGGATGATGGCTTCGTCCCAACCCTACTTTGAGGACAAACTACAACCAAAAATAAATAATGGCCTCTTTTTGTAATAATAACTTATTGTTTGTTTTTTATAACTAGTTGTTTTTTTTAAATAAGCTGGTTGATTAGCACTTGTAACTTGCATTTAATTCATCAATCAGTTTCCGTTTGTGGTGCTGGTTTGAGCATTTGATTTAATTATTTGATCATGAAAATTAAATATCAGCATTTGAGAATGCATTTTGAATTATTATTTTGATAGTTTGAGCATTTTATTTATCATTTGGATGGTTGTTTTGAGAGTCTGATTTATTATTTGATCTTTTTAAGCATTTGAATTTCATAGTTCTGTGTGAATGGCCCCTTTATATGCAAAGTACATACATATGTATTATATAAACTCACACTTTTTATTTTGGATGTGATTAATGGTTAGCTAGTGCTCTCTCAGACTCACACTCGTAGATGAAGAGGAAGGTGAGTGTCAGCATGACTGTGTGGCCGCTGTACAGAAAGTCTCCACACATGCGATGAGAGCCGGTGATAGACAGACCTGCTCCTGAAACCAGCTGATAAATACGCTGCAGCTTCTCATGAGAATCGTTGTGGAGCTGCAGAATGAAAAAGGAGCACATTCATGACTATAATAATGCCAATACATCTGAAATCAAAAAATGCTTTGCATCCACACTATCAATTACAATCACTTCAAAAAGCTGTTTATCCATATGCTTTTTGTTTGCATCCAATTTTTATTTGCATTTTGAAATATCACATTAAAAATGCTTCAGGAAAAAAAGCACATAAACTGAGCGATAAACAGCTGTAGAGAATAAAGTCTGCACATCATTCTGCGCTTCAGTGCTGTAGTTTTCTCTCAGATGCTTTTACAGATATAAATGTGTGTGTGAGGGTCTTTGTGTCATTAATGTTGGTTTGACAGATATAAATGTGTGTGTGAGGGTCTTTGTGTTATTAATGTTGGTTTGACAGATATAAATGTGTGTGTGAGGGTCTTTGTGTCATTAATGTTGGTTTGACAGATGTGTGTGTGTGAGGGTCTTTGTCTCAATAATGTTGGTTTGACAGATATAAATGTGTGTGAGGGTCTTTTTGTCAATGTTGGTGTGCAGATATAAATGTGTGTGTGAGGGTTTTGTGTCATTAATGTTAGTTTGACAGATATAAATGTGTATTTGAGGGTCTTTGTGTCATTAATGTTGGTTTGACAGATATAAATGTGTGTGTGAGGGTCTTTGTGTTATTAATGTTGGTTTGACAGATATAAATGTGTATTTGAGGGTCTTTGTGTCATTAATGTTGGTTTGACAGATATAAATGTGTGTGTGAGGGTCTTTGTGTTATTAATGTTGGTTTGACAGATATAAATGTGTGTGTGAGGGTCTTTGTGTCATTAATGTTGGTTTGACAGATGTGTGTGTGTGAGGGTCTTTGTGTCAATAATGTTGGTTTGACAGATATAAATGTGTGTGAGGGTCTTTTTGTCAATGTTGGTGTGCAGATATAAATGTGTGTGTGAGGGTTTTGTGTCATTAATGTTAGTTTGACAGATATAAATGTGTGTGAGGGTCTGTGTCATTAATGTTGGTTTGACAGATATAAATGTGTTTGTGAGGGTCTCTGTGTCATTAATGTTGGTTTGACAGATATAAATGTGTGTGTGAGGGTCTTTTTGTCAATGTTGGTGTGCAGATATAAATGTGTGTGTGAGGGTTTTGTGTCATTAATGTTGGTTTGACAGATATAAATGTGTGTGAGGGTCTGTGTCATTAATGTTGGTTTGACAGATATAAATGTGTGTGCGAGGGTCTTTGCGTCAATGTTGGTCTGCAGATATAAATGTGTGTGAGGGTCTTTGTGTCATTAATGTTGGTCTGCAGATATAAATGTGTGTGTGAGGGTCTTTGTGTCATTAATGTTGGTTTGACAGATGTGTGTGTGTGAGGGTCTTTGTGTCATTAATGTTGGTCTGCAGATATAAATGTGTGTGTGAGGGTCTTTGTGTCATTAATGTTGGTTTGACAGATATAAATGTGTGTGTGGGGGTCTTTTTGTCAATGTTGGTTTGACAGATATAAATGTGTGTGAGGGTCTTTGTGTCACTAATGTTGGTTTGACAGATATAAATGTGTGTGTGAGGGTCTGCGTCATTAATGTTGGTCTGCATATATAAATGTGTGTGTGAGGGTCTTTGCGTCATTAATGTTGGTCTGCGCATATAAATGTGTGTGTGAGGGTCTTTGTGTCAGTAATGTTGGTTTGCAGATATAAGTGTGTGTGTGTGTGAGGGTCTTTGTGTCATTAATGTTGGTCTGCAGATATAAATGTATGTGTGAGGGTCTTTATGTCATTAATGTTGATTTGATAGATATTAATGTGTGTGTGAGGGTCTTTGCGTCATTAAAGTTGGTCTGCAGATATAAATGTGTGTGTGAAGGTCTTTGTGTCATTAATGTTGGTCTGCAGATATAAATGTGTGTGTGAAGGTCTTTGTGTCATTAATGTTGGTCTGCAGATATAAATGTGTGTGTGAGGGTCTTTGTGTCATTAATGTTGGTTTGACAGATATAAATGTGTGTGTGAGGGTCTTTGTGTCATTAATGTTGGTCTGCAGATATAAATGCATGTGTGAGGGTCTTTGTGTCATTAATGTTGATTTGACAGATATAAATGTGTGTGAGGGTCTGTGTCATTAATATTGGTTTGCAGATATAAATGTGTGTGTGAGGGTCTTTGTGTCATTAATGTTGGTTTGACAGATATAAATGTGTGTGTGAGGGTCTTTGTGTCATTAATGTTGGTCTGCAGATATAAATGTGTGTGTGAGGGTCTTTGTGTCAGTAATGTTGATTTGACAGATATAAATGTGTGTGTGAGGGTCTGTGTCATTAATATTGGTTTGCAGATATAAATGTGTGTGTGATTGTTTTTGCGTCATTAATGTTGGTTTGACATATAAATGCGTGTGTGAGGGTCTTTGCACTATTAATGTTGGTTTGACAGATATAAATGTGTGTGAGGGTCTTTGTGTCATTAATGTTGGTTTGACAGATATAAATGTGTGTGTGAGGGTCTTTGTGTCAGTAATGTTGGTTTGACAGATAAAAACATGTGTGTGAGGGTCTTTGCGTCATTAATGTTGATCTGCAGATATAAATGTGTGTGAGCGTCTTTGTGTCATTAATGTTGGTCTGCAGATATAAATGTGTGTGTGAGGGTCTGTGTTATTAATGTTGGTTTGCAGATATAAATGTGTGTGTGAGGGTCTTTTGTGTCATTAATGTTGGTTTGACAGATATAAATGTGTGTGTGAGGGTCTTTGTGTTATTAATGTTGGTTTGACAGATATAAATGTGTGTGTGAGGGTCTTCGTGTCATTAATGTTTGTTTGACAGATATAAATGTGTGTGTGAGGGTCTTTGTGTCATTAATGTTGGTTTGACAGATTTAAATGTGTGTGTGAGGGTATTTGTGTCATTAATGTTGGTTTGACAGATTTAAATGTGTGTGTGAGGGTCTTTGAGTCATTAATGTTGGTTTGATAGATATAATAGTGTGTGTGAGGGTCTTTGTGTTATTAATGTTGGTTTGCAGATATAAATGTGTGTGTGTGAGGGTCTTTTGTGTCATTAATGTTGGTTTGACAGATATAAATGTGTGTGTGAGGGTCTTTGTGTCATTAATGTTGGTTTGACAGATTTAAATGTGTGTGTGAGGGTCTTTGTGTCATTAATGTTGGTCTGCAGACATAAATGTGTGTGTGAGGGTCTTTGTGTTATTAATGTTGGTTTGACAGATATAAATGTGTGTGTGAGGGTCTTTGTGTTATTAATGTTGGTTTGACAGATATAAATGTGCGTGAGGGTCTTTGTGTCATTAATGTTGGTTTGCAGATATAAATGTGTGTGTGAGGGTCTTTGCGTCATTAATGTTGGTTTGCAGATATAAATGTGTGTGTGAGGGTCTTTGTGTCAATGTTGGTTTGACAAATATAAATGTGTGTGTGAGGGTCTTTGCGTCATTAATGTTGGTTTGCAGATATAAATGTGTGTGTGAGGGTCTTTGTGTCAATGTTGGTTTGCAGATATAAATGTGTGTGTGAGGGTCTTTGTGTCAATGTTGGTTTGCAGATATAAATGTGTGTGTGAGGGTCTTTGTGTCAATGTTGGTTTGCAGATATAAATAACTCTGATATCAGCTGTATTGCTCATTTTAACAGCTCCTTTCATCCTCATTTGTAAGCCGCTTTGGATAACGGTGTCTGCTAAAAGATTGATTGTAAACAGTACGGCTCACCTTCGGCGCGCACTCCATGTGCATGCTGGGAACGGGGAGAGTTGTGATGTACATGGTCACCATGCGGTACAAATACAATAATCCCTGCAGAAAGAAAAACCTGCGGCCCACGATGGCCCTGTGGAGGAGGAATCACAGGATTGAGTTTATACTTGCAGATATAATAATAGAATATAGAATAAAAACACAGCTTAACCTAACCGTATTACAAGGCTCTCTAAAGTACTCTATTCTATTTGGTCAGTTACAACATTCACTCATTCATTCTCTTTTCAACTTAGTCCCTTTATTAATCAGGGGTCACCACAGTGGAATGAACCACCAACTTATCCAGCATATGTTTTACACAGCAGATGCCCTTCCAGCCGCAACCCAACACTAGGAATCGCCCATACACTCTTGCATTCACACAAATACACTATGGCCAATTTAGCTTACTCGATTCACCTATTTAGACAATTTTGAGGAATGTAAACAACAACAACAACAATGGTCCTATTGTATTTCCTGTTTTACTTTTTTAATTTCCATAGCTTCTGAAAATCCAAAACGGTCTACATGTTAATAAATAATGCTATGATATCTGTTTTAACGTGAAGATGTGATTGAATTGCCTCTTGTAAGAGTTATGAAATAGTATGATAAGAAGCAGGAAATGTTTGTGGGCCAATGACCTGACCACATTGAAATGGTCTATACCACATGTGTTTGGACTGTGGGGGAAACCGGAGCACTCGGAGGAAACCCACGCCAACACGGGGAGAACATGCAAACTCCACACAGAAATGACAACTGACCCAGATGGGGCTCGAACCAGCGACCTTCTTGCTGTGTGTGAGGCGATCGTGCTCCCCACTGCGCGAGAGCAATGCCCAGTTACAACATTCCAAGGTATATTATTGATAGTTTTTAGTCATGTGACCTATGCTGAGACCTGGTGTTCAAAAAATAATGAGCCGTAAAGGTGGCTACACTGGGATCTCAATAGAAACTCAGCACCAATCGTCCATATTTCCATCTGTTTCAAGCTATGAATATTGGAATCACATATCAACAGAATAATACAGAGGTATGGTCACAAACTTTACATTGTTTGCACTTCTACACACAATCCCCTATAATGACAATGTGAAAAAAGAGTTTTTGAAATTGTTGCAAATTTATTAAAGATAAAAAAGCTGATAAATCACATGTACATCAGTATTCACAGCCTTTGCTCAACACTTTGTTGATGCACCTTTGGCAGCGATTACAGCCTCAAGTCTTTCTGAATATGATGCCACAAGCTCGGCACACCTGTCTTTGGGAATTTTTGCCCATTCCTCTTTGCAGTTCCTCTCAATCTCTATCAGGTTGGATGGGAAGCGACGGTGTACAGCCATTTTCAGATCTCTCCAGAGATGTTCAATTGGATTTAGGTCTGGGCTCTGGCTGGGCCACTCAAGGACATTCACGACTTGTTGTGAAGCCACTCCATTGATATTTTGGCGGTGTGCTTTGGGTCATTGTCCTGCTGGAAGATGAACCATCGCCCAGTCTGAGGTCAAGAGCACTCTGAAGCAGGTCTTCATTCAGGATGTCTCTGTACATTGCTGCATTCATCTTTCCCTCTATTCTGACTAGTCTTCCAGTTCCGGTAAAATTCCTGGTAAATTCCAGGCAGGGAGTGTCATTCATCTGGCCGCTCTACCATACAGGCCTGATTGGTGGATTGCTGCACAGATGGTTGTCCTTCTGTAAGGTTCTCCTCTCTCCACAGAAGAACGCTGGAGCTCAGAGAGTGACCATCGGGTTATTGATCACCTCCCTGACTAAGGCCCTTCTCCCCCGATTACTCAGCTTAGATAGCCGGCCAGCTCTAGGAAGAGTCCTGGTGGTTCTCCATCTTCCACTTACGGATGATGGAGGCCGCTGTGCTCATTGAACTTTCAGAGCAGCAGAAATGTTTCTGTAACCTTCCCCAGCCTTGTACCTCGAGACAATCCTGTCTCAGAGCTCTTCAGACAATTCCTTTGTCCTCATGCTTGGTTTGTGCTTTGACATGCCTGGGACCTTATATAAACAGGTTAAGCAGCTGAAACATCTCAAGAATGATCAGTGGAAACAGAATGTACCTGAGCTCAATTTAGAGCTTCACGCCAAAGGCTGTGAACACTGATGTACATGTGATTTCTCAGCTTTTTCACATTGTCATTATGGGGGATTGTGTGTAGAATGTTGAGGAAATAAATGAATTTAATCCATTTTGGAATAAGGCTGTAACATAAAACAATGTGGAAAAAGTAAAGCGCTATCAATACTTTCCGGATGCACTGTATACTGCATATACTGTCATGTTAAACCGTCAGGTATCTGTCAGAGCTACAATTCTTACATCTAATGTTATCTTGTGGATATTTAATGCGATTTAATGATTAATGATGTTATAGCACGTAAGTGTCTGCTTTTATATTTGGTGTCGGTGTCTTTTACTTACGTTAGATTAATATTTGCTGGTAGGACAAATCTATTCCATCACTTCTGATGTTTATACTTTGATTTTGCATTTTAATTTGTACTTTAATTGCACTTGACCTGCAAATTTGAATAGAAACTGCATAAAAAGCACACTAACGCACTGACAGTTATAGGTACTGTACATTGTTATGGGTTAATCATGCTACCAATTGGCACAAATCTATTATTTCTCCTTTCCGGCTGACCTTTCTATGAGAATATCATGAAGAAGCACAGCTCAGGCGTGTCTCCTTGATGGTTAGTAACACACAACCTTATTGCACATCAATTATCCGGCTTTTTGGCATAAAAAAAAAAAAGAGAAATTACTCAGCCCATGACTTTCGCCCACTAAGGGGGCGGCGTTCCCCTAATGGTGCGATGAAAACTATCGATACCCAGATAACAACCACTGAATAACACACACTTTTAATCATCTTGCCCATCAGTAAATATGTTCACCTCCATATGCTTGCCTGTCACACTGTTGTTTTATGACTGTTTGGCGCCATCTTGTGACTGAATAATGCACAAGTTAGTGTATACTCCATTCAGCCTTTTTCATGTCTGTCAGCTTCGAGTTTAATTTAAGATTTAATAAACTATTATAGCTCAGAACAATGTTTTGTGTCTAATTTGTACATTTTTGGCAAGTAGCTGTGTAATAAGTTGTAATAAGTTGAATAAAGTACATCCAGGAGGTCGTTTTTGCAGAATAAACCCTTCAGTCTTACACAACAGTGCTAATGTCGGGTCGCCGATTAACCTGTCAGGCTTTATTCTGTGATAACAACCTCCTGGATGTACTTTATCCATTACTTAACAATTGATTAAACTAGTAACACAGACTCATCCAGGTACTATACTGCAAAAAAATGCTGTATTTGTTGTATGTTGAGTTTATTAGTAAGGTGTGTGTCCTCCTCAAGCGTCTCCTGTCTGTGTGTAGCACTAGTCTCCTCCACATCTCCTCCTCCTCCTGATGTGATTTCTGACTGCTGTAGCTGTAAAATAACTCTAATCATTCAGCAGAGTGATATGGAGCTGTACTGCACTCTAAACCTGCCGGAACTGCTTTAGCTGTGAATCATCAGCCAATCAGAATCAAGCCCTGTGTTATTATTTCATTTAATCATGCAGAACCGATTAAACCGCTCACCTGTGCTTGAGAGAGAGCCACTGGATGAACCACAGAACCACTAAAATCATGCCGATCACCTCCGTGACACGAAACGCCCACTCCATGCGCGGCACATAATCAAAAAACTTATCCGGTAATGGCGGGCTGGCTAATTTATCCGGGACTCTGTCGTGGACGATGGTTATCATGACGGTAGTGAGCACAAGGTTAAAACATGCCCAAATAAAAGCGATTCCTGTTTTCCACCACTCTGACGGCAGCCGAGAGATGCTGCTCTTCGCCATCGTTATGTGCACGTAATCCTGGTTTTTACGAATTCTGCGAAATCCCCGCGGTTTGCTGTCTTTTGGCTTGCCGTCGTCCTGACTGAAAGAGGGCGTGTCTTGATAGGGGTGGGTCCTTCCTGTGGGTGGAGTCTGGGGGCGTGTCCTGTCCTCCACTGTTACCATCACATGACATTCGCTGATCTGTCCGTCGTCTTGTTCGTCCAAGAGTTGAGTTTGCGCCATCGCTCACACACTGAAAATAAAGACGCCAAGTTAGTGACGTTTTTAAAGCATAAAGCCTAATAAAACATTTGCATTTAAAGCAAGGACGTTTATGACATTCAGGAAGACAAAGATACAAGACAGAAACACAAAAATACAAGACAAATTCAAAGTTTGTGTGAAATCAATTTATTTTATTTGTTAGTTATTTGTAAGTTTATTCTGCTAGCGCACATTGTTATTCTTTAGGCAAACAATTAATCTGTGCTAGTTAATGCACTGATTTGCTTTGTTTTGTTTTATGTAGAACATTTTCTTGTTGCGATTAATTGCTGAAACTTTTATCACGATATACAATATTGTCACAATATTGACCTAAGCCAGGGGTGTCCAAACTACGGCCCGCGGGCCATCTGCGGCCCGCAATCAGTTTTGTGGCGGCCCGCGAGGCTTTTTATAAACAATAATAGAATCTGGCCTACTATACAAAAATGAACGTAGTTCAATAAATAACCACTGGGTGTCGCTATCACATGCCTTCAATTAGACAGCCTTTCCTGTCATGACATAAAACCAACCGACCAAAACTGAAGGAAACATTATTGATAACCACGTTTTGGCGAGCCATGGTGCAACCAAGAAAAAGGAAAATCAACAGTGAGTGCAGGAAATTTCAGTCACGTTGGGGCAAAGAATGTTTCTTCACAGGTCAGCGGGTAATGTGTCTGTTTAATTTGCCAGGAATCAGTTGCAGTA
Source organism: Danio kyathit (assembly GCA_903798195.1). NCBI lineage: Eukaryota > Metazoa > Chordata > Actinopteri > Cypriniformes > Danionidae > Danio > Danio kyathit. The sequence goes on from LR812541.1 coordinate 55,126,305, forward strand.
ATGAAGGAATATAATATTAAAAGACATAATGAAACAAAACATCAGGCCTTCAGCTCTTACACTGGTGCCGAACGAGATCAAAAAGTAAAACAATCAGCAGCTGCTCTATCAGCTCAACAACAGCAGTTTTTTCATGCTAATAAAGTGCAAGAAAATTCTGCGCTGGGTAGTTATGAGGTAGCTCAGCTAATCGCACAGCACAGGAAACCCTTATATATATATATAATGTGCGTGTCTGTGTGATGTATGTAAAATTTGGCCCGGGACAACGTTTTTTATTTTTTTTGTACCTGGCCCTCAGCCCAAAAAGTGTGGACACCCCTGACCTAAGCTGCAAAAAGGTATAATAACAAAAAATACTTTGTGTATTTCATATGCATTTATTATATTTATATTTAAATTGATTTATTGCACATTTGTAATATATTTATTGTATATAAACGTGTTCGGTGTAAACAAATGTTTCAACTAAATTAAACTGGATGGTAACAATTTTGCGATTAAGTCTCATTAGTAAATACATTAAAAATAACAGTAAGTAATGTGTATTTATATAGCGCATTTATCGTGTATGGCCATACACCCAAAGCGCTTCACAATCATGAGGGGGGGTCTCTCCACACCACCAACAGTGTGCAGCTCCACTTGGATGATGCGACGGCAGCCACAGCACAACAGCGCCAGTGCTTTACCACACACCAGCTATAGGTGGAGTGAAGAGACAGTGATGGTCTCAATTCTGTGGAAGGGGAGGATTGGGAGGTCATGATGGGTAAGGGCCGAGAGGGAATTTGGCCTGGACACCGGGGTTACACCCCTACTCTTTACCAGAAGTCCCATGGGATTATTAATGACCACAGGGAGTCAGGACCTCGCTTTAACGTCTCATCTGAAAGACGACGCTCACTGACAGTATAGTGTCCCAATCACTATACTGGGGCATTAGGACTAACACAGACCGCAGGTTGAGCGCCCCCTGCTAGCCTCACTTACACCACTGCCAACAGCAACCTAGTTTACCAATGTGGTCTCCCATCCAGGTACTGACCAGGCTCAGCCAACAGTGAGAACAGGCTAGATTTATTACATTATGACTTGTAATCAGATTACGTCTAGGGTTGAACGATACTGGAATTCGGTACCAATCGATACTGAAATTTTAAAAACATCCATTTCCTGCTGATATTAGAGCGCTGTTGAGCATGTTCTTAAACAGCTCTGATTTGCCATTGGGTTCACATGCTCAAAGAAAAGACTGTGATTGGCTGTGAAGGTCATCAGTTTACCGAACTCACCACTGTTTGAGTGAAACCACAGATACAGGGACACTGGAGCGTTTTAAAGTCGCGATTCATCAGCGGATCGCTCGTATGTCAGCTTATATACAAACCAGCTGATCGACGTGACTTTGAAACACTCTAGTGTCCCTGTATCTGTGGTTACACTCAAACAGCGGTGAGTTCGGTGAACTGATGACCTTCACGGTCAATCACAGTCATTTTTGTTGAGCATGTGAACACAATGGCAAATCAGCGCTGTTTAAGAACGCGCTCAACACCGCTTAAATGTTAGCGGGAAATGGACGTTTTTAAAACTTCAGTATTGATTGACAACCCTAATTATGACTATGATTTTTAACACGTTATTAGGCATCAGCTAAGAAATGAACATCTAAGATTAACAAAACTTTTGTAGTTTTCACCGTGAGTTTAGTTCAATTAACTAATGTTTACTATTGGAGCCTTATTGCGTGTTCATTATCACAATATATTGAATTATTAAATAGTATTTCTGATGATGTTAGTTTGATGCTCTACTCACAATATGCTTAGCCACGCCCCTCTTACTGTTAGTTTGCTATGAGGGAATGATGTGCAAAATTAAAACCCCGCCCCTACTCAAAATACCCTTTTTATTGAAAGTACATCAACATACTGAAATAAGTCTCAACTTCAGAAATGGTACTATATAGTGATGTATATCGTTATCAGGATATAAAATGACTTTATATTTAGGCCTGTCACGATATCTATTTTTTGTTATACGATATAGTGCACCTAAACATATTGCGATAAACAATGCTATTGTCATTTTAAGACCATTTATATGCCACACTATTACAGGGTTTCTGCAGATACCATAATGTCAAATTTAAGACTTTTTAAGACCATTGAGTATTAAATTTAAGACCTATATCACAATATCAAAAACACACATGCATATAAAGAGAAAATGCAAAAATCACAAAATTAGTGGCAAAATAAATGTATTCAAATTGAACAGTACTGAAGACAGGTCAGATGCACCGCTGAACTACAGAAAAAAAAAACAAACATCTTAATGCTGATTTGTACTTTCGCCTGGCGCTGCATTGCGGACCTCCGCTGACTGTGCGCGCACCTCACGAAATGGACGAAAAGTCCCACCGTAAAGTCAGACAGATAAAAGAAGTAGGAAGTTTCCGCAACTATGTCATATCATTAATATCGTTCAAGATTTTTTAACTAATTATTTTTTATTATTTTTATAATTTATTTGAATGATTATAAAGATTTTTAGAACCATTCAAGATTTTTTAAATCAAACTTTGATGCATCACTTGCTTTTGCTCATATCTCGGACAGTTCTACTTAATAAAGTTAAATATTAATGGCAACAGAACATGGGTTGCTCTACAACTATATTTTTTTATCATGGAAAGAATAAAATTATGGGAAAAAAGTACACTTACTAAAAATACTGACCTTTTTTTTTTATTTTGCCCACTTAACAATTCACACATTACTGTTTGGCTAGTTTCTGTCCTCTACTTATAAGATAAAAAGGCAATAATGGTCCAACATTCCTGACCATGATCACCAATAAAGCCCAGAAAACAGGGCATCAGTATATTGTAATATCAAATATTCCTTTCCAGTTATCAAAGAAATAACTTAATTCATTTTAGTTTTGCAACTATTAGATTCAAAATTGTAATATACACATCAGTGTTAAACCTATGAATGGTGGAAAAACATATTTCTGTAATATTAAAACCACCCGGGTCTCCACTTTTGCAATGGCCTCTCTTGTTGGTTAACAAACTTATCCCTCTAGTTTTTCCAAACTTTTACAGAAACTTTCCTCCTTTCCCACTCCTGTTGCAATTTCTAGCCAATAATTATTGTTCATCTGGTTATCTCTATGATCACGCATGGATGGATCATAAAGATGTCTGTGCAGTCGTACTGTTTCAGACAAAATCTCTTCAAAGTGATTCATATTCAGCTCAAATGCGGCGCTGCGTGAACTGTTCACCCGAGTCTCAAAAAAAAAATTGTGCGCTCCACCAGCCGAAATCATGTTGCGGCCACCCAAAGCGAACGTCCGCAAACACAGCGATGACGTCACATTCGCCACACGCACGGAGTTCAATAACAGAAAGCTGATTGGCTGTTGCATGTTGGTCTCATTTGTAGTTGTAGTACTGCAAACTACATTAGGACTAGTGAAGTAAAGAACTACAACACCACGAAAACCAAGCAACAACAACAAAAAAGAATTTAAATGAGGATTAGATGTAGCGTTACATGGACATCGGAAAAATAAGACCTGTGCACAAAATATTGAAGACCTAGAACAGCCAATTTAAGACTTTTTAAGGTCTAACTTTCGATTTTTAAAATTTTAGACTTTCTAAGACTTTTTAAGACCCCACGGAAACCCTGTATTATAATGGCAAAATTAGGCATGGGACGATAACCAGTTTTAAGGTTTACCGCAGTTTTGAAAAGTCAAGGTTTTAAAACCGTTAAAATTCCTGTTGTGTAAGGTATTTGTAGGTTTTGTTGGTTTTTTTAAGACAATTTTATGAAGTTTTTTTCAGTCCATGATTCAGGAAACATCTGAAAAACAAAGCTAAACCAACATCCAGCATGCTGTAGAGCTGAACAGTGCAGTGGCGTACTTTATATCCAAAGAAAATAAAGATATCCAAAGATGCCTTTTCAAGTTGACAAGAAGTCAGTGTTTTTGAAAGTAATTAAGACAGCAGAACTCATTTAATGTTTGCTGACATTTATTGTTTTAAAAGATTTTAAATGTTAAAAAATATATATATACTAGGGATGCAACAATACAGTTAGCTTACGTTTCAATACATACCTCGGTTTTTTAACACGGTCTCGGTTCATTTCGGTTCTGATGGCTTGACACATAAGTGGGTTTTTTATTTATTGTTATTCTATGCTTAGGCAATAGGAACAGTAAGAAAGAGAAAAAAATTAAAACGATTTATTGCGATACTCCTTTATTTTACTTCAAAGCCAAAAAAAGGTACACTAGTTCCTGGTGTATTGTATTATAAAAAAATTTACACTAAAATCTCACAGCTGCCGGTTGCCCATGTACAAACTGGGCAACACATAAATTCCTACATTTTAAAAATAAACATGCATGTGAAGTTAATAAACATAAATTGACCATTTCAAATAAACACATTTGTACTTCAGTAAATATAAATAAACCCTTTTAATTAAACTAAACACTGCCTTTGTTATTTTTATGTGTCTTTCAGAACCAGTTGGATATGTTTGCTGGAAGGATTCAGTGAGGGATTGTTGTTTTATGGGTCTTCATTACCTTCTCTGCTTTTCTGCCTTCAGACAGTGATATTGCTGGGTGATGGCGCCGCAGATGTGCAGTCATGTTGGAAGTGTTCCCGTTCGATTAGTCTATACGTGTAACACGTATGTCCCAACACCGCAGATTTGAAAGACACCGGCGCTTCCTCACTTCACTGCCGCTCGCCATGTTAAAATGTGGAATGATGGTGGAGCGCCCCCTAACTTTGGAGCATAGTGATTGATTATTTACTCGCGGGGAGGAGTTTCCTCATCTCAGCTTGTAGATTTACAGGGACACACAAACAGTCAATTCGGAGAGAAATAAAACGCACATAAATTATTTAAACGTAAAACCGGAAAAACCGCAATTCACAAGCGCGTATTGAATTGTGGATTTTGTACCGAACGGTTCAATATTGTATTGAGAATTGTGGCATCTCTAATATATACCATGTTAAATGGGGAAAAGTTTTTTTTTTTTACCCAGACTAGGGCTGGGCGATTTTTTCGATTAATCGAATTTACGTTTTAAGACGATTTACGTTTTTATAAAATGCTGATAAGATTCTGTGTGTTGACGTCGCGGCTCTGTTGATGAGCTACAACAGCTGGCTTAGCGCAAGCGCGCTAGCCCATTGTCGCGAGGTGCGCGCGCAGTCAGCTGAGGTGCGCGATGCGGTGTCAGGCGAAAGTATAAATACAGCTTTACACTCAGGGCCGGGGTGTCCATAGACGCGACCTAGGCAGAATAGTGAGCGAGAACCCCCCGGTTCTCTCTTTTATCCGCGACACCACCCCCTCCCGGTCCTCTTTCATCCGCAAACCGGTAAGTTTCTATTTCACTTTCGGGTTGAGGGCTGCGTGATTGCCGTTCGCCTAGAGCGCCAGTTCAGCTTGCTCCGGCCCTGATGACACTATACATTACACAAAATAATAAAATAGGCTAAAAGTTTTATTCGTGGCTAGAGCTTAATTAATTTGATTGACATATAGGCAATGAGACCTTTACTTCGCCTGACTGAGCGGGAGATTATTGCATGCTGCGCTGTATTCGGTAGCACAGATCGCTCTGATCTGGGTGAGAACCAGGCACGCTCTTCAGTTCGCGATCTGTATTTTATACCCGCGCACCACCTGAAAGACGGTTACGGCGTGTTGTGAATGTCGGCTGTCACCGCAGAAAATCAAATCTTTCTTTAATTTGGACTTTTGCTTGAAAGCTTTACGGAGTGGCACAGTAGCTGTCCAAGGTACTGTAGCTATGAATTAAATCATAACCCATATATGCACCAATAAACAAGTCAAATGAATGAATAAATAAAATAAATATGGATTCTTAAATGTCGGTATTGTTTTTACTCCAAAAAATATCAATACGTTTTGACAAATGTTTTATAAAAATAAATTGAGCAATTTTCAGCATTTCAGCTATAGGCTGTTATACGATTCAGTTAAATATAAGTTAAATATAGATAGATGTGTAACAGGTTTCTGTGGGGTTTTTTTGTTGTTCACGGTGATCTTTAATATATACTGGGTGGTGTAGCTACACACAAATATTTTCTAAAACGTCAAGCAGGAATTTGTCTATAGGAATGTAATAGGCTACACCTTGTTGACCAATTTATGTATGTATGGCCATTAAAAATACATGTTCCTTAACCAGATGGTTTTCAAGTTACTTATAAAGAGATTGTTACTTCAGTCATGTTGTTGTAATGTTTTAAGTTGACTGTAGTTACACAGTAAAAAAAAAAAAAAATAGAAATCGAAATCGTGAATCGGTCAAACTTCATGAAAAAATCTAGATTTTTTTATTTTTTGCCATATTGCCCAGCCCTAACCCAGACATTTAAAAAGAACATATTTTAGAGCAGTAATTACAATACCGAGATATTGTGAAACCGTGATATTTTTACGTTATCAATTATTTTACCGTGATATTACGTTTAAGGTTATCATACTGTCAAAATCTTATACCGGCCCATGCCTAGCCAGAATGACAATATAATATCATCATAATGCAAGTACGCTCTTCCAAAGAACACATCATATTTCATTCTTAAGAATCATTCATTTAATTGTAGTCATTTAAAACAATTTCATAATTAGGCAAATGTGAAAGACATATCCTAAATAAATAAAGCAGGTAAAGAGTAACAGAGGGTGCGATATCTGCTATCAGATCTATTTTCTGTCATCAGACACACACATGAGAATATACTATAGTAATTTATAGTAAATACTGTAGTGTTTATCACCATACTGACACTGACACCTCCAATAGAGATAGAGATGTTGCAGGATCAGCTCAAATGTTGCTAGAATTGGTGTTTATGTATGGCATATGGATATATACAGTATAGCATCACCATAAATGATTGAGCTCATCTTCATGTGCTGTGCGATAAGTCCATATATTGATTATTGTCACAGGCCTACTTATATTATGATATGAGATTTGCATTATTTCGCCCAGCCCTTGTTCGACGTTACATCCCTGTATCATAAATATATCCATCTGAGATCTCAAATTCAGTTTCGGGGTCCAACAGGGGAAGAATCTGTACGGGGCTCATATTTCACCTCAGAATGGCTCAAACCGGTCAGACTGCTGTGGGGTCAGTCCTTAGAGAGAGAGAGAGTGTGTGTGTGTGTGTGTATTTCAGGGTGTGTCTGTCAAACCCACACACACACACACACACACACACACACACACACACACACACACACACACACACACACACACACACACACACACACACACACACACACACACACACACACACACACACACACACACACACACACACACACACACACACACACATTTCACACACCTGAAACGCCCAAAATGTTTGTGGAATGAGCTAAAAACCACACACCCTCCTCCTGCAGGCGAATGTGCCTGTGGGCGTGTGTATATGCGTGTGTGTGTACATTCAGTTCAGGGGTAAGGCAAACAATTCCATGGTGGATTTACATGCAGCTACTTACAGTTTTGAAACGGCCAGATTTCACCATTCTACATGATACACATACTGGGAATTAAAGAGCCCCTATTATACATTATAAAAGGTCATATTTGGGTTTTGGGGGTCTTCAACAACAGGCTGATCTGCATGCAAGGTAAAAAAACACTTTCATTGTCTTATAATATGCATTTATTTTTACCTAATTATCCCAGCGACTCCCATATGATTTATTCAGCGATTCATTTCATCAGTCTGTTCAGTACCTGGATGGGAGACCACATGGGAAAACTAGGTTGCTGTTGGAAGTGGTGTTAGAGAGGCCAGCAGGGGGCGCTCAACCTGTGGTCTGTGTGAGGCCTAATGCCCCAGTAAAAGTGAAGGGGACACTACACTGTCAGTGGGCGCCGTCTTTCGGATGAGACGTTAAACCGAGGTCCTGACTCTCTGTGGTCATTAAAAATCCCATGGCACTTCTCGTAAAGAGTAGGGGTGTAACCCCGGTGTCCTGGCCATGGTCCCTCAATCGACACTTTCCCATCATGGCCTCCTAATCATCCCCATCCACCGAATTGGCTCTATCACTGTCTCTTCACTCCACCAATAGCTGGTGTGTGGTGAGCGCACTGGCGCCGTTGTCCTGTGGCTGCCGTCGCATCATCCAAGTGGATGCTACACACTGGTGGTGGTGTGGAGAGACTCCCCTCGTGATTGTGAAGCACTTTGGGTGTATGGCCATACACAATAAATGCGCTAAATAAATACACATTACATTACATTACATTTGTTCCCAAACTCCTCCTTAGCACAAAGCTAATCTGCACAGTTTGGACCGATGACAGTCTGTTGCGATTGGTCGACTGTGTTTAGCGCGAGACAGAAAGAAACGCCCACCACAGCTTATCAACAATATTGAAGTACTCAGAGCGCATAGTGTATGTCTGAGCATACCTGCCAACACTCCTGTTTTTCCCGGGAGTCTCCCGTATTTCAGACCCATCTCCCTCCACCCCCCCCGTTTAGTTATTTCTCCCGGTAAACTCCTGTTATTTCAACCACCACCGCCCCCTGGTTCTCAACAGTGTTAATCAGACACCTCAGCCATGAACCTAACCCCCCCCCCGGTCTCCTTCAGGGACAAATGTTGGCAGGTATGCGTGTGAGCTCAATGCAGGAGTGCATTAAAGCAGTGCAGTTAAACACCAGCGTATTGCTCCATTCTTAACCATGACACACATTCAGTATTAATCCACACAGCGGCAAAAGCTGAACTATTTTGAATCTTGACCGCCGCACGAGTGTTGACGGTGGCCATAGCAATGACAAATGGCAGTGGAACACGAGTTCACGAACGCATTTAAATCCGTAAAGATAGCGGCACGTGTCGCATTTTTAACGTGGTTTTAGACACGATATGAGAAAATAAAGAGTTAACCATATACAGTACAAGCAGTTACAAGTAACAAAACACAATTAAATACATAATTTGCAAGCTAGAGAAAACAAGGAGGCAGCCATTTTAAAATCGCACGTACTTGTGAAATAGAGGAAGAAACTGATCCGTGAACTGTGCACTGTAAAGTTCCTGTCGAGCTCTGACAAAGTCCCTTACATCAATAGTCTTTTCTGATCCTTCCTTTAACAAACGGCTGATGAATCCCCTGTTGTGAGCGTGTAGATTGCTGAAGCACTCGTCCGAAAAATGACGGGAACACAGCACAAGGCTGGGGCTATAATGCTGAGGAATTTTTGCAAAAATAAACATCAACCACTGACTCTTCACAGTTTCATCTTAAGGAAATGAACACTTATTTTCCCTCACACTTCCAATGATATCCAGCTGAGCACAGCGTCTTCACGACATGATTCAACTGGCGTCTGCTATAGTGTTCTTCTTTTTTGCTATACGCTTATTTCACGCAACCGCCATTGTAAAACACGAAAGTGAGGCTGCGGTGGGAAGAAACCCGGAAGTATAGGATCAGCACTGTAAACATTGCAACAATATGCTGTGTGCTATAAACCTCCAGCTGTTGCTGCGACTTCAAAATGCAGAAATGGTGTAAACATCACTTTAATATCATTCAGTTCAGTTTAATCTAAACAATTAAAAGCATATTAGGCATCAAACAACATCACAATCTCTTTAAGAGTGATACACTTAAGTGTCCTCCTAGACTTCAGTCCAGGGCAGCAGGTAAACACCGTGGGGACGCTTCCCTGCTTCAGCCTATGTAACCCGGTGAGTGATAAAACACTGCAGTCCTCTGTAGCACATCTTCGTGTTGTCTGTAACAGTGTTGTCCCGGTACTGAAGTTTTAAAAACGTCAATTTCCCGCTAACATTTACGCGCCGCTGAGTGCGCTCATAAACACCGCTGATTTGCCGTAGTATTCACCAGTGCTCAACAGAATGACTGTGAAGGTTATCAGTTCACCGCTCTTCACAGATTGAAAACACACATAGACGGATATTGGAGCGTTTTAAAGCCGTGAAGATCAGTCGATTCATCAGCGGATCGCTCGTCTGTGTTTTCAGTCAGTAAACAGCGGTGAGGTGAACTGATGACCTGCACAGCCAATCAGAGTGATTTCTGTTGAGCACGTGAACACAACGGCCAATCAGCGCTGTTTAAGAACGTCATCAACAGTGTCTTAAATGTTAACGAGAAATTGGCGTTTTTTACATTTCATTACGGAAATTTTGTATCGTGACTAGTCTAATATAGTGAAAGAATCAGTTCATTAACTTGAGTTTGATAAAGGGCATCTAAAACGTGTGTTTGGGAAAGAAAACGTCAGCTAAGTAATGCCATTTCCCTTAACTTAGCTGAAAATGAGGTCCAATATCCCTTTTTATTTTAACTATTCATTCAGAACGGACCTTCGGGTCACTCGGAAGGCGCTGAAATCATAAATTTGTGTCACTTTCTCTTCGCTGATAAGATATACAGCCAGATACACAATATTCCTGTGTGACTCAGGCGATACTTCCGGGTTTCTTCCCACCGCAGCCTCGATTTCGCTGTTAATAATGGCGGCCACATGAAATCAGTCTATTGTTTGTGGGCGGGGCCAGGGGTTTCAATTTTCCCCGGTTTGCGCGTGCAACAAATGGGCAGGGCTGAAGTTCCATATCCACGTCACGCCGGCATGGCTAAAGACTCGTTATCAAGACGATTCATTTAAAACACTATAAGTCGACCAGGGGCGTCGCTAGACTTAATTTACTAGGGCACGTGCCCCAGTAAAAGTCCCCAGTGCCCCAGTAAATGCTTTGAGATATGATTTACTTCATATGGAAAGTGTGTCTATTAAGAGTGGTCATCCCGGAATAAAGACGTTATTCTCTATGTGCAACCGAACTAACGCTGGTGAAAGCAATGTGTTTAATCAAAAAGCAAACTGACACATCACTGCATGTGTGCAGGAAACCATATCTGCGCGCCTCACACACCGCTCCTGCAGGACCCTGACGCGCTGCTCTTCTCCCGGTGTGAGCCCCGGTTGTTAACACACACGCTCGCGCTCATGCATTGTGAAACCGGCGTAAGAAAGAACCTTTTATGAGGAGGAGTCGGCACACAATGAGTTTTGCAAGTCGACAAAACTAAAGTTTTAATAATTTGATGGTGATCTTACTAAGCATGCCTACTGATAGATTTTTTATGAAATAAAAAAGGATGATGAGTCAGGGAGGAAAGACTTAATAAACCTAAATCTCTGCCATCTGTCAAGTCTAAGACAACAGATAATTATATAAAACATCTGTTTTGTATTCTATAGAATTGTCTATAAAATTTCAATCAAATGAAATTATTATTCATGCAAAAGATTTCTTAAATGATCCTAGCTTATCACTTTTATTACATTTAGAATTTCTGTTATTTATTTAGAATAATAATTGTATAATAACAACAATACTTTTATTTATTTATTTATAATATATATATATATATATATATATATATATATATATATATATATATATATATATATATATATATATATATATATATATATATATATATATATATATATATATATATTAGTGGTGGGCCGTTATCGGCGTTAACGTGCTGCGTTAACGCGAGACTCTTATCGCGTGATAAAAAAAATATCGCCGTTAATCTATTCTCAAAGTTGGGTGAGAGCTGGGTCTATTCTACGCAAGCTATGATGACTTTCACCTTGATAGTTTAGCGCGGATGTATACCTGACCGGTGAGCCGTCTGGGAAAGAAGTGCCCTTCTGAATCAAATCAGCAGGACGCCTGACTCTAACTGCAGTTGAGCAGTTTCACTTTAACTCACGAACATTTAATTCATGCTTTCGTAACAAACTGGGGTATTAGACGCAAATAAATGAGTAAGGACAGGTGAGAGTGTTATGGAATTTAATAACGCACGCCAAATGAGAAGAAAAAAAACTTCCGCATTTCGCGATGTGTGTGTGTGTGCGTCTGTGTGTCTGTGCGGTCCTTTACTGACAGCCGCCTGTGTGGATCTTGTCGGAAAATATGGCGAAAAGTCCTACATGACGGGAATAGTTTGTCAGTATTGCCACTAATATCTGCATACTCCACGTCTTAATTCCATTTCTGTTTAGTTCAGTTATGACTTTAGTCGCATTAAGTAATCAAAAATCGCTGTTTACATGGTAGACTCTTAATCAGAGTATTGTTTTAATCATATTAAAATCGTATTAAAGTATTGTTGCCCATGTAAACATACTCAATGTTTGACACCGTCAGGGCTCTGTGAACTTGCCTTTGTGAAGCAGCATTTTCTGTATGTGCGTACATCCAAAGCAAGTATGAAATGGCTGTTTCGAGCTTATGTAGGTCTACAGCTCAACATTCATGTTTACCTAAATAAACAGTTAGTAAACACAAGTACATCTTATTGAACATCATTTATTTTCATCACCAATTATCAAAGTAGAACAGTTCCTCAAGCAGTTTGTGATGCAGTTTGGAAACAGGAGATGAGCCCCTGGTCTAATGCATCACCTGGCTTGAGAAACCCGTTCTCAAAGATTTATTATTTGGGTAGCACACATATTCTGAATGCCTTCGGCAGAATTCAAATCAGCCATTTTAATCTAGATTAAAAAAAATTTATCTATGCCCACCTATAATATATATTTATATATATATATATATATTTTTTTTTTTTTTTTTTTTTTTTTTTGAGGGAGGGGGTCGTGCCCCAGTAAAGCTTTATGTCTAGCAACGCCCCTGGAGTCGACTCTTTTATAAATGAGTTAATAGCTTTAAACATGGCACACTTTCAGATTTAAGCCTTAGCTGGATATTTCACTTCACTCAGAGTTGTGTTACACACTACATGGAAGCATATTTTCCAAAACCCTAATAGGGGCTCTTTAATATCAATATGCAAAGAAAATTATGTCAGAAATTGTTGACGTGTGAGTTTTGTGCACAATGGAAAAAATGCTTTTCCTAGTTAGAGATTTTGTCTTGTTTCTAGTCCAAATATCTAAAAATATCTTTAAAAAATATTGTTTTATTTTCAGAAGTTTCCCTAAAACAACCAGAATAATCAGCCAATAGCATAAGTATTTCAAATCTAGATTATCTTGCTTACCACATTTTATGGAGAAACAATTATGGATAATTCAAGACATTTTAGTTCTCATAGCATTTATTAACAGTTATAAATACAACACTGGGTTTTTATTAGGGATTATTAAAAATGAGTCTTAATAGTGTTAAGACTAATATAAACTAAGGTAATATTTTAAAAAATGTGTTAGCTAGTTTCCAAATAAATACATCTAATAATAAAAAAACAATAAAAAGCCAATTCAAAGTATTATTCATTCATTCATTTTCTTTTCAGCTTAGTCCCTTTATTAATCTGGGGTCGCCACAGGGGAATGAACCGCCAACTTATCCAGCACATGTTTTACGCAGCGGATGCCCTTTCAGCTGCAACCCATTACTGGGAAACATCCATACGCTCTCATTCACACACATACACTATGGACAATTTTAGCTTACCCAATTCACCTATACCACGTTTTCGGATACGTGGGGGAAACCGGAGCACACGGAGGAAACCCACGCGAACAAGGGGGAGAACATGCAAACTCCACACAGAAACGCCAACTGATCCAGCCGAGGCTCAAACCAGCAACCTTCTTGTTGTGAGGCGACAGCACTACCGTGTCGCCCAGTATTAATTATGTTAGTTATATTATTATTATTACTAATTCTAATATTTCTAAGTACATACGAGAAGAAATACTAGTTATTTATGGTTTTACTATAGCAAAGGATTTAATTAATGAATGAATTAATGACACAGCAACTACAGTAATGTAAACAAATGAGCCAATACTGTAATATTCAACAACTATAGAGTATATTAAACAACAATACACCAGCTAAACTAAAGCATACTACAGTATTCATTACAGTTTATCACTTCACTATAGTTAATACCACAGTAAGCCAGAGAATTAAACAAAGTGTTGTAGATATTATCATTTATACAGCATTATTGCACACTTAAAATTTACTATAGAGCAATTCCATGCAAATGTCAACCTTGCCATGATTTTTTTATATTCTTCGCTAAAATAGAGAAACCATTTCTGCATTTTTTGTGCAAGCAAGTATTTTACAGTGCTTTAAAAATACTCAAAAATGTATCTGTCAGTGTTTCAAACTATTATATTTGATTTACCAAAATCATACAAGTGGCAATTTCACAGCCGTCACATCCATAACAGAAAAGTGTCACATCCATAACGACACTTTTACCTCATAAATGCGAAAAATGTCAAATAAAACAAAATCAATCATGTTTGTTCTATAGAGAGCCGACTCTTATTCTTTTGATTAGCATTATGTCTTTTGGGCTGTGCAGTTTAATTCTCAGAATTTCTACAAAGTATGTCGTATACTGTAAACTCGCAGACTTTTTTTCATCACATCCATAACGCATGTTTATTTTCCATATTTAAAATACAAACAATGTTTACAGATTGATATTTTTCTGCTCCCATAACTCTGTGGTGAGTTGTTTTGGCAAATATAAACAGATGTTTCAATATAATGCTACCATATACTTTCTATGTGAATTTATGTTTTGAGATTTTACTGCAAATGTCACATTCATAACGCTGGAATTGCTCTATAGTATTTATAATGACTTACTATAGTATTTTGGCTATTGTTTGAAACTAAAATAAGTGTGAATATGATCATTACTTTATTAAATTCAAATTATAACCTGCATACTGGTACAATTTCTTCATTTTTGGAAAATAATTATGCAATCCAGACTACATTAGAGGTTTCATAATTATATATACATACCATATTTGGAGGCCCATAAACCATGGTATTCCCATGCTTCTTACTGTCTTGGAGCTGTCTTGTGCTAGTCACAGGATGTTTGACTCATTGTGTGTAAATGTTTGACATAATTGATCTGATCTGACAGCATTTCTGAGATAGAGGTTGGTTTAATATTCGGATATTCAGACATTCTCCTTATTAATATAATTTCAGAAAAGTATTATTTGCAAATTCTAAAAAGGGAAATCATATTAGCAGCCAATGATTATCAAAGTACAGCATTGTTTACAGTCAATTGTTAATGTTGTTTTGAAGTCATGCTTGCATGCTAATTCCGATTGAATATTCAAAGTAACACGGTAAACAATATAGACACTTCTAAACGAACGAATGTGCGAATATAAGACCTTACCTCAATATTTCTGAGACTGACCTCGCAGCATCTGAGCCAAAAACACCGTAATGGATCATAATGGAGAAATTATCGATCACAAAAATCCCAGAAAAGCGTCTCATATCCCGAAATAAACACAGAGGACGTGTCTCAAACACACCCAAACACTACTGAAGTAAACTTTCGGTTTTAAAAACTCGCATATTCAGACTTAACATATGCTAATTTCAGAAAAGTATTGTTTGCTAATTTTAAATAGGGAAATGAAATTAGCAGGCAACGACTACCAAAGTACATTGTTCATGTATATAGTGCTAAAGTTGTTTTGAGTCGATGTCTGACCGAATATTCACAGTTTAATATGGTAAACAATATAGCGACCGTATCACAAGTGTTCATAACAGACAGCACGTCATTATAATTAGCTTTATTAAATTCTGCTTTACTATTTTAATGAACGCGAACTTCCCCTCAATTTTGTAGGTAGGTTTTGATAATGGATTCATAACCTTCTTCATACAAACAGCCTAACAAACACATCTAAAATACATCCACATTCTTGACATTTTCTCAAGGCTAAACGACTAAAGAGAAAAACAGACACTTCAGCGTACTTATAGTTAAAATCATGTATGTAAATAAACGCTAAAATGTCGTATTACAAGCATGAATAAAAAATACTCAATGTTTAGCAGGTGATTTACCTGTTCAGATGGCGAAAGCGACGGAAGACTGAACGATGCACACAACCTACCTGTGAGATACTTTAAGCCCCGCCCACACCTACAGGCACGCCTTTTAAGCGTTGAGACACGCCCACTGAGGGAATTAATGACTCACTGTTACCAAAAATATGTAAAGAATTAAATATTCGGGTTACGCAATACTCATACAGGAACTCTCTCAGCAATGCAGATCTCCCACATTAAAAATACTATAGTAATTTATACTAAATACTATAGTAAAGTATTTTAATTAATCTGATGTGGTGATTCTATGGTACAATTATACTAATGTAAACAAATGACCCAACGCTGTTTTCTACAACTGTATATTATAATACACATCACAGTTTACTGTAGTAAAAACTGAAGTATACTACAGTATGTATTACAGTTTATCAGTTCACTGTTGTTGATACTACATTACGCTGGAGCATTCATTAGCAAATGTTGTAAATACTATAATGGATACAGTATAATGCACTTTACTATAGTATAGTATAATATTTACTTTACTATGGTTCAAATATGGTATATAAACTACTGTTTTATGTGGGCTTTTACTTAAAATGTGAGAACTTCAAAGCTCTTAAAATGCATTCTAATACATTTACTGATCAATGTTTACCATAATTATTAACATCATGAATATTACATATTGTTATTTATTTCATAGACTTTTTTTATTGATTATGTTGTATTTTGGGGCGGCACGGTGGGTCAGTGGTTAGCGCTGTCGCCTCACAATGGTTCGAGTCCCGGCTGGGTCAGTTGGTGTTTCTGTGTGGAGTTTGCATGTTCTCCCCGTGTTGGTGTGGGTTTCCTCCGGGTGCTCGGGTTTCCCCCACAGTCCAAACACATGCGCTATAGGGGAACTGATCAACTAAATTGGCCGTAGTGTATAAGTGTATGTGTGATTGAGTGTATATGGGTGTTTCCCAGTACTGGGTTGCGTTAAACATATGATGGAATAGTTGGCGGTTCATTCCTCTGTGGAAACCCCTGAATAAAGGGACTAAGCTGAAGGAAAATGAATGAATGAATGTCGGATTGAAATGGCAACAATATTGAGATGTTACCTTTGTGTGTGTGTGTGTGCGTGCGTGTGTGTGTGTGTGTGTGTGTGTGTGTGTTCTGCCACAGTAATGTGTGGTCAGTGTTCTTCTGCACTCATCAAACCTGTTTTTCCCGACTGGTTTGTTCAAATCATATTTTTGCTTTTCTTTCCTCATATCTGAGAATCTTCCTCTAACACACGGGTTTATTTGCATTTTGGAGCTTCACAGATTAATTTTTACGTGTTTGTTTTTTCAGAAAAATTATGCTTTTGGTTATTCTTGATTTGGACAGGCAACAACTGCAGTGATAAATAATACACCACAAATATTACAAATTGATATTGATTGTGTTAGTTTCTATATATACAGTATACACAAGTCGAAACGTTTATCAAAGACAGGAACAGGTATTATTCAACTGCATCAAGTAACTTGATGAAACATTTTGATCCACTTCAAATGTTGACTACTGTATAAATAGACTTGCTATTAATATATGTAAAAAACTTTATTTAATAAAATATCACCAATTAACAATAAAAATTGCCAAGTGTCAATATTCTGAAACAAAAAAGTTACACTCACGGCCACTTTATTAGGTACACCTGTCCAACTGCTCGTTAACACAAATTTCTAATCAGCCAATCACATGGCAGCAGCTCAATGCATTTAGGCATGTAGACATGGTCAAGACGATCTGCCGCAGTTCAAAGCGAGCATGAGAATGGGGAAGAAAGGGGATTTAAGTGACTTTGAACGTGGCATGGTTGTTGCTGCCAGACGGGCTGCTCTGAGTATTTCAGAAACTGCTGATCTACTGGGATTTTCACGCACAACCATCTCTAGGGTTTACAGAGAATGGTCCGACAAAGAGGAAATATCCAGTGAGCGGCAGTTCTGTGGGCGCAAATGCCTTGTTGATGCCAGAGGTCAGAGGAGAATGGCCAGACTGGTTCCAGCTGATAGAAAGGCAACAGTAACTCAAATAAGCACTCGTTACAACCGAGGTCTGCAGAAGAGCATCTCTGAACACACAACACGTCCAACCTTGAGGCGGACGGGCTACAGCAGCAGAAGACCACACCGGGTGCCACTCCTGTCAGCTAAGAACAGGAAACTGAGGCTACAATTCACACAGGCTCACCAAAACTGGACAATAGAAGATTGGAGAAACGTTGCCTGGTCTGATGAGTCTCCATTTCTGCTGCCACATTCAGATGGTCGGCTCAGAATTTGGCCTCAACAACATGAAAGCATGGATCCATCCTGCCTTGTATCAGCGGTTCAGGCTGGTGGTGGTGGTGTAATGGTGTGGGGGAGATTTTCTTGGCACACTTTGGATCCATTAGTACCAATTGAGCATGGTGTCAACACCACAGCCTACCTGAGTATTGTTGCTGACCATGTCCATCCCTTTATGACCACAGTGTCTCCATCTTCTGATGGCTACTTCCAGCAGGATAACGCACCATGTCATAAAGCGCCAATCATCTCAGACTGGTTTCTTGAACATGACAATGAGTTCACTGTACTCAAATGGCCTCCACAGTCACCAGAGCTCAATCCAATAGAGCAGCTTTGGGATGTGGTGGAACAGGAGATTGGCATCATGGATGTGCAGCCGACAAATCTGCAGGAACTGCGTGATGCTATCATGACAATATGGAGCAAAATCTCTGAGGAATATTTCCAGCACCTTGTTGAATCTCTGCCATGAAGGATTAAAGCAGTTCTGAAGGCAAAACGGGTCCAACCCGGTACTAGTAAGGTGTACCTAATAAAGTGGCCGGTTAGTGTATATACATATATAGTTGAAGTCAAAATTATTCACCCTCCAGTCAATTGATTTTTTTTTTTCTTCCAATATTTCTCAAATGATGTTTAACAGAGCAAGGAAATGTTCACAGTATGTCTGATAATATTTTTTCTTCTGGAGAAAGTCTTATTTGGTTTATTTCGGCTAGAATAAAAGCCGTTTTTAATTGTTTTAAAGCCATTTTAAGGTCAATATTATTAGCCCCCTTCAGCAATATTAGTTTTGGATTGTCTACAGAACAAACCACTGTTATACAATGACTTGCCTAATTACCCTAACTTTACCCTAATTAACCTAGTTAAGCCTTTAAATGACACCACAGATGACACCACAGTGATTGGTCTAATCAGCAACAATGATGAGACTGCCTACAGGGAGGAGATACAGCATCTGGCCACTTGGTGCACCGACAATAATCTGCTCCTTAACACCGACAAGACCAAGGAGCTCATTGTGGACTTCAGGAAGGGACGAACAGGCTCACATGATCCCATCCACATCTATAAGATGGCCGTCGAGCCTGTCTCATCCTTCAAGTTCCTTGGGGCCCACATCTCAAAGGACCTTTCCTGGACCACCAACACTTCCAGAGTGGTCAAGAAGGCTCACCAGCGCCTATTTTTCTTAAGGCAACTTAAGAAGAACCAGCTGTCATCAGCTCTCCTGGTGAACTTCTATCGCTGAGCAATAGAGAGCATCCTCACCAACTGTGTCACAGTCTGGTATGGAAGCTGCTCTGTTGCTGAGCGTAAGGCACTGCAGTGGGTGGTGAAAACTGCCCAACGCATCACAGGGACCACACTGCCAACCATAGAGGACATCCAGAGGAAACACTGTCTGTGCAGAGCACGCAGTATTCTTAAAGATTCCTCTCACCCTGCTCACAGACCTTACGGCCCGACAAAACCAGCAGACTGAGGAACAGCTTTTTTCCCAGAGCTGTCTCCCTTTTAAACTCTGTCCCCCCCCCCTGACTCTTTTTTTTGCCCCCCTAATACACCCCCACATTCTCCTCATACCTTATACTCCTCATAATCACTGCACTATTTAACATTTGCACATTTAAAAATTGCACATATTCATTGCTCTCATTCGATAATTTTGAATTGTACATAGCCACTGTACATATACATTTGTAATTATGTTCATATATATATCTGCACACTTCTGATTATTAATAATCAGCACACTGAGACGTGCTTCAGGTTTGATCATTTATTGCTGAGTGTTTGATGATGATTGACAGCTGAACAGTGTGTGTTTATTTGATGTTGCCACTGGTGATGTTGTGGGCGCGGCAGAGGCCCTTCCCCCGCACCTCGAACGCCACGCCCCTATATGTGGCCACACCCCTTGCATCAGTGCAGAGGTCAGGCAGCAAACGCTCCCACAGCCGCTGCTTGGGGTTCAGCTCTTTCTCTGGTTCACCTGCACATCACATACACACACACACACATTATACACACGTCACACACACACACACACACACACACACACACACATTTGAAGGAGAGATACAGTAAATCTTACCAGGGTAAAGCTGGAAGGTCACTCTGTCTCCAGGCTGAGCACCAGTGGGTGGAGTCAGCGGCTCCATCCTCTCTTGATTGACAGCACAGAGGAGGCGGGCCTGAGACTGAACACCTCGAACCTTCATTGAACGCACATTACACAACAACACAACCAGAGAACCCAGCAACTACACACACACACACACACACACACACACACACACACGTAGATGTACATACAAGCACATGCACACACAAAAACACACATGTGCACAAATGTATATACATTCACACACACACACACACACATAGAAACACGCACACACAAATATGCAAACACATACAGTACGCAAACACACACATACAAATGCACAGACACAAACACATCCAAAAAAACACACATACATGTGTCAGACATGCACACACACATATACACACATATACAAACACACACATATGCAAACACATACACATACAAACACAAAAACACACACAGATACATGTACACACATACACAAAACACACACATACATGCCACAGACACACACACACACACATATACACACACACATATAGAAACACACGGAGACATACATATACATACACAAACATAAAACACCACACACACACACAAACAAAAATACACATTCAGACAAAACACACACACACACACACACACACACACACGTAAATGTACATACAAGCACATGCATACACAAAAACACACATGCGCACAAATGTATATAAATTCACACACACACATATTGACAAACACATACACACATGCACACAAACAAATGCACAGACAAAAACACATACACAAAAACACACATACATGTGACAGACATGCACACACACATATACACACATATACAAACACACACATACACACACACAAACATACACAAAAACACACACATAGAGTACACATATACACACACAAACACAGACATACATACACAAAACACACACATACATGCCATACACACACACAGACATATACATACATGCATATAGAAACACACACACATACAAACACACGCAGACATACATATACATACAACGAAAATACACATTCAGACAACACACACACACACAACAAAAATACACATTCAGACAACACACACACACACAACAAAAATACACATTCAGACAACACACACACACACAACAAAAATACACATTCAGACAACACACACACACACACACACACACACACAAATGGGTTTTATAATCTTACAAGAGTTCTGTTTTAATAAATATTACTCTGAACTTTCCCCACACTGATAATAATCAGAAATAATTCACATGAAAATTCAGATTTTAAACACAGCGGAAACTGTACGATATACTCACACAAAAATGTGTTCTAAATTGTAATAATATTTCATAATATTACTGTTTTTATTGTATTTCTGGTTATATAAATGCAGTCATTTATATTTACATAAATACAATCATATTTAAATATTAATAAGCTTTATTTTGGTATTTATTTTGAATGTATAATTACATTTTAATTAGGTACACCTTACTAGTATCGGGTTGGACCCCTTTTGCCTTCAGAACTGCTTTAATCCTTGGTGGCAGAGATTCAACAAGCTACTGGAAATATTCCTCAGAGATTTTGCTCCATATTGTCATGATAGCATCACACAGTTGCTGCAGATTTGTCGGCTGCACATCCATGATGCCAATCTCCCGTTCCACCACATCCCAAAGGTGCTCTATTGGGTTGAGCTCTGGTGACTGTGGAGGCCATTTGAGTACAGTGAACTCATTGTCATGTTCAAGAAACCAGTCTAAGATGATTGGCGCTTTATGACATGGTGCGTTATCCTGCTGGAAGTAGCCATCAGAAGATGGAGACACTGTGGTCATAAAGGGATGGACATGGTCAGCAACAATACTCAGGTAGGCTGTGGCGTTGACACCATGCTCAATTGGTACTAATGGACCCAAAGTGTGCCAAGAAAATCTCCCCCACACCATTACACCACCACCACCAGCCTGAACCGCTGATACAAGGCAGGATGGATCCATGCTTTCATGTTGTTGAGGCCAAATTCTGACCGACCATCCGAATGTGGCAGCAGAAATGGAGACTCATCAGACCAGGCAACGTTTCTCCAATCTTCTCTTGTCCAGTTTTGGTGAGCCTGTGTGAAATGTAGGCTCAGTTTCCTGTTCTTAGCTGACAGGAGCGGCACCCGGTGTGGTCTTCTGCTGCTGTAGCCCATCCGCCTCAAGGTTGGACGTGTTGTGTGTTCAGAGATGCTCTTCTGCAGACCTCGGTTGTAACGAGTGCTTATTTGAGTTACTGTTGCCTTTCTATCAGCTGGAACCAGTCTGGCCATTCTCCTCTGACCTCTGGCATCAACAAGGCATTTGCGCCCACAGAACTGCCGCTCACTGGATATTTCCTCTTTGTCGGACCATTCTCTGTAAACCCTAGAGATGGTTGTGCGTGAAAATCCCAGTAGATCAGCAGTTTCTGAAATACTCAGAGCAGCCCGTCTGGCAGCAACAACCATGCCACATTCAAAGTCACTTAAATCCCCTTTCTTCCCCATTCTGATGCTCGCTTTGACCTGCAGCAGATCGTCTTGACCATGTCTACATGCCTAAATGCAGTGAGCTGCTGCCATGTGATTGGCTGATTAGAAATTTGCGTTAACGAGCAGTTGGACCTAATATAGTGTACCTAATAAAGTGGCCGGTGAGTGTATAAGTACTACAGGATGGGCCATTTATATGGATACACCTTAATAAATTACATAGACAATTGCCTTCAGATGACCCCAAAGATAAAAGTCTAAGGGGGTCAGATCGGGAGGCCTTGGGGGCCATTCAACTGGCCCACAACCACCAATCCACTTTTCAGGACACCATTCCCATTTTATTAAGGTGTATCCATTTAAATGGCTCACCCTGTTTATATAATATACTATACATAATATACAAGTACTATATATACATTTAGTGTTTTATTGTAATTAAACACATGCTGTTTATTGGCAGTTTAAAAATCTGCATAATTGTGGTGTTGGTTTGATATGTGGGCGTGTCTAACCTGTTCTGGAGGCACGTGATTAGTCAGTCCGCTGACCACAGTTCTGGGGGCGTGTTCTCCAAGCTCCACCTCCTGCACATACAGAGACTCTGAATCCGGATGTTTCCGCACGTCCAGAATCCGAGCGACACGCAAATCCAGACGAGACACATCCAGTTTCTGCTCTCGAGAGAGAACACACACAGACTCACAGCTCACACCTGACACACACACACACACACATACACACACACATAGACATACATACACACACACACACACACACACACACACACACACACACACACACACACACACACACACACACACACACACACACACACACAGACAGTTCAGCACTAATGTAATAAAATAAAATGCTGAAATGCTCTGGTTTTGTCCAACTGTAGACTTTTAGTTCAGTTTTTCTCACCTCTCCGGTCTCTCCTGCGTCTGCCGTCGTGGTGTGTGTGCGCATGTGTGGCGTTGGGGGCCATGTGTGTGGACGCTGGAGCCGATTCCCCGAGCTGAGCCGATGTGGTGGCTATGGAGGCCGACAGAACCCGCTCCTGACGCAGCTTCACTGTGACCACACACACACACACACACACACACACACACACACACACACACACACACACACACACACACACACACACACACACACACACACACACACACACACGCACAGAGACAACCTTCAGTGCTGGTAAAACTATTAAGCTGTTTCAGACTTTGAGTTAATTGCAAGAAAGAAAAGATTTGTTTGCTTGATTCTGAGGTGTTGGGAATCAAGAGTCAATTCCTAAAATTAAATAAATCCTTGATTCTGAGGCAATAACAACCAAGAGTTGATTCAAAAATAATTGATTCATTGATCGTGAGGCAATAAGAACTGGGAGTTGATTCCCTTCAGGTTTGATTCCTAGATTCTGAGGTGTTAAGAATCAAGAGTCAATTTCTACAAAGAATCAACTGATTGATTCTGAGGTAGGGAGTCGATTTAAAAAATAATAGATTCATTGATTCTGTCATTAAGAATAGAGGCTGTTTCTCAATTCCAAGAACGCAGAGAACGGACTTGCTTTCTTGTGGAGACCGGTCTTGCCAGGTGTCCTCGGTAGAATGAACTCGGGAGACCACGAGAACAGAGAACGAGTCCTGTGAGAAATGAGATGCTGCGTTCTTCCCTGGTTCTTCCTGATGGTCACGTGACCTTCACGCGTTTTAAATGCAAAATTGTTTAAACATTACAGCATTTATACAATGATTTATTGTTTTTCCCCTTTTCAAAATATATATTATGCATGAAAACATTATAAATATACGTTGCACAATACAAATAAAACTGATTTTAATACGAATTTGAGCAAACAAACACTCTTAATGTGCTTACTCCTTTATTAAGATGTCCATGGTAATGTTTATATTTACGGTTTCATTTAGAGAAACTCCTGAGGTAAATAAGTGATATCTCTGAACTTTAATAATAACTCTAAATGAAATGCTGCACTTCCCACCTCCAATCGCAATGACTTCTGGGTTTTCTAGAGCAAGATCGGTGCTCAAGTCTGCATTGGTGCGTCCTCGATATCAAGAACACATCCGGGAAGTTTCACGCGTCCTCTGTACTTGCGGTCTTGAGTATTGGAACTGAACTTTGGCAGCTGATGATGATGTTACATGAGAACATGAGGACGCAAGACTGCTGAAGAACGTATATTGAGAAACAGCCAGAGAGTTGATTCCAAAAAAGAATCAATTCATTTATTCAGATGCATTAAGAATCGAGAGTTGATTCAAAAAAATTATTGATTCATTGATTCTGAGGTGTTAAGAATCGAGACTTTATTCCAAAAAAGATTTGATTCCTAGATTCTGAGGTGTTAAGAACCAAGAGTTAATTTCTTAAGGCTTGAGAGTTGATTCAAAAAATAATCGATTCATTGATTCTGTCATTAAGAATAGGGAGTTGATTACAAAAAAGAATCAATTCATTTATTCAGATGCATTAAGAGTTGAGAGTTGATTCAAAAAAGATTTGATTCATTACGAACTGAGAGTGGACAGTCAATTCCTAAAAAGAATCAATTAATTTAATCCAAGGCATTACGAATCAAGAGTCTATTCCAAGACTCAAAGAATTGCTTGATTCGCAGACATTAAAAACTGAGAGTTGATTCAAAATAACTGAATCATTGATTCTGAGGCAATAAGAACTGGGAGATGATTCCAAAAAGATTTGATTCCTACATTCTGAGGTGTTAAGAATCAAGAGTCAATTTCTACAAAGAATCAACTGATTGATTCTGAGGTAGGGAGTCGATTTAAAAAATAATAGATTCGTTGATTCTGTCATTAAGAATAGAGAGTTGATTCCAAAAAAATTATTGATTCATTGATTCTGAGGTGTTAAGAATCGAGAGTTTATTCCAAAAAAGATTTGATTCCTAGATTCTGAGGCATTAAGAACCAAGAGTTAACTTCTTAAGGCTTGAGAGTTGATTCAAAAAAATAATCGATTCATTGATTCTGAGGTGTTCAGAATCAAGTGTTCATTTCTGAAAAGAATCAATCAATTCATTGCGAGGCATTAAGAATAATCGATTCCTTGATATGGAGGTGTAAAAAATCGATAGTTCAATCCAAAAATGAAACAATTCCTTGATTCTGAGTCCATAAGAAATGAGAGTTGATTCAAAATAACTGATTCCTTGATTCTGAGTCCATAAGAAATGAGAGTTGATTCAAAATAACTGAATCATTGATTCTGAGGCAATAAGAAATGAGAGTTGATTCAAAATAACTGAATCATTGATTCTGAGGCAATAAGAAATGAAAGTTGATTCAAAATAACTGAATCGTTGATTCTGAGGCAATAAGAAATGAAAGTTGATTCAAAATAACTGAATCATTGATTCTGAGGCAATTAGAATTGGCAGTTGATTCATTGATTTGGAGGTGTTGAGAATCAAGAGTTCATTCCAAAAAAGATTTGATTCCTAGATTCTGAGGTGTTAAGAATCAAGAGTTAATTTCTAAAAAGAATCAATGAATTGATTCTGAGATGTTAACAATGGACAGTTGATACCTAAAAATAGCTGATTCCTTGATTCTAAGACATTACAAATTGCGAATTGATTCCTAAAAAGAACTGATTTATTTATCCTGAGGCATTAAGAACCAAGAGTTTATTTCTAAAAAGAATCAATTGCGTGAATCTGAGACATTAAGACTTGAGAGTTAATATATAATAATTGATTAATTGATTCTGAGGCGTAAGAATCGACAGTCCATTCCAAAAACTCAAACAATTCCTTGATTCGGAGGCATTAAGAACAGAGAGTTGATTCAAAATAACTGAATCATTGATTCTGAGGCAATAAGACTTGGGAGTTAATTCCAAAAAAGGTTTGATTCCTAGATTCTGAGGTGTTAAGAATCAAGAGTCAATTTCTACAAAGAATCAACTGATTGATTCTGAGGTAGGGAGTCGATTTAAAAAATAATAGATTCATTGATTCTGTCATTAAGAATAGAGAGTTGATTCCAAAAAAGAATCAATTCATTTATTCAGATGCATTAAGAATCGAGAGTTGATTCAAAAAAATTATTGATTCATTGATTCTGAGGTGTTAAGAATCGAGACTTTATTCCAAAAAAGATTTGATTCCTAGATTCTGAGGTGTTAAGAACCAAGAGTTAATTTTTTAAGGCTTGAGAGTTGATTCAAAAAATAATCGATTCATTGATTCTGAGGTGTTCAGAATCAAGTGTTCATTTCTGAAAAGAATCAATCAATTCATTGCGAGGCATTAAGAACAATCGATTCCTTGATATGGAGGTGTTAAAAATCGATAGTTCATTCCAAAAATGAAACAAGTCCTTGACAATAAGAAATGAGAGTTGATTCAAAATAACTGAATCATTGATTCTGAGGCAATAAGAAATGAGAGTTGATTCAAAATAACTGAATCATTGATTCTGAGGCAATAAAAATTGGCAGTTGATTCCTAGATTCTGAGGTGTTAAGAATCAAGAGTTAATTTCTAAAAAGAATCAATTAATTGATACTGAGATGTTAACAATGGACAGTTGATACCTAAAAATAGCTGATTCCTTGATTCTAAGACATTACAAATTGCGAATTGATTCCTAAAAAGAACTGATTTAT